>OY755208.1:16368699-16791892 GCA_963576765.1 Draba incana
AACCGCTTGGAGTAATTGTAATCTGCCTGCATAGGAGAGATGACGCAATGTCCATGAGCTCATACGCAAACTTATCTTCTCAATCAATGGTCCATAATCTGTAGCCGTCATTCTTTTAGTCATCAATGGCAAACCCAAATAACGGACAGGGAGAGTTCCTTCGGCGAAAGGGAATTGTTCCAAATAGAGAGTAGACTTCTCAAGACTTATTTGAAGACCTGAATGATGCGCAAACTCTCCAAATATCTTAATGGTTTCTTCAATAGAATGCTTCGTACCATCAATGAACACCATCAAGTCATCCGCGAAACAAAGATGTGTGATTTGAATATTTTTGCACTTCGGGTGTATCCAATACGCTTGTCAACCGCTGCTTTGTCAATCATACGGGATAGCACATTCATGCATATGACAAATAAATATGGGGAGAGTGAGCAGCCTTGCCGTAGTCCTCTCGAGCTACCGAAATAACCTGAAAGTTCACCATTCACTTGCACGGAGATTGATGTATGTTGGCCAAAAAAGAGGGAGGTATCGGGTTTAAATCGATCAAAGAGGCCAATGTTGTGAGTTGTTTGAAGTTACTATGGAGAATTCTCTCACAAGCCGATTCACTATGGGTAAGATGGGTAAAGACTACGCTTCTCCGAGGTGGCTCTTTGTGGTCAATACGCGAATCAAAAAACTAATGGATCATGGATGTGGCGTAAGTTACTAAAGTATCGAGAATTGGTCCAATCTTTCCATCGAATTGAGATTGGAATGGAGAGAATACTTTCTTTTTGGCATGATATTTGGTGTAAGTTGGGGAAGTTGTCAACACTTGCTGGACCGAGAGGGGTAATTGACATGGGGATCTCAAGTAATGCACCGTGGCAGAGGTATTACGAGATCATCGGCAAAGGCGACATAAAGTTGATGTGTTGAATCAAATTGAGTTTGAATTGAATCGGGTTCACGGCGAAAAAACAGAGCATGATGACATTGTTATTTGGAGGAGTGGAGAGGATAAGTTCATTAAAAGGTTTGTAACAAGCAGGACGTGGGATCAAATTCGAGTCCAATGGCCGCTCAAGAGTTGGTACATCGGTGTGTGGTTTACCCACGCAACACCAAAGTACTCGTTCTTGACTTGGCTTGCGGTGCTTGATCGTCTTTCCACAGGTGATCGAACAAAAGTATGGGTTGGTCCAAGTCACTGTGTATTATGCAACACAATGGAGGAGTTTCGGAACCACTTATTTTTCATGTGCAGCTATACATCTACCATTTGGAAAAGCCTCACCTACCTGTTGCTTGGGAATCAATACACAACCGTATGGGATGAACTCCTTACACTAGTCCAAAATGGGAACCTGAGTAGTACAAGAATGTTTCTCATCAGGTACACCTTTCAAGCTACTATCTACCATTTATGGCGTGAACGAAACAATCGCCGTCATGGAGAGGCACCTCTTCCCACGGGCCACCTTCTGAAAACCATCGACAAGGGGATAATAGATTGAGCTCAATTCGAAATCTGGGAGGCCAAGCTTACAACGACGGTCTCATCGAATGGTTTGCAACAAGACCACCTTAAGAGAGGGATCAGCACTTTTTGCAGTTCTTACGTTTAATGAAAAATTCAAACTTTTCTTTCAATAAAATGTAACACTTGATGTAAAAACGCATTTTTGGTTTGAATATAATTAACATTCATTTAAAAAAAAAAAAGATAAAAGTAATTTTTCTTTTTGTGCTGAACCAACGGGGAAAAATCCTCCAAAAAAATTCTTAATAAAATGAAAATTCCAACTACATTCGAATCTCTCGAGGGAGGGTAGTCTCTACTACATAGTTGACATAATCGAACCAACAACACCCGGGACATAATCAAAATGATGAAACCCTAAAGGTAAAGAAGACGCATAGTTTAATAATCCATCAGCCAGACAATTAGTTTTCCTATATATACACATGGGAAGCTCGGACAATCCAGTCTTTTCTAAGAAATCCATGGCACAACCGTACTAAGAAATATAGCAGATAAGAATCACCGATCCTTACCGTAAAAGTAATTTTGATTGAAAAATACTACATAATTTTCTGAATTTGTAAGCTTTTAGGATATTAATAATCAATTATGTTAGTGCATAATATCCTAAAGTGACTACTTTTTGGTAATATTAATTTGTTATTTCCTAAACTAATTTCTATATTTAGAAATTTAGGTATTATTGTAACATGTTCACAACGACTAATTATAATCAAAATCGTTGCTATTTAAATGAATCTTGGAAATGAAGTGATTTTAATCTAATGGCATTTGTAAGTTCACTACATACATACACCATTATACCTATGATAAAATCTCACTCCTATAAATGTAGAAATTCCAATGTTAACCCCAAAAAGAAAAACGAATCTTCGAAGTATGTATCTAGAGTTAGAAAGTTAGGTATTATTATGAGTCAGTGGCCAGTTATAATTGAAATCGTTGTGGTTAACACTAATTTCCAAATTTTGTAAGAACCCAACATAAGTCTACCATCCCAATTCCCAAGATAAATCCTTCGACTAATACACTAGCATGAATTGGCTCTGTTTCATTAAATTACTATAGGTGATAGGTTTATCTATATCGATACTGTGTGATAGTGGTGCAGTATAATAAGAACTACGAAATCATCTAATCTGAATCTCATAGCTCAATAAACGAAATATAACATGTACAATTTCCATGTACAATCGTGTTCCGGATACTATATAGCTTTACGTAAAATATAACATGCACAATCGTGTTATACATATAAAACAAGTAGCACTAACCCATAAATATAGTATGAGACCGGCCCTGAGTTTTAATGGGCCGCAAGCAAAAATAAAAAATAGACCGATTTAACCATTAAGCTAAAGAAACTTTTAGGATTTGAGGGCCGATTAGTCATAAAAAATATATGGATCGATATGAGGACTGCAAGCATAGGCTCGTTTGCTCCCAGGGCCGGCCCTAGACTGTTTTTTCATGAGCATCGTCGGCATGAAAATGCCAACTAATCAGATTGGGGACAATGAAACTGAACACTTGTGTCGGGATCTGGAAACGGTAACAGAGAACAGCACTTACACGTGAGTTATAAACCATCATTGTAGGTTAAGCGATGAATCAGAACTATGAATCAGTGTCATCATTGAATATATATAAACGAATCTACAATTTTGGGTCAACAAAATATTATTGTAAGTTAAGCGATGAATCAGAACGTATGAATTAGAACCCCAATCAGACGTGTTTGGTGTGATCTCTACTGTCTTTTTTTGTCGTGGCCTATCGACCTAACTAGATTTCTCTCGATTTAGAGCTTTAAAACAATATTTATGCTATGATTATAAAAACTTTAATGTATTTAATTAATTTCTGAGATTTTGTGGCCTCAATCACGCATGTCTTCAAGACAACTAGAGGCACTGTTTCCCATGTTACTAATAAGTTGCACAAATGCTCTCATTCATATATGCATTTGAGAAATAGTATTAGTACTAAAAAGTTTTGTCGACACGGTTTTAAATATTTTTTGCCACGAAAAATGTTTTTGGAAACACTGGAATAATATGTCATTTTCTTGAGGGTTTTGAGTATTATATATTCATGAATAAACATAAATAATGCTGTGTATCTAAATAAATATTTGTTCGTCTACAGCCATATATTTTTTTCATATACTAGGAACAAATATTATTATTATTCGAACTTATCTAATATATAGCGTCACGTGTGCATATCTTTTTTTTTTTCAATATTTTCAGTGTTTAAATTTAGTCTTTATGACAGTAATATGAAATTGAAAATTAATAAAAATAAACAAAATTAATTATCAACTTAATAGTATATTTTGGAAAATTGATGTTTTTTCGTTATATTCAAGTTTGGCATGTTTGTAGCTAAACTTTCTCACCACATTCATTATTCTGATTTTTAAAATATAAAAGATCATGATATGACCGTGCGATTGTCACCTTTGTATAAAAAAAAAATGTCTAGTGGGCTCGTATCTTGTAATATAGGAAGGTTAATAAATTATTACTACTAACAAAAAAATAAACCTGAAATAGACAGTTTACCTGATGAACGAATTCATTTGAAAAAAATACAACTAGTGGCATACACAGTACACTCGATTAATTTTTATTTTTTTATACTTTTGAAATGTCTATTAATTTTATAGATTTGGCGTAACTAATTACTCTGTAGAATCACATTATACTAATCAGATGTAGAAGATAAATTAACTTAGGGTTATTTAGCTAGATATACAAGAGAAATGTCAAAATTAGCTCTATGACAAAAACATTTTAAAACTAATTGGTACTATTGTCCATTGTGCGGCTAATGACTTCTTTAGCCTTTGAAGAGCTTTGTGGATACGGTGGTGGTGGGATTACGGAGGAGGAAGGGATAGTTACAGAGAGAGACGGTTACCGGAGGTGATGGTGGTAGAGGTCGGAGGAGGTGGTTACAGTGGTGGAAGTGGTTACAGTAGAGGTAATGGAGGTGGAGGTCGCCGGAGGTGATGATGGTGGAGATCGCTGGAGGTGGTTACGGTGGCGGCCCCGTGTTAACCCAACTATAAAAATCTAAACACCCTCCCCCCCCCCAGATATGGTGGTCGTCGGTGGTTACGGTGGCGGCCCCGCGTTAACCCAACTATAAAAATCTAAACACCCCACCCCCCCCCCCCCCCCCCCCCCCCCGGATATGGTGGTCGTCGGTGGTTACGGTGGCAGCCCGTGTTAACCCAAATATAAAATCTAAACTTCCGGAGGTGGTTACGGCGGCGGCTCCCGTGTTAACCCAAATTCCCATTAACTTAAGCACTTCTGAGTGGTCATACTCGTATATGTGAACATGGGTCAATGATTAAATAACTCTAATGTACTAAAAACCAAATAATTCGAAACGATTTATAAAACAAAATTTCTAGTGGATTGTATTGAATATAAGAACATTTGTCGACGAATATTAAATAATCTATTAAATGGAAATATTTTGAATTCTTTATTTTTTGTTTTTTGTCATCAACGAATATATTAAATAATCTATTAAATGGAAATGTTTTAAAATTATTTTTTTTGTTTTTTGTCGACAGCAGAAAAAAACAGATATCCCCTTACGATTTCTATTCCCACTTTCTATAAATGATTTTTAAGGGTACGCGTCTCTGAGGTCGAAATCTCTGAAACTGTCTGCGTCTCATTACAAACAGACCCATGAAGAAGCATTTCTAACAAAACACGAAAAGATCCTTGGGATTTTATTCTTTTCATTGATTAAATCATCCAAAATCAAGATTCAAAGAAAGCTCTCTCCTTTATTTTCCTGCATTTTCCAGTTTCAGGATCGACATTTTCCCCTTTAAAGCTTTTTTTGTATAGATTTAGAAGGAAAACGAAGAAGATGAGTTTCAGGGATGATACGGAAGAAGGGAGGAATGATATTCGGAGACCGTTCTTACACACCGGAAGTTGGTATCGGATGGGTTCAAGACAATCAAGTATGTTGGAATCGTCTCAAGTTATTCGAGACAGCTCAATCTCTGTCCTAGCTTGTGTTTTGATCGTTGCTCTTGGTCCTATTCAATTCGGATTCACTGTAAGACAAACAAACCAAAAGCTTCCTTAATTTGAATGTGGATTTTGCTAAACTGACTAAAAATTTGAGAAAGGTGTGATTTTGGGGGTCTTTAATCTGATTTTTCTTTGTTGTTCAGTGTGGTTATTCCTCTCCAACTCAAGCTGCAATTACTAAGGATCTTGGTTTAACTGTATCCGAGGTATAAAGGTCCCATCTTTATCTAACAACTGTTTTAAAGAATCTTTTTTTTAAAAGAATTTTCTGACTTTTTAGGTTTCATGTTTGATGTTTAGTACTCTGTGTTTGGGTCTCTATCCAATGTGGGTGCTATGGTTGGGGCAATTGCAAGTGGTCAGATTTCAGAATACATTGGACGAAAAGGGGTAAAACACTTTTGATTTTTGATTCCAAAAGTGTTCTCATTTTGTCACATAACATCTTCTTCTTTCTTGTTGTATCTTAATTACTGTGGTTTTTTACTTATGGCAGTCTCTGATGATTGCTGCAATTCCCAATATTATTGGATGGCTTTCTATATCATTTGCGAAAGTGAGTACTCGGTGTTTCTCGAGTTTCTCATAGTGTTGGCCTATGTTTCTAACTCTTAAGTCATTCTTCTTGGTTTTTTGTGTAGGATACTTCTTTTCTTTACATGGGAAGATTGTTAGAAGGTTTCGGCGTGGGGATAATCTCTTATACGGTAATTCTAGACCTAACTAGTTCTTGGATTTCAGCAATGTTTGTTTATTTACACAACTTTGTTCACGATTTAGGTGCCTGTATATATAGCCGAGATCGCTCCACAGAACATGAGAGGAGCCTTAGGTTCAGTGAACCAGGTCTGGCATGTTCACTATCCTTTTTGCATTTTTGTGAGCTGTTTTATATTAACATGTTTCCTGTTTTATAGCTTTCTGTGACAATTGGGATAATGTTGGCGTATTTACTCGGTCTCTTTGTTCCATGGAGAATTCTTGCAGTTTTGGGTAACTCTCATAACATTTTGACTTGGCTTGAGAGAAACTATAAGATATTTATGTTCATTGGCAATACGGTCTAACCACGTTCTTGATTGTCTTTTTTATCTTCAGGAGTATTGCCGTGTACATTATTGATACCGGGTCTATTTTTCATTCCTGAATCTCCTCGGTGGCTGGTAAGTCTATAGAACCGTATTTGCTTATACTGTTGAGCTTGTTGCATTATTGGTTATTCTCTTCCTTTTTGTGTCATAAATGTAGGCCAAGATGGGTTTCACAGATGATTTCGAAACTTCTTTGCAAGTTCTTCGTGGATTTGATACTGATACTACCGTTGAAGTTAATGAAATCAAGGTATTTACTAAACTGGAAAATGCTAAAACAGCTGGTTTCACTATGTGACGAGTTCAGGAACGCTAAATGTGGTACTTTTCAAATATACAGAGATCTGTCGCATCATCTAGCAAACGTTCTGCAATTCGGTTTGTAGACCTCAAGCGTAGGAGATACTATTTCCCATTGATGGTACGATTACACTTACCTGCCTGGAACTAATTTCGTCTCACTGTGAGAGAAATTCACATGCTTCCCATGTAATCTATGTGTTACAGGTTGGTATAGGACTGCTTGCACTTCAACAACTTGGAGGAATCAATGGTGTCTTGTTCTATTCAAGTACAATTTTTGAATCTGCAGGTAAAGTCAAATGTTTGTCTTGATTCTTAGAATGTCCCTAAGAGAGAGTAAACAAATCTCTTATTTATGCTTCTTTGTTCCATTTTATTCACTTAGGCGTCTCATCGAGTAATGTGGCAACACTTGGAGTTGGTGTTGTTCAGGTATATAACTTCAACCAAAGATAACTTCAATCTGGGAGCAATTAGATTTGGATTTTAACTGTTGTTCGTTCGAAATCAGGTGTTGGCAACTGCAGTAGCGACATGGTTGGTGGATAAATCAGGTCGTCGACTTCTGCTCATGGTGAGCCTCATATATATCTGTCAAACTCTGAAGAAATTATGTATGCAAACAAAAATATTGATTTTTCCTTATAAAAAATGCAGATCTCTTCTATCGGGATGACGATTAGCCTCGTGATTGTAGCAGTTGCATTTTTCCTTAAGGTACTTCAAAAAACTTTTTGTATAAATATTTCTGTAATGTAGAGTTTCACCTTAATCCTGAGTTTGTAATCTCTTGTTAGGAATTCGTATCACCTGATTCCGATATGTACAACATTCTAAGCATGGTCTCTGTAGTTGGAGTTGTGGTAAGTTTTCTGCATATACATCCACACATTATTATATAACAAAAGAAAAAACATTTCTTGTTTACGAAATCCGCGGTATTTGTGCTAAATCTTGCTGAGTTTTTTGTATAATCTTTACAGGCTATGGTTATCTCTTGCTCTTTAGGAATGGGACCAATTCCATGGCTGATTATGTCTGAGGTACTAAATATTGAAAATGCTTCTTTTAGTGTTAAAATGTAATATTTGACTCAATAATGTTTTGTAAAAACAGATTCTTCCAGTGAATATAAAGGGTTTAGCCGGAAGTATAGCAACATTGCTGAATTGGTTCGTGTCTTGGTTAGTCACAATGACTGCAAATATGCTCTTAGTTTGGAGCAGTGGAGGAACTTTTACTCTTTATGCTTTGGTTTGTGGATTCACTGTGGTCTTTGTCAGTCTTTGGGTTCCTGAGACTAAAGGCAAAACTCTTGAAGAGATTCAAGCTTTGTTCAGATGATTCAACACAAGAAAGAGAAAAGAAGAACAAGAAGACAAATTACACACATTATTCACTTATTGTTTTCACCATTACAGCTCATTCTTTGTTCCTTCTCTATGTGTCCTTCAATTGTACAAGCATATCATTTTACTTTTACATTCGATTTTTTCTGTGTGTAATATTTGGGATTCTCAAGAATTAATGGAGCAATATATCCATATTTAGAAGAAAAAAAATCATATTTATTCATATACATAATCATATTAAAAAAATCATATTTCGTATTAAAAATTTAGACTAATAAGAAGACAAGTGAGAGAAGAATTATTAAAGTGAAAGATCCAAATGAGAGTAGAAACCATGTGATGATGATAGCTATTGGCTTTGGGACTTTGGTTGCTTGGCGCATATGAAGGGCTATTTCCAATGCAAACGGCGGGTCATTTGAAAAATTAAAATACTGTAATATAAAAAAAACTTTTAATAGTATTGTTTATATATGAAATTCGTGGTATATTCTACGGTCTAATTTGAAAGGTCGTTAAAAACGAAGAAGTAAACATAATTAAGCTCACTTTCTCCACAAAGTGATACTAATACTATTATAAAAATATATTTTTGAAAAAGAAATTACAAAAGTATTGATAAAGGTCGTTACTGCCTTATGCCAAGTCTCTACTGATTTGCTAGTTATGTTAGTTTTAGAAATGTGTTTGGGTCTTCTAGTCCTATAGTTGTACCTGAAGGTTTAGGGTCTATTCTATGCATAGTTTCACTGGCTCAGTTTGGCTCCTCATGGTTATTTGATTAAGCTTATGGAGAGTTTGTGGTTCATTGGCTCGCTTAGGGGTTGAGAATTTCACTTTCTTTTGTTGTAATGTTTGTTTGTGTCCGGTTGTTCACCGGCTTAGTCTCCGGCAGTGGTCCGGCTTTGTATCCGGTTTTTGAACCGGCTTTGTATTCCACTGGGTTTTTATAAATAAATAAAATCTTTAGATGAAAAAAAAAAAAAAAGACAGTTACGAAAATGATTCAAATCTGCAAAAGTGTGTTTTGACATTAACCGTTTTTCTTGTAGTCACACAAATTTACATACATGGTTACAGTGATTTTTTGTTTTTCAACTTTCAACTGACACGGTCGTTTTCAGTGAAATTATTATGAAAATTCAATAATAAAAATGAAACATAATAACTGTGATCCACAGTTTATTAAGAAAAAAGGAATCTTTAGTATGCATCATTTTATTTTGTTTGCGTCTTTTCGTGTTTTCTGATTTGGCCACTACCCAAAAAAGATCTGAACACATGAGCTCAAGAAATGTAACTAAAATTTCACAAAATCTCCCAAACACATTAACAAAAACAACAAAGCACATTGACATTGTCAGAGATCAAGTCTCGAAGTTACAATATCATGAAAAGAGAGAGTAAAAGTTCCTGAAACGAAGCTAATAACTCAACGTTACAGGATACTCCTCGATACAATCTTCCCAAGGACTGTTCTTTGAAGGTTTCACATTCCTTAACGCTTCCCAAATCGCGCTATTACATTTAAATCCACTCCCAAACGCAATCTGCCAAACGCGGTTTCCTCTACGCATCCTTCCTTTCGCCTCAATGTAAGCCAACTCATACCAAATCGAACTCGAAGACGTGTTCCCAAATCGATGAAGAGTCATCCTCGAAGCCTCGACATGAACCGGTAAAAGCTGCAGATTCTTCTCTAACTCATCAATCACAGCTCTTCCACCAGCATGGATACAGAAATGCTCGAACGCAAGTTTAAAATCTGGAATATACGGTTTAACTTTCCCGTTAAACAGCTTCTTAACAACAAGAGTCATAAAGAAGAGAATCTGTTCGCTTATCGGAAGAACGAGAGGACCCAATGTAGTGATATTGGTTTTAAGCGTTTCCCCTGCAATCGCCATTAAATCTTTCGACAAAGAAACCCCGGTTCTACCCGTATCGTCCTGTTCTTGATAAACACAACGGAAAGCTTTATCGTCTGCTCCACGATGAGTCCTCACCACATGAACAAGCCTATACTTAGCCCGTCTCTTATCCCGAGACTTATTAGACAGCAAAACCGCAGATCCACCAACACGAAACAAGCAATTCGGTATCAACATCGCTTTCTTGTTACCGAAATACCAATTCTGAGTAATGTTCTCAGTAGAAACAACAACAGCATAAGTATTCCTATGTACCAACAACATATCTTTCGCTAAATCGACCGCGATAACTCCGGCGCTACATCCCATACCACCGAGGTTAAAGCTCCTAATGTTACCTCTAAGCTTATACTTATTCACAATCATAGCAGATAACGAAGGAGTTGGGTTAAAGAGACTACAATTCACAACAAGGATTCCAATATCCTTTGGATTAATATTATTATTAGCGAAAAGATTATCCAAAGCACCAAACATGACTTGTTCAGCTTCTTCTCTAGCAGCAGCCATTGAGATTGTTGGAGGAACATGATGCATAGCTTCAGGGAGATAAGTGTGTTCACCTAAACCAGAGCGTTCGAGGATCTTGCGTTGAAACTCGAGAGCAGAGTCATCGAAATCTCCGGTGAGTCTAGAATGTTCCATGAATCTAGTGACAGGAGCTTTGAGGTGATCAGGTGGGAGATAACAGGAGAAATCGATCAAGTAAACGGGTCTGGGTCGGGTCATGACGTAGACGGTTAACCCGAAGACGAGAATCGCGGAACAGGTGATGATAATGACGAGATTGTATTGGAGATGGATCCAGAGCTGTCGGAGATCTTCTGGGTTTGTCTGAGAGGCTTGGACGGATATAACGACGGCGAGAGGGAATAAACAGAGAGTCAAGAGATTTGAGATTAAGTAATGGTAACCTAATTTCACGTACTTGAGATTCACGCTCTGGAGAAAATCCGGTAGAATCCGGGTATGTCGGATCTGTACCCCAACGGAACCATCACCACCGCCGCTGACTCCGGCACCGTCCATGGTCAAGCACTGAGATTGGACTGACACAAAATGTTTTGTGATTATTAAATTCAGGAGTGGTTTTTATTCTTGAGCTGGTAGTGAAAAGGATCGTAAAGGAGACAACTTTGACGATGACCCACCAAAACACAGAGTTTTCGAAATAGGATTTGAGAAACCCAGGAACAGAAATGGCAGAAACACAACAACTTAAGAAAACCAGGAAATTGAGATTTTTTTTTTTGTTTGCGTTTTGGAGAAATGAGAGAAACGGAAACCAAAGATGGTAGTGGAGGGTCCACGTTTTTGAAACGAATCTTGACGAAGCCACAGCAAAATAGTCCCAAAGAAACGTGAAGAAGCATCATGAGCTGTTTTTTCCTTTTCCATTTTTTCTTTTTTAAGAAATCAATTTTTTATTGACAAAATTAATTTTGTACATATGAAATTAACGAAAAAGAAAAGACAAAAATTCCTTGGAACTAGCTAGATTCTGTGCTTGTATAAATATATTATTTCTTGGTGAAAAAAGGTTTGAGCGTGTCCCCAAATGACCGCATATTCCACTCATACGAGAACAAAACGATATTTTTATTGCTGTTGTGAAAGTTCCAAATTCAAAAAAAAAAAAAGTTGCATTTTGATAAGATTGATTAAACAAACACTTTTCTATATTTGTAAATATCTGAATACGTAGTTTATGACTTATGATTTTTTTTTTATGTCAACTAAAGACATAGTTTATGTTAGTGCTTATATATCTCGATTTCGTGATGAATAAGCGTTTGAAGATCATAAGATAAGAATGGATTTGTAAGACTATTGTGATTCACAAAAGTTAACGGAAGAATTGACTTTGCGAGCATATAAAAATGTGGCCAATCTTGTGGAAATGCTTATCTAAAATTCTCATTGGAAGTTGGGATTTTCCTCTTATCGCGCTTTCTTAAAATTAAACTGTAATAAATCATGGAGTTATACATCATCACACAAGGTAATTAATTATTGCTAGGTATAAATTAATTATTTCACCGCATTAGCCCATCGAGATTAGCTCGTTAAACCTTAATGTGCTTATTTATTAGAAGCCCATTGGGCTTAAAATGGGTGATCTGTTAGATGAAAAATTTGCAAATCTGAAATCCCCGTCACCTCCGATTGTCTCGCCGCGTTTGGCACTGTTCCGTGACTGGACAAAACTCTAACCACTGCCATTTTATTACCGAGACTGAGAAAAGCTTTAGTTTTTTTCTTTCATTTTTCAACTTTCAACTAGACAAGGGAAAAAGTGAGAGAAGGCATTGACTATTGAGGATAATATTACTGTCTCCAAGCTAAATAAAAGAGTCTTAATTTTCAGTTTTTGTGATATATCTATTTTGCAAGCTTGAATTTTACGATTCGATTTGAGTACTACATATCTCTACTTTTGTTTTCTTCTGTCTCTTCACGTTTTCCGGTGAGAAATCTGAGATTTTGTTAGTTTATCTGTAAAGTTTCTTCTTTTAGCAGCTTTTTCAATCTGGGTACTGCGAAATTCCCACTAATTCGAAACTCGCGTAGATCTTGTTTTTAATCTGTTATTATTATACCTCCAAGTGCTTGCTTAGCTATTTAGCAAATCTTTGGTTCCCGAGCTTGGTTAAAGTGGTCTTTGGAGATCTCTGTTGTTCAGATGCGTTAAAAGGGTTCTTTTTTTCTGTGAGATTTGTGTAATGGTAGAGAGAAAGAGAGAAATGGGGATTGCTCATTTCGTTCGTAGGATTAAACAGCCACGAGCTCTTTGGGTGAAGATGTTATTCATAGTTGTTTTAGGTCTCTGCTTCGTCTTCTTCTGGTCTTTTTTATCTTCCTCTGCTTCTTCCTTCATTGTTCAGAGACAAAGCTTCGACGATATAGCTGAACCAGTGTCATCTCGCACTAAGTCAGCTCATAAAGAGGTATCTGAATCTCGCAAATCACATGAGAAGAGTAAAGTTGAACCTGGTTCGAAATCAAAAGCTGGTGGGTTTGTTCATAAACATGAAACTAAGAAAAAGAAAGAACATGTTGTGTCACATCCACATAAGAAGAAGGATGTCCCAAAGCCTGTGGTAGTAGAAGAAGAAGAAACTGTTGTTAAGAAGGATAAAGAACAAGTACAAGTGGAATCTGACGATACTAATAAGGAAGATGGAGAGGAAGGAATTGAGTCAGATGGAAATGAGGGAGAATCTGTAGGAGATGGAAATGGAAATGGGGATGATTCAAGTGCATCAGTGGATGAAGAAGTGGAAGAAAAGAGCGAGGAAGTAAACCTAACCGAGATAGGTAAAAAGAGGAAGAGGAAAGGTCCAGTGTTTGATCCTAAAGCGGTGTATAGCTGGAGATTGTGTAACACTAGGAGCAAGCATAATTACATGCCATGTATTGATAACGATGGGTTAATAAGGAGGCTTCAGAGTTATAGACATAGAGAGAAGAGTTGTCCTAAGAAGCCTGTTATGTGTCTTGTTCCTCTACTACATGATGGCTATGATCCTCCTGTTTCTTGGCCTGAGAGCAAATCCAAGGTTTAAATTCGTTGACCTTCTTTGAGCTGGTTTAAGTTAGTTTTGATCTAATGTGTTTCTTTATTAACATCAGATATTGTATAAAAACGTGGCGCATCCGAAGTTAGCTGCATATATTAAGAAGCACAATTGGGTGAATCAGACCGGTGAATATTTAACTTTTCCACAGAACCAGACTGCGTTCAACGGAAATGTTATTCAGTACCTTGAATTCATTCAAGAGGTGAGCATCTCACTGAACTTGACTTTTTTTATTGGAGATGAGTTCTGTGTAAGAGAGAACTGTTTAAAACATGATTGGTTTGTTTGATAGATGGTACCAGATATTGAATGGGGAAAGAATGTTCGTATAGTGTTGGATATTGGATGCTCAGATTCAAGTTTTGTAGCTGCATTGCTGGATAAGGATGTTTTGACAATATCTCTAGGTTTAAAGGGAGATCTAGTTGACTTAGCACAGGTTGCTCTTGAGCGCGGGTTTCCTACTTTAGTCAGCGCTTTGGCAAGTAGAAGACTTCCTTTTCCAAGCGGAGTCTTTGATACCATTCATTGTGCTGCTTGCGGAATCCACTGGCATTCTAATGGTATGTGTTCCTCTGACAATGTCATTCGTGTCGTGTGGAATCCACTGGCATTCGAGTCATGATTGTTTCATGTTTACGCAATCTCAGGTGGTAGACTTCTTCTGGAGATGAACAGAATTTTAAGGCCTAATGGATACTTCATTTTGTCAAGTAATAATGAAAAGATTGAGGATGATGAAGGTATATTATGGATACTTCATTTTTTTCATGTTCTTTAATTTTTCTTTTGACATAGTTTGTCTCTGGTGTGGGTTTTTTTTCCCCAGCGATGACCGCATTGATAGCTTCTATTTGTTGGAATATTTTGGCACACAAAACCGACGAAGCAAGCGAAATGGGAGTGAGAATATATCAGAAACCAGAATCAAATGATATTTATGAACTGAGAAGGAAGAAAATTCCACCACTATGCAAGGAGAACGAAAACCCAGACGCAGCCTGGTAAGTAAATCAATGTTGATACATCTAAAACTTTCTCATTCTTTTATGAACATTCATGTTGCTCTTTTGGGTAGGTATGTGCCGATGAAAATTTGTGTACATGAAATACCATCGGCTATAGAACAACATGGAGCTGAGTGGCCTGAAGAATGGCCAAAGAGACTTGAAACATATCCAGAGTGGTTAACCAACAAAGAGAAAGCCATGGAAGATACAAATCATTGGAAAGCTATGGTAAACAAATCTTACCTCACTGGATTAGGCATTGACTGGTCACATATCCGGAATGTGATGGACATGACAGCTATCTATGGCGGGTAAGGAAAAAGAAATGATCTTTTACTTGCTGCTTTTAGAACAAAATTGTATGAATTTGTTGACTCTTACTGGCCAACAGATTTGCGGCGTCACTTGTGAAGCAGAACGTGTGGGTAATGAACGTAGTGCCTGTTCATTCGCCAGATACGCTACCTTTCATATACGAAAGAGGTCTGTTTGGTATATACCATGATTGGTGTGAAGCATTTGGAACATACCCAAGATCTTACGACCTTCTTCACGCTGATCATCTCTTTTCGAGGCTCAAGAACAGGTACAATAAAGTAAAGAAGTGATCTTTTAGAATCCAAATCTGTTTGTCAAATGTGAAACCTGGTCCAAATTGTGTGTTTTGTTGTTGCAAGGTGTAAGCAACCGGTTTCGATAGTAGTGGAAATGGATAGATTGACTAGACCTGGAGGTTGGGTGGTGGTACGTGACAAAGTGGAGATATTAGAGCCATTAGAAGAGATATTAAGAAGCTTGCATTGGGAGATTCGTATGACTTATGCTCAAGACAAAGAAGGAATGTTATGTGCGCAAAAGACTTTGTGGCGTCCTTGATTCATTCATTCTTCTTACTTGTGTTTACTCTCTGTATATCTATCACAAGATTACACTAGAACTAGTATACATATATAATCTTTGTTAGAGAACGGCACAGCGTTCTCTTGACAGTTGGAAAACGGCACCATGTTTGAGTTTTGATCGATATATTTTAATAAGCACGATAAATTTGTATAAAATTATGTGCAAATTATGAAATATGTCCGAGGGCAATTCTTATAAAATCTGCCATTACCTACGATTTATTGTAAAATATGCCACAATTTTGTTCTTTAGTGAAAGACAAAATTACTCTTATATTATTTCTCTTGTTTTTTACTTTTTTTTTTCTTTCTTCCTTTTCCTTTCTTTTTTCTTTTTCTTTTCTCTTTCACTCTTTCTTTTTGTCGGAATATTCTTTTCTCTCTTTTCTTTTTCTCCTCTCTTTCTCTCTTCCTCTTCTCGGAATACTCATTTCTCTCCTCCCTCTCTCTCTCCTCTCTCTCTATCGTACTCTTTCTCTCTTTCTCTCTTTCGTGTTGCTCTCTTTCTCATACTCTCTCGGGTTCTCTCTCAACATTATGGATCTCTCTATCTTTCTTTTTCACATTCTCTCTCTCTGCGGAAGGGATGTCTCTCTGTGGTTGACGGTTTTAGAGACGGTGGTGAACATAGCCGAACACGATGGACGAGACAGTGACCATCGAAGGACAAGAAATTGATGGCAGATTTTACATTTTTTGCCCTCAGAGACGGACGTCTAGTTTGGTGACATCTTGTCCTTCGATGTCCACCACACATATGGTTATAGAAACGGTGGTCAACACAGTGACATTGGTGGACATACATGGAGACGGTGGCTATCGAAGGACAAGAAATACAAGATCGAGAACAACAAATACAAAACGAGGACAAAAAATATAAGATAGAGGACAAAAATTATAAGATAGATGAGGTCTATTTTGTGGTAGATTAAGACACATGACGTCTATTTTGTGGTAGATTAAGACAAAGGATGTCTATTTTGTGGTAGATTTTGTATTGTTTATCCTCTGACATGGATGTCTAGTTTGGCGACATCTTGTCCTTCGATATCCACCACCCATACGGTTATATATAAAAACAGTGGTTAATGATGTCAGTGACGGTGATGGACATAACCAGAGAAGGTGGATGGGATGGTGGCTATCGGAAGACAATAAATACAAGACCGAGAATAATAAATACAAAATAAAGTAAAAAAATATAAGACAAAAGACAAACAATACAAGACATAGGACAAAAAATACAAGACGAGGACAAGAAATACAAAACAGACATACATCGTCCCAGAGAGAGAAAGATAGAAAGAAAAAGAGAGCAAAGCGCGAGAAAGGAAAGAGAGTACGAGAGAGAGACACACAAGACGAGGACAAGAAATACGAAACATACGTCAATCGTCTCCGAGAAAGAAAGAGAGAAAGAGAGAGCAAGGAGGGAGAGAGGAGAGAGAGATGTTTCATAAAAAATAAAATAAATGGAGAAGACGATGAATAGTTGAATGTGGCATTTTCGTAAATACTCGAATTCATTAAAGATGAATTTGTCTTTTCGCTTGGACGTTCGCACAAATTGTGGCAAATTTTAAAAGACCATTTGACTTATGGCAGATTTCATAATGTCTTTTGTGGATTATGACAGATTTTATAATTTCCCTTAAATTATCTTGGAAAAACGATCTATTTGTCCACGAGAAGTATGATATCAACTTATATCTCCACCAAACTAGGACCTCAATTCATATGTCCACTAATGAAATTTATACACTTATATCTCTACCCGTCTGATTTGGATCGGTTTTAGTGTAAACCCGTGACCAAACCCAGAAAACCAAATTTCAAACCGAATCAGAACCCGATCCATTTAAACTCGAGACCCGACCCGACTCGATTTTTCTTTCTTCTTAACCCGATTTTTTCAAGCTCTTTGCATTGCATTCAAGCCTATTCAACGTCAATTCCAACAACGATTGCATTACATTCACTTGTTGATTGAAGATGATTCCCAGTTTTCATTATTTGTTTGTCGATAGAATCATGAATTGGAAAAAAATGAAGCTTCTTCTTCTTCTTGAGATCAGATTTACAATTGAGGATTGGGGTTTTTAGGTCTTGGATTTGAGAACTCGCTGCAATTTTTTGAATCCAGAATTCTCTGCAGTTTTTTATATTCAAGTACGAATTAACAACATGGGAAGAAGAAAAAGAAGAAGAAGTGTCGGGTCCGTTTCTTTCGAGTCGTGTCGTCTTTCCGAGTCCGGTGTTGCGTGACGGTTGTGTTGGTCCCAGTCGCGGTGGAACCAGACCTCCTCTCCACACGATCCAAGTCTTCGCCATGATCGATCAACAGTAGCCTCACCGTGGATTAAATCATTGCTCGTACCACCGGCTAAAAAGAACGGTTCTCTTGTCTCCGACGAGCCATGGGAGTGTATGGATTCCACCATTGATAAACCCAAAACTTTCGCTGAAGGTGGGCTCGAGATTAACTCTTCGATTGTCGAACCCATCTCTGGATTGTTCAATGCGCTCATGGAATTAGCTCAGGGGAAAGAGATCTCTCACACCGACGCCGATTTGGGTCGTATTCACGAAATTGCCACTAGGGTTTGTTCTTCCTCTTTCAATGGAAGTAGTGTTGGTTCGTTTCTGAAATCTGGGTTTGATGCTTACTGGGATTCAATTAGCAATGGAGGAGAAGGATATGGGAAATGGAGTAGGATATCAGTTATTTGGGTTGCTAATCGGGTCGTAATCCGGTTAAATTTTAATTCAATTGGTCAGACTTAATTATCAAACAGTAAACCAACAGAGAACCAAAAGAAACCAAATTTTGTGGGAAATGAATTTTTTAACTTTTATTTAATGATATAGATAGTTAAGTTTCATTTGATGGAGATATATAAGTGTATAAATTTCATTACGTGGACATATGAATTGAGGTCATAGTTTGGTGGAGATTTAAGTTGACTTTTCATGGACAAATAGATCGTTTTCCCAATTATCTTTGGATTAGTGTGAGTCATATAACTCATAACCGTCGGTAAAGATGACGGTTACGGAATAACCAATGAAAAATTAACACGAATGTTTCTTTGGAGCGTTTATCGTAGGTGATGACAAAATGCACGTCGTTTTCGTGTGTGTTAAACAGCGAATAGTTTTAGAACTTAAAAAGGCAAAAAGCTAAAAAAACTTAGAAGGATAAGATCAAATAATCGTTAGGTCAGAAGAAACAATCGTCATCTTCATCTTCCACCTAATCTTTATTCCCATCACTGTTCCTTCAGATATTTTCATTTTTTCTTCTCCGACTTCATCACCGTAGACTTATTCGCAATTTTATCAGATTTTGATAAATGTAATTAAATAGA
This sequence comes from Draba incana, assembly GCA_963576765.1. NCBI lineage: Eukaryota > Viridiplantae > Streptophyta > Magnoliopsida > Brassicales > Brassicaceae > Draba > Draba incana. The sequence continues at coordinate 16,387,842 of OY755208.1, forward strand.
CAACCGATTTTTTTTTTATTTTTTTTTTCGAATTGATTTTTCTCAAACTAGACATAAAACTGTCAAACTCTACTGGGGTCCGTCTCAATTCTGGGACACGCGCTGCGTTTTCAATAGATCGAAAGAAAAAAAAGCTGTGATCTTGTTGGTGGGTTCGAGAAGTCTAATCTTAGCCATTAACAAAATTTTCTTACAAATTTTTTTTTTGTTTGTTTTTATAAGATGTTGACAAGAAGATTAATATCGTACACTACGAGACTAGTCGTCAAGTCAATTTACAGGATTTAGTGGATGCAAAATTTTCTTCTTTTGGTGAGTTTTCCTCTTTTATATTATTTCTTTCAATCTCTTTTGGATCTTCATAGCTTGAGAAGCTTTGAGTATTTTTAAAGCTAGTTCCTTTTGTTGAAAGAACACACTTTCATATCTGGGTCAATCTGAAAAGTTTGAGATTCTATTACAGGATTGTCTTAGTGTTTCTGCATCTGCAAAAGTTTGAATCTTTAATTATCTTAGTGTTTGCAACTTGTAGTTGTGAGTGTTATTGCTTCTTCTGTGTTGTTCAATGGGAATCTTCCTTTTTAGAAAGGAATGATCCTGTTTTCACCGTTTTAAGTAATCCTCGTTTCTTGTCCTTGTTATAAGGCTTTCTGTTCCTCAAAACCAGGTCTTTCTTTTTGGGATTTGCCATAGGAATTGAGCATACACATGTGTTTTCCGATTAGTCCTTAAACGCTCGTTGATCATGGAGAAGCCTTGTGAGACACTTGACAATGGTGAAGCCTTTCACATATCTAGATATCATAACTATAGTAACCACCACAGCTCTAGAATCTCATCACCCTGGTTGGATTTGAGAGTGTTCTATGTGAGGATAAGCAATTTCATGGTGGAAGATTCGACACCTGAAGTCCTCACCATCAACCACATTCCTCTGGAGCCAGATACGCTTTTGGAGATAAACGGTGTTCGAATGAGCATGTACTCGGAAGGGTGTTCTTCACAGCTTAGGAGGGATCGGCTTGATAAGAAATCCGAAGAAGCTACTTATGTCAGTACAGACAATATCAGGTTAACGGGTAGCGTAAAGTTTGAGGTTTACGATAGGAACGAGTTAGTCTTGTCTGGAACTCTTGAGATGTCTGATAGTAATGGTTTCAATGGGGAATCGAAGAATCGATGGAATATGAATTGCGAGGCTGAGGTCACTGCAGGGTCTGCTTTCTTAAAGGAGAAGAGCTTAAACGGTCAAGAGTTATCGTCCCCATTGCCAACTATCGAGGTTTATGTCACTGGTTGCTTTGCAGGAACACCCATCATCTTAACCAAGACTTTGCAACTTGGTTTGAAAAAGAAGCAAAGTAGAAGAATGGCATTGGATTCGATTCCCGAGTATGAAACTGCAGAGCCTCAGAAAAACACCTCTTCTGAGCTCGGTTTTCAGGTAATCATTTGGCATTATCTAAATTCATTCTTCACTTAATTCATGATATATTGGAGTTCTTCTCAACGTCTCACAATTTTCTTGGAACATTTTGTTTTGTGAATCTGTAACATGGTGTGATGGTTTTTGGGTCTCATATTCCTATTGTGATATGCTTATTGGTAGTCTTAGGAAGATAAAAATCCTCTAAAGAATTGAAGTGGACCAGTCCTGGTGAATGTGGCATGTGGCTAGACACAGTTTACAATTAAAGAGATAGATAATAATCTCCTATTTGCCACTTTTATCTTTGAGCTCTTATCCTTTTTGTCTGCTGCTTCTATGACCCACATGGACATGGGGTTGGAACCCACAATCCCCCAATCTTTGCTTTGTTGTAATGTTGCGATTTGAAGTCTGTCAAATATTTTGGATCACTGTAGGCCAAAGAGTGTTTCCTCTTCAAAATTCACCATTAGTGGTAGGGACTAGAGTCTTATGGTAAATAGGCTATGGAACTTATTACATAGAAGCCACTATGAGCACTATCTCGCATAGTTGATTCCTTAAAAAGTGTCATTCTTTGTATAGTTGATGTCCTTAATGTATCATTATTTTTTTCAATCTGTAGGCAACAGAATACGCGGATTACAAAGAGGAATACGAAGGAGATGATATGTATTGGAGAAGTGAGTGCATTGATGGAGAGATGTCATGGTTCAATGCAGGTGTAAGGGTTGGTGTTGGGATTGGACTTGGTGTTTGTGTTGGTCTTGGGATTGGTGTGGGCCTTCTCGTGCGTACTTATCAATCAACTACTAGAAATTTCAGGAGGAGGCTTCTCTAGTTTACTTAAATATATACATTTTGCACACTTTTTATTGTTTTGAAATTTTGAAAGAGTCCTCTTTTTAAAACCGTTTGTATTTTGGGTGTGTTCATTGTGAATCAAAACACATTGGTGTGGGTTTTGTTGGTTTATGTATTCATGTAAATAAATGAGAGTGTAGTTTTTTTGTATCCAAAATTGGCTAATGAGAATTTGCAAACTAGCTCTTTACATAGATGGGGGAAACCAATTTTAATCAAGGCCGTTGCATTGGTTCAGATCAAGGTCGATGAGAATACCGGTCAAATCACAGATGCTTGGTTCAAGTCCTTTGGTTGTGGCTCCGCAATCGCGTCTTCATCTGTTGGTATGTATTAGCCTCTTAGGTTCTTAGCGTCGAATACGAATAAATTGGCGTAGAATTTCGTGGGTTTTCGTTCCGATTTGTGTTGGGTGATTCATGTTTTATTCTATTCATGATGGAATCAGAGAAATTAGAGTATTCGAGGTACGAATTGCAGGGATTTTGATAAGGGATTTGCTCAAATTGAGGAATTAGGTTTCAAATTTATGGCTTATTGTGTATGTGGGTGCAAACTTGAGCTTTTGTTATTGTTGATTCTGTTTGATGTTTATGGCTTTGGGATTTTTGTTTTTAGTCGGAATATGTAGCGGTTTTCTAATGGTGATTGGTTTCAGCTATTGAATGGGTGAAAGGCAAATATGCAATAGTACTAGAGTTTTACTCACATAAATGTAGACTTTGCAATTCTTTGCTTGACTTTGTTTTGGAAGTAGAGAAAAGGAACTCGAATTGGCTTAGTGTTACTATGGAATATGCAGAGAATGAGAAATGGTTTCCTGAGGTTAATGAGAAATGGTTTCCTGAGGTAATCAAAATTAGCTCTTTTTGTTACAAATTACAAATGTTTGATGATTCGTAATTTGGTAATGTTTGTTTGAATGCAGCTTCTTCACTATAAAGTATGTACCTTGCTTTGTTTTGTTGGACAAAAGTGTAAAAGCTTTGGCTAAGACTGGAGTTTCGAGTAGTCGAGCTCATGTCATTGCTGGTATCTCTTATCTTCTCAAGATGAAACGACCCACCTAGTGTTTGATTGATTAGTTTCTGACTTATGGTTGATTGATTCCACATTTGATGCATTATGCATACAAAGTATCAAACAAGTTTGATCAGAATCAGAATTGTTGTTTTAGTATGTGTATAGATGATTTACGAATGTTGGAAGATGATGTGCAATAATCATTTTTATGTGCCAAACCAAAAATATATAATGTGCAATAATCAATTTTATCTATGGTTTGTCTTCTAATTAGTTAAGCTTTTGTTTCATTTGTAATAATAAGAAAATAAATTTTAAGAAAATAATCAATGTTTTATGTTATCAATTTTAAGATTACACGTTTTCTACATCTATGCCTACAAATAAAGTCAATATGCTGGGCGTTCGTGTTGGAATTCATACCGGTTTATAACACTTTATAAATTATTAATTACGAATTCAATTTCCAGAATGCGTGTAAATATTGAATCAAATCTAGCCTACAGAGTTTTGAATATACCTGAATCAATTGCAGCGGAAAGATGAATTTAGATTGATCAAGGTTGTATAGCACTTCAAGCGTCGTGCCTCTATCGGTATCCACACGCACACAAACTAGATCGAACGGGATGCTAGTGCCGTAGAGATCAAATCTCAAACAAGAACTTTTCTTAGGTTTTATTTCTCGTGAAGCAAAGGAATGTGTTATGCTTTTATCATATAAAGTCAATAAATATTCAATCACTTGTGTATCAAGTAACTTCCTTAATAAATACACAACTATTTGTGCAAGTAATATACATTTGCTCATGAAGATTTCCTTATCAAATAAGGAAGATGTGAACGTGAAGGAATTACCAATTAAAATTGGTTTATATCCTCAAGTATATACATATATACTAGAATAAGGCCCGCGTTAATACGCGGGTTTAACACATTAAAATTATTAATAAATTTAAAATTTTAATTAAAAACCCGTTGAGTTTAATAGAACATAAAATATAAATCAATAGAGATCATTTATATCTTAATTCTTATGTCATAATTGATATAATGTGAATTCATAATCATATATATAACATAATTCAATTCATATTGAATTTTTTTAACTATATAATAAATCGTAAGACAACTAAAATAATTTAGAATTAAATCTGAGATTAATAAATTTTATGTTAATAACCTCATAGAAAACATATAAAGAATATTACAAAACTTCACATATATACATCTTATTATATCCTCTCTACATCCCATATATTATTATTTTTATTAGAAACATCATGCAATCAATAAAACATGCCTCATTATAAATTCTCAAGCTTAATAAAACATGCCCCATTATTCTTGACTAATATATATACACAATTATTTTTCCATAAGTTGTTTTTTTCTATTTTTCTTGATAGTATAGTTTTCCATATTGATTAAATGAAAACTACAAAAATGGTATCAAATCAAAACTTAGAAAATACAATTTCCAATTTTCAAAAGATATTTTTGTTAACATTTTTGTTATTAAAAATAAGTTACACGTGTTACAATCTAAATTATCAATGACACGTGTCACGATCTTATGAATTACAATTTTGCTTACGTGTCGCGACAATTATTTTAATTTTAAAGCTATAAAGGTAATCAGTTTTGTAAATATATGTATCTTATATAGCTTCAATAGGTATCTTACTATATAAAATTAAAGAATTAAAAGTTATTTAACTTACCTTAGCATTCCTACGGCTGGTGATTTATCACACTTTGGGCAAAAAAGGGAGGTCTCTTGCTTTATTAATCTTTTCTGACATGTTGAACATTATATGTAGTTCCACCCATTACGAGAAACAATTTCCGTGATAGTTGCTTCGCACAAAAATTCTTTTGCCTGCAATTGTTTAAATTACAAATATGTCAGAAATAATATAATAACAAAACCTATGAATTATATTGGGATTTAAAAGGAAATAGGGATAATTGCATTACCATACGATTATCCGATGAAACATAATCCCAAATATGACCAATGGACTGTTGTTCCTCATTAGCTTTATCATGTTCAATCATAGTTCGTAGATTAATTGAGCAGCCACCATCATAGATGATTGAAGCTAATTTTAAAAAGATTGAAATTATGGAGTAGACAGTTTTGATCGATCGTTCACGTGAGCTATTTAAAATATGCATAATATAGATTACCTTTTCCTAAATTCAGTAACGTGATCAGAATCATGATTCAAATAAAACTTAGTTGAAGAAGATGCATTAAACTGTAGTGCTCCATGATACAACTTAACCAAAACGCTTGTAATAATGAGCACAATATTTTTATCTTCTATCACATGAAATTTGTCCTCAAATATTTCAGCTTGTTCTGCCCATATGATTTACAAGGACCTCAATTCCACTGTAGAATTCATAGTCGATTGTACATTAAAGTTGCAAATCTCGATGATGTTCCCTTTGCATAGTTGATTTCCATATTTTTGAAGAAGAGAATGATGCACGGAGCATTGAATGGTATTCTCCTGTGTAAAAAAGCTAAAACATGTTAACATTATGATCGTACTCATGTCTTATTTTGGGAAGATGAACCAATCTCATTATCTTATTATATAAAATACAACATGCGTAATAGATCTTGAAGAATCACTGATGATATATTCATTAAAACTACGTACTTTTTTTTTTAGAGAGAATTGAATGGAATACTAACCTTTTCATCGAGTAGAAGAAGTTCTTCTCCCATGAGTGCATTGTTTTCTTTTAGATTTCTAGCTTCCCACTTTCGAAGAACACGTTCGATGGTACGACGATAAACGTGATTTCTATCTAACTGAGTAAAAGTTAAATAGCTTTCATTGGTTTGTGCAACACTTGAATTCATGATTGCTTGTCGATGAATGTTTGAAAGAGAATATTAAAATTCAGCACGAAATTGAGCTAAAGTGGTTTTGGTTATTATATATAGTTTAGTGTGGTAATTAAAAATTTGGTAACATGCCTTTTTCCAAGTAATAACATTTTCTCATGTTTAACATATCCACTAGTGATGTAGTTGTCCTTTTTTTTTTGTTAAACATGTCTTGCTACTTTTATTTTTTTCCAAGTAATAACATTTTTTCATGTTTTCGTAGCCACTGATAATGTAGTTTTCCTAGGATGTAGTTTTCCTTTTTTTTGTGTGTTAATTATGTCTTGCTATTTTTCCATTTCTTGGGTTAACGTGGTAGTGACTTATGTTTTTTTATGGTATGAAATTTCATGTCCATTTTTTTTTCCTATTTAGTTTTAGATTATTAGAATATTTCTTTTTAATGTATTGTTAATTACTTGTTTTTTTTAAGTCACTTGGTAGTTATATTGTTAAGTTTCCCTTTTCAGTTTTATATTTAGTTACAAAATATAATTTTTGACACAAGTTTTAACGTAATAATTTCTACTTAATTACTTGATAGTTATATAGTTCCATTTTTAATTTTGATTTGTTTTAATTAAAATTAAGTTTTACCACATGTCATCATCCGATCAATTTTAGATATATGTCACGATCTCGTGAGTTACAATTTCGCTTACGTGTCGAGCTCTCGTCGACCGGCTTCTCTTTTATATAATAAGATATCAAATATATATATTATATGTAAAACCTCATATTAATTGGACTAATCTATATTAGGCCCAATTACATAATGATCTAGTTTGCTTAGGTGTGTGATCCAATATGATTGCATAATATTAGTAATGAACTTTAAGGCTCATAAGTTATAAGAGGCTTCTAGCAAAACATTATAACCATCTAATATCATACAATTGTCAAACCTTGACATTTCAACTTTAACTAGAGTAAAGTACAAATGATTTCAAGACATTCCTAACAGTTCGAACTCGACTTCGTGATAAACAAAAGTATCAACAATTGGACATGATCAAGGCTACAACTGAGCGTTCCTTTCCGTTTATGATTTCAAAATCTATGTTGAAAATGTTTTTTTCATGTATGTTTGAAATTTCATATTTTAATGAATATACTATGTTTTGAATTTGGAAAAAATAATTTTACTTATAAAGATACAAATTCAATATTTTTTTTTTAAGAACCCCACTATATTTACTACCTATAATCACTAAAAAATCACAAAACTAAATTAGGGTAAATATACAAATCCAAATACAATTAATAATAATAAATTTCTTATCTTACCTCTCCATATTACCTAACCATAAACATGCTCTTAGAAGTTATCCAAATAACCAGTTTCTTATTAGTTGTGAGAAATCAAACAAGAATTCAAAATACCATAAATTCTCAATCAACAATAATACTCAACTTAACTTCATTACACTGTTCACTCTCGTTATTATATAGAGAAGTTCAGTTTACTCTAACCAACATAAACCAATTACAATAATAGAATTAAACCGAGATATAAATCTGATATTCCCCCTCAAGATGAGACTAATGGAGCATTGATGGATAGAAGACTCATCTTGCTTAGGATAGCTTGAAACAGAGAAGGAAACAGAGGCTTGGTAAAAATATCAGCAAGCTGATAATCGGAATTGACATGAAGGAGGTTAGTAGTCTAGTGGCTCTTATCCACTTAAATTACCGAGGTTAGCTAAGGTTCACAACCCAGAAGAAACATTTTGAACGTTTTTTTAAAATATTTTTTTTTAGAGAAAGAGGTGACACGTGTCGTCTTGTCAGAGAAAGTTGGTTGTTGACAACCTTAAAATATTATAAAATTTTCAAACCTCGACATTACAACTTTAACTAGAGTAAAGTACAAATGATTTCAGGACATTCCCAACAATCTCCCACTTGTACTGGAATCATCTATTCCTATAATCCATTTGTCTCTATATCTCGATCATAGCATAAGGCAAGAAACTGTGTCATCCTTATTCAACTAGATCATGTTTATCGAACTCCGATTTATATTGATTAAACAAACGACTGACTTTCACCTTGTTTGAGCACGACCATGTATTTCTCAGTATCAAATCTTCGATAGGCCCAAAGATATTTATCTCCCGTTATATAGGAGGGACAAATCCCATCTTGTTCCATCCCTGTTCCTTACACACTTCATAGTATGCCCAATCAGTGCCTTTATAAGCACCTTTTACGGCTAACGTTTAACAGAGTCAAAACAAACTAATTCATGTATAAGAAATCATGATGAACTCAGGTCAAAGGACTATACTCTATAGTTGTGATGAGAAACTCTTATGACACTCGTATAACATTCTTGTAGAGTTCTCATAGCAGGTCAGTCCAATACTGTGTTCTCCAACACATATCTATGTGATTGACTTGATACAACATATCAATGACTTCACGAAACTTAGTCATCAGTCACCTCACATACTAGTCATTTATAGTTATTAATGTCCCATCTTAACAACTTTGACTAGGGACCACAATAACTTATGTTATCTACCACTCATAGGGTTTCATGATCAAGTCACGTACTTGATAACCTATAAGAATAACATAAATTATTTTGGGACTATTATCCAAGAATGAAATAATACTAAAACAAATTTCATTAATTTAAATATAAATCAAATGTTTTTAAACATGAACATCATATCATAAAAGAAAATTATCCCACTAGAATTAAGATCACATCTTAAGAAACTTAGTGCCTATAACAACAATATGACTCTCATGCTTAGGCAGTGGAAGAGGCTTGGTCAAAGGATCAACAACATTTGCATCTGTCGAGACTATGCTAATCTTCACATCTCATCTATCAACAATATCACGAATGAGATGATATCGCCTCTCTATGTGTTTGGATTTCTCGTGTGATCTTGGTTCCTTTGCCTGAGCGATGGCTTCATTGTTGTCACAATAGAGATCCACCGGACCAAAAATGTTAGGAATCACACCAAGTTCAGTAATGAACTTCCGAATCCAAACAACCTCTTAAGCCGCTTCAGAAGCAGCTATATACTCTGCCACTGTGGTTGAGTCTACTACAGTGCTCTGCTTAGAGCTCTTGTAACGACCGTAACCCAATTTTGGTGATTTTTGGGTGGTGTCGATCGACACCCACCAATGGTGTCGATCGACACTGTGGTTGCAAAAACCGAGTTTTGGTTCGAACCGTGATTTTCACGAGGTTCGGTTATCGAAAACCCTAAGGCTCGACTCTTTTATTCCTTTTGGGATCGTGAGCCGTCAGAGAGGAAGGTTTTTCAGAAAGAAACTAGAGAGAAAAGAGTGTGAAGGAGATAATTTGAAGGGAAATCGTTTGTTCGCGAGTTCGGTCCGAATTCTCGAGGCTTCGTCATTCGTTCGTGTTGTGGAATCGTTCGTGAGTGGTTTTTGTCGTTTCCAGCAAAGGATCAGTGGGTTCGTGGCTGCGTTCAGTCGGTTCGTCGTCGTTTTTCCCGTTCATTCATCCCCGTTTAGCGAGGTAAGTGCGTGATCGCTAGGGTCTCGTAGTTAGCGTTTATGGGGTGTTGTGTGTTTGTTTTCGTGATATATGAGCAATGATTGATGGTTAGACGATGATTGCCTGTGGTTTTACCGTGTGTTTGATCGTAAATTGCTAAAACGTCGATTTCGAGTCGAGACATGAGAGGAGAGTCTCGGCTCTGATTCTGTAACGGGGTGTCGATTGACACCTAGAGGTAGTGTCGATCGACACCACGAATCGAAACTGATACTCGTGTTAGCGAGTGTCGAGCGACACCTAGTGGTTGTGTCGATCGACACTCGGTACAGTTTTCTGTACAAGAGTATCAAGTGTCGATCGACACCGCCGTGGAGTGTCGATCGACACCTGGTTATTAATTAAGAAAATTGTTTAAAAATCTAAAAGCTTGTTAATTGGTTATTTGTGTTTTATCGGTAAATGGTTATTCTATGTGAATCTGATGCGGGATGACCGCTACACTGAGTATTTTTGATAATATTCACGCAACTCCCGGTTTCTTTTGGGTTGCAGGTAAAGGAAAGATGTGATCGTAGAATCGAGGCGAGGACGGGGGATGATAGGATGTCTTTTATTTTATGTTGCTGGATGTTATTGGTAGCCTGTTAGGTTGCTAGTGATTATGGAATTATTAGACTTGATATTTCCTAAATTTGGTATTGCTGGATTATTGGTTATTTATTTATTGGAATTGGATTTGAATATTCTGTTGGTTATTTTCCGCTTGTTACTCACCCTGATTTAGTAATGTTTAATTATTTTAAAAAAAAATGTGGGTGTTACATTTTGGTATCAGAGCCTATACGGTTTTAGGACGTAGATTGTGTGATATGAGACTATGTGATTTACTGTGTTAGTATAGAGTCTTAAATCATCCTCCCGAGCCTCCAGTGTGATTCCACGGTATGTTGTGTTTTATTTTCTGTGTGACTTCTAGTAGCTTAGCCTGTGTTTTGGGGAAATGCAGTGCAGTATGGTTCCTGGAGCTAGGGGTCGTGGCAGAGCTGGTGCCCGGGGTGGCAGAGTTGGTGGCCGTGGAGGCCGAGGTCGTGGTCGCGGACCAGTGGTAGAGTCATTTTCAAGTGCTACGCATGCGTCAGGGACTCCTATGCATCATACGGGTTCTGTGAACGAGACCAGTGTTAGTGCTAGTGTGAGTGCTGTGGGTGCCGGGAGAGGCGCCGGGATGGCTGGTAGAGGAGCGGGCCCGGGTGTGGGTGCTGTTCCAGCTCAGGATCGTATGGATCGCATGGAGGGTATTCTGACAGAGTTATTGGGGCGTTTTCCGGCGGCGACTCCGGTTCAGGCTCCAGTGGTTCCGCCTGTGGCGGAGGTGCAGCCGAGGGCTACGATGGCTGAGGTGCGTCCAACTTATCTTGAGATGATGGGTCAGATGCATCAGATGAGTACTGCTTTCTTCGCGGGCGGTGTTGGGCCTGAGGAGGCAGATGAGTGGCGCATGCGCATGGAGCGCAACTTCCGTTCGGTTCGATGTCCGGAGGATTATCGTGTGGAGATAGCTATCCATTATCTGGCTGGGGATGCTCATTTATGGTGGAGAGCGATTGAGGCCAGGAGGCCTGGTGCTTTGTGGACCTGGGGAGAGTTCGTGGCTGAGTTCAACGCCAAGTACTTTCCTCCGGAGGCTTTAGATCGTTTCGGGACGAGGTTCGTGGAACTGGTTCAGGGTGATCGTACTGTGCGAGAGTATGATGCCGAGTTCAGCAGGTTGCTTGTCTATGCGGATCGTGGCATGGAGGACGAGCGGACGCAGGTTCAAAGGTTCCTGAGGGGACTTCGTGCAGATTTGAGGATTCGCTGCAGGGTTTCGGAGTACGCCTCGAGGGCGAAGCTGGTTGAGATGGCTGCAGGCATTGAGGAGGATCTGAGAGGTCAATTAGCTGTAGCCGTTCCTGCGGCCGTACCCGTGTCGGTTGTTCCTGCTGTTCAGCCGAGGAGACAGCAGCAGCAGCAGAGTAGTTCTGGTTCTAGTTCCGGCAAAGGCGGCAAGCCTGCGTAGGGCCAGAAACAGAAATGGGATGGTGCTTCTAGGCCCAGTCAGAGGGGCGGAGCATGTTATGGATGCGGGAGTCTAGAGCATCGTTTGGCGAGTTGGCCCCATGAGAGCGACCACCCGCAGTTATTGCAGCAACAACCGCAGTCCCAGCCACAGTCACAGCAGCGGGATTCGAGAGTGTGTTTCCACTGCAGCGAGCCAGGGGATATCAGGACGATGTATCCCAGATTGCAGCCAGCGGCTGTAGCTGCGATTCAGCCAGTTGAGGTGCAGCCGAGGGGTCAGATCGCGGCAGTGCAGCAGCCGATTAAGCTGATCAGGCCGGCACCGAGAGTGTTTTCGCCAGCGGAGTTCGGCCAGAACAGTGGAGCCGGGCATATCACAGGTAAAATTCTAGACTTAACTTCGTAAAATTTCTTGTGGTAGAATTTTGTTGTTGTGCTAGTGTTCTTTTATTTTACTATTGGTCGAGTCACCGGGGTTCTCAACGCATATGAATTGTGTAGGGACCTTGTTAGTGGGCGGCTTCGAATCCCACGTGATGTTTGATTCGGGAGCATCACACTGCTATATTACTCCTGAGCGCGCCGAGAGCAGCGGCATTCGGAGCAGCGCTAGTGAGCGTGCAGGCATGGTCAAGGTGGCGGGAGGAGGTTTCCTGGCTACTTCGGGCCGTGCTAGGGCAGTAGATGTTCAGATCGCGGGGAATTCGATGCCAGCGGACTTGGTGATTAGTCCAGTAGTGCTGTATGATGTGATTCTTGGTATGGATTGGTTGTCTTTCTACCGGGTTCACTTGGATTATTACAGGGCAGAGTGGTCTTCGAGCGTGCTGGAGAGAAGTTGGTGTTTCAGGGCTTGAGAACGACTTCCAGTAGTCTTGTGATTTCGGCCATTCAGGCGGAGCAAATGTTAGAGCAAGGTTGCGAGGCGTTTTTGGCGAAGATTGTGATATCAGAGGACAGTAATGAGGTTGCGTTTGAGGATATTCGAGTTGTTCAGGACTTCGAGGACGTTTTCCGATCGTTGAAAGGATTACCACCATCTCGGTCCGATCTTTTCACGATTGAGCTAGAGCCCAGGACAGCTTCGATATCTAAGGCTCCTTACAGGATGGCTCCAACGGAGTTAGCGGAGTTGAAGAAGCAGTTAGAGGACCTTCTGGAGAAGGGTTTTATTCGGCCGAGTGTTTCGTCGTGGGGAGCGCCAGTTATGTTCGTGAAAAAGAAGGATGGTAGTTTCCGGTTGTGCATCGATTACCGGGGACTTAACCGAGTCACTGTGAAGAACATGTACCCTCTTCCGAGGATTGATGAGTTGTTGGATCAGTTGAGGGGTACGACCTGGTTCTCCAAGATAAACTTGGCTTCAGGGTATCATCAGATTCCGATTGATGAGGCGGATGTTCGCAAGACGGCATTCAGGATGAGATATGGGCATTTCGAGTTCTTGGTTATGCCTTTCGGTTTAACGAATGCGCCTGCGGCATTCATGAGATTGATGAACGACGTGTTCAAGGAGTATTTGGACGTGTTCGTGATCATTTTTATTAATGATATCTTGGTTTACTCGAGGAGTCCTGAGGAGCACGAGGCTCATTTGCGGTTAGTTTTGGAGAAGCTTCAGGAGCAGAAGCTCTACGCAAAGCTGAGCAAGTGCAGTTTTTGGCAGAGGCAGATGGGATTTCTGGGTCATATTGTGTCTGCAGAGGGAGTTTCTGTGGATCTGGCCAAGATTGAGGCGATTCGAGATTGGCTAAGACTGAGTAGTGCTACCGAGATCAGGAGTTCTCTGGGCTTAGCAGGATACTATCGGAGATTTTTCAAGGGCTTTGCGAGTGTGGCGCAACCGATAACGAAGTTGACCGGTAAGGAGGTTCCGTTTGTGTGGTCGCCGAAGTGCGAGGAGAGCTTTGCGAGGCTTAAGGAGATGTTGACTAGTACGCCGGTGTTGGCATTACCCGAGCCGGGGATGCCTTACACTGTTATACTGACGCTTCAGGAGTTGGTCTGGGTTACGTTCTGATGCAGGAGGATCGAGTTATTGCTTATGCTTCGAGGCAGTTGCAGGGTAGTGAGCGTAATCGGCCTACGCATGATCTAGAGTTGGGAGCCGCCGTGTTCGATCTGAAGATCTGGAGATCTTACCTGTATGGAGGCAGAGTACAGATTTTTACGGATCACAAGAATCTGCGGCATATCTTCACTCAGCCATTGCTGAATATGAGACAGAGATGCTGGGTTGAGTTACTGGCGGATTACGATCTGGAGATCATTTATCATCCGGGCAAGACTAACCAGGTAGCAGATGCCTTGAGTCGACGGAGGTTCGATTCAGCCCGCGAGCAGGATATCGAGGATCTGGTAGGCGAGATTAGCACTATGCGTCGTTGTGCTATTTCGGAGGAGCCTTTGGGCTTAGAGGCAGTCGATCAGGCAGATCTTCTCTGTAGGATTAGAGTGGCTCAGCAGAGTGATCAGGGTTTGTTGGGTGTGTCGCGAGCAGTGGATTCCGAGTATGTGGTCTCTCCGAATAGAACAGTTTTGATCCGGGGTCGAGTTTGTGTTCCTCGTGATGAGGCATTACGGCAGGAGATTCTGAGTGAGGCTCATTCGAGCAAGTTCTCGATTCATCTGGGTGCAACTAAGATGTACCAGGATCTCAAACAGTATTATCACTGGGTCGGGATGAAGAGAGACGTGGCCGCTTACGTTTCTAAGTGCAATACTTGTTCATTGGTTAAGGCGAAGCATGGAGTTCCGAGTGGTCTTCTGCAGAGTTTGCCCATTCCGGAGTGGAAGTGGGATATGATTACGATGGATTTTGTGGTAGGGTTGCCTACTTCGTGGACTTATGATGCTATCTGGGTAGTTGTGGATCGGTTGACTAAGTCAACGCATTTTTTGGCCATTAAGAAGACCGATGGAGCGGCTTAATTGGCTAAGAGGTTCGTGAAGGAGATAGTGAGGCTGCATAAGGTGCCAGCTAGTATTGTGTCTGATCGGGATCCTAGGTTTGCATCTGATTTTTGGGGAGTGTTTCAGGCAGAGATGGGCACTAAGGTGCATATGAGTACAGCGTATCATCCGCAGACTGATGGGCAGTCAGAGAGGACTATTCAGACTATGGAGGATTTGCTGAGGATGTGTGTGCTCGATTGGGGTGGTTGTTGGGCGGATCATTTGAGTTTGGTCGAGTTCGCCTACAATAACAGTTTTCAGGCGAGTATCGGTATGGCTCCTTTTGAGGCTTTGTATGGGAGGCCATGTAGGACGCCGTTATGCTGGACCCAAGTGGGGGAGCGTAGTGTTCTGGGAGCTACTTATGTTTAGGAAACGATGGAGAAGATCCGGGTCATGAGATTGAACATGAAGGAAGCTTAGGATCGTCAGAGGAGCTATGCGGATAAGCGGAGGCGAGAGCTTGAGTTTGCGGTTGGAGATCGTGTGTATCTCAAGATGGCTATGTTGCGAGGCCCTAACAGGTCCATTAGGGAGAACAAGCTGAGTCCGCGGTTTATGGGTCCGTTTCCTGTGGTGGAGCGTGTTGGACCGGTTGCGTATCGGCTCGAGTTACCTCCGATCACGAAGGCTTTCCATAAGGTTTTTCATGTCTCCATGTTGAGGAAGTGCCTGCATGAGTCGGAGGAGTTAGTGCCTGAGATTCTTGCGGATCTTCAGCCAGATTTGACGGTTCCGGCGGTTCCTGTGAGGATTTTAGAGAGAGGAGTCAAGGAGCTGCGTCGGAAGAAGATTCCATTGTTGAGGATTTTGTGGGATTGTGGCGGTTGCCAGGAGGAGACTTGGGAGCCAGAGGCGAAGATGAAGTTAAAGTTCAGGAAGTGGTTCGACAAGCAGGTCGCGGCGTGAGCTTTATTTCTCTTTGCGGTTCTAGTTTTGATTGTTAGCATGTTAATGCTTTTGTATCGTTGTATTTTTGTTTATGTTGTAACGATTATACTTTTCGAGATTAATATGATGGAGTTGTTCCTTATTTATCTCTGTGTTGTTATAAGAGGAGTTTCTTATATGTGTTACGTGGCGATATCCCGGGTTTAGGGAGTATCGAGTTGGCCACGCGAGGTAGTGCCTCGGAGATTGAACTAGAGCCTCGGAGATTGAGTTTTATGATCTCAGAGATTGAGTTTTATGATCGACACCTAGAGCCTGAACTAGAGCCTCGGAGATTGAGTTTTATGATCTCGGATAGATGTGACCGGTTCGGGTCAGGTTTGAGTTGTGGCCTTCCTTGGCGGTAATGTCGGGATTCGAGGACGAATCCAGTGTTGGTGGGGGAGAATTGTAACGACCGTAACCCAATTTTGGTGATTTTTGGGTGGTGTCGATCGACACCATTAGTGGGTGTCGATCGACAATGTGGTTGCAGAAACCGAGTTTTGGTTTGAACCGCGATTTTCACGTGGTTCGGTTATTGAAAACCCTAAGGCTCGACTCTTTTATTTCTTTTGGGATCGTGAGCCGTCAGGGAGGAAGGTTTTTCAGAAAGAAACTAGAGAGAAAAGAGTGTGAAGGAGAGAATTTGAAGGGAAATCGTTTGTTCGCGAGTTCGGTCCGAATTCTCGAGGCTTCATCATTCGTTCGTGTTGTGGAATCGTTCGTGAGTGGTTTCTGTCGTTTCCAACGAAGGGTCAGTGGGTTCGTGGCTGCGTTCAGTTGGTTCGTCGTCATTTTTCCCGTTCATTCATCCCCGTTTAGCGAGGTGAGTGCGTGATCGCTAGGTTCTCATAGTTAGCGTTTATGGGGTGTTGTGTGTTAGTTTTCGTGATATATGAGCAATGATTGATGGTTTAACGATGATTGCCTGTGGTTTTACCGTGTGTTTGATCGTAAATTGCTAAAACGTCGATTTCGAGTCGAGACATGAGAGGAGAGTCTCGGCTCTGATTCTGTAACAGGGTGTTGATCGACACCTAGAGGTAGTGTCGATCGACACCACGAATCGAAACTGATGCTCGTGTTAGCGAGTGTCGAGCGACACCTAGTGGTTGTGTCGATCGACACCTAGTGGTTGTCTCGATCGACACTCGGTACAATTTTCTGTACAAGAGTATCAAGTGTCGATCGACACCGCCATGGAGTGTCGATCGACACCTGGTTATTAATTAAGAAAATTGTTTAAAAATCTAAAAGCTTGTTAATTGGTTATTTGTGATATTTGTGTTTTATCGGTAAATGGTTATTCTATGTGAATCTGATGCGGGATGACCGCTCCACTGAGTATTTTTGATAATATTCACGCAACTCCCGGTTTCTTTTGGGTTGCAGGTAAAGGAAAGATGTGATCGTGGAATCGAGGCGAGGACGGGGGATGATAGGATGTCTTTTAGTTTATGTTGCTGGATGTTATTGGTAGCCTGTTGCTAGTGATTATGGAATTGTTAGACTTGATATTTCCTGAATTTGGTATTGCTGGATTATTGGTTATTTATTTATTGGAATTGGATTTGAATATTCTGTTGGTTATTTTTCGCTTGTTACTCACCCTGATTTAGTAATGTTTAATTATTTTTTTTTAAAAAATGCGGGTGTTACAACTCTTCTAGCTCATTGCTCCTCCATTGAGGCAAAAGACAAATCCAGATTGTGATCGGAAATCATCTCTGCCTGTCTGAAAGCTGGCATCCGTGTAACCACTCACAACAAGTTCCTCACTTCCTCCATAGACCAAGAACTTATCCTTAGTATTTCTTAAATACTTGAGGATTGTCTTGACCGCTGTCCAGTGACTCTCACCTGGATCTGATTGGTATCTACTCTTCATGCTTAAAGCACATGCAACATCTGGACGAGTGCATAACATGGCATACATGATAGAACCTATAGTCGAAGCATAATGGATTCTACTCATCCGCTCTCGCTCATCATGTGTCGAAGGACACTGTGTATTGCTGAGAGTTATGCCATGATACATTGGAATAAACCCTTTCTTGGAATTATGCATACTGAACCTATGTAAGATCTTATCTATATAAGTATCTTGACTTAGTCCAATAGTTTTGTTTAATCTATTTCTATAGATTCTTATTCCAAGAATATAAGCGGCTTCTCCCATGTCTTTCATTGAGAAACAACTACTTAGCCAAGTTTTAACAGACTGAAGCAAAGGAATGTCATTTCCTATGAGCAATATGTCATCTACATACAATACCAAAAATGCAACTGCGCTCCCACTACTCTTCTTGTAAACCCACGGTTTTTCTTCGTTTATAATAAAATCAAATACTTTGATTGCTTCATTAAAACAAAGATTCCAACTCTGAGATGCTTGCTTCAAACCATAAATGGAACGATGAAGCTTGCATACTTTCCCAACATTTTTAGGATCTATGAAACCTTCAGGTTGTGTCATGTACACATCCTCTTCGAGATTTCCATTAAGGAAAGCTGTTTTCACATCCATCTGCCATATCTCATAATCATAATAAGCGACAGTTGCTAGGAGAATCCGAATGGACTTAAGCATGGCGATTGGGGAATAAGTTTTATCATAGTCAATACCATGAATTTGCTTGTAACCTTTAGCCACCAATCTAGCTTTGTATATCTGGATATTACCATCCATGTCAATTTTCTTCTTGAAACCCATTTACACTCAATGGCTTTAACACCATCAGGTAAATCTACCAAAGTCCATACTTGGTTTTCTGACATGGATTCCATTTCATATTCTTCGGCCTTTAGCCATTTATCGGAATCAGGGCCCATCATTGCTTCTTCATGAGACGTAGGTTCATCACTCTCTATAATCAATATATCATGATGATCTGTCACCAAAACCCCATATATATCAGGTTCGTGACAAATCCTTTCGGACCTATGTACCTCAGGTTCCACAGGTGTAGATTCTATGACTCTTTGTAAATCTAGTTGATGCTCTTCCTGAGAAGTTGGAGCAATCTCCTGTGTCTCTCGAACTTCTTCGAGTTGTACTTTACTCCCACTAGTTTCCTTTGAAAGAAATTCTCTTTCTAGAAAGGCACCATTCCGAGCAACAAACACTTTGTTTTCGATGGAATTGTAAAAGTAGTAACCTTTGGTTTCTTTAGGATAACCTATGAAGTAGCCTTTATCAGATTTGGGTCCAAGCTTATCTGTAAACATACGTTTAACATATGCATCACAACCCCAAATTTTCAGAAAAGACAAATTCGGAGCCTTTCTAGTCCATATCTCATATGGTGTCTTTTCTACTGATTTTGATGGGATCCGGTTAAGCGTAAACGCAACACTTTCTAGAGCGTATCCCCAAAAGGATAATGGAAGATCTGTGTGACTCATCATTGATCGAACCATATCTAATAAAGTTCGATTTCTCCTTTCGGACACACCATTCCATTGTGGTGTTCCTGGAGGAGTGAGTTGTAAAACAATTCTACATTCTCTGAGATGATTACTAAATGCTTGGCTCAAATATTCTCCTCCACGATCTGATCGAAGAGCTTTAATTGTTTTGCCTAGCTGGTTTTGTACTTCATTCTGGAACTCCTTAAACTTTTCAAAAGGCTCAGATTTATGTTTCATCAGGTAAACATAACCATATCTACTGAAGTCATCAGTAAACGTAATGAAGTACTGATAGCTTCCTCTGACACTCAAACTCATTGGCCCACAAACATCTGTATGTATGAGGCCCAACAAGTCTTTAGCCCTTTCACCATTTCCAGTAAATGGAGCCTTAGTCATTTTTCCCAGCAAACAAGATTCACACGTCTCATATGATTCATAATCAAACGAGCTCAAAAGTCCATCTTTATGGAGCTTCTGAATGCGCTTCTCGTTTATATGACCCAAACGACAATGCAGAGAAAAGTTTGATTTGAGTCATTAAACTTAAACCTCTTGGTACGAATGTTATAAACAAGCATACTTTGGTTAAGAGCATAGAGCCTATTCTGTAATGGAGCGCTACCATAAAACATATCATCACGATCAAATGAACAACACTTGTTCTTGATCGAAAATTGAAACCCTTCAATGTCCAAACACGGAATGGAAATGATATTCTTGTTTATAGCAGGGACATAATAGCAATTCTTTAGTTCTAAAACCATGCCTGAAGGTAAAGACAACGAATATGTTCCCACAACTAATGCAACAACTTTTGCTCCATTAGCCACACGTAGGTCCACTTGTCCTTCCTCCAAAATTCTACTGTTTTTCAGACCTTGCACATTTACACAAATGTGAGTTCCACAACCGGTATTCAATACCTTAGGAGTAGAAGTAACGTTTAACCCTATAACATAAATACCCTGAGAAGAAACATCAAATGTCTTCTTCTCTTCTAGATCTTCCAAGCAATTAGGGAGGTTTGATTTGTTCAATTTGTCCTTCTCAAGAACAAATTGCGATGGATAGGAACTTAGAGGGTTTGACATAACTGTCAAGAAAGAAAAGCAGAAGTTAATATGATGTTCATAAATTTTGAGCATTCTTACAATTTAAGAAAACTCATACTATACTCAAAACAAATTTTACTCAATATGAGTATAGTATCCAAGATCCATATTTCACTAGAATTCGAGTGAGCTTTGGCTCCACCCCCAAATATCTAGCTATTTAGGTAAGCAACATCTTTGCTTATTATATCCAATATAATTCTTGGTTGTGGATGACATCTTATGTCTTATCCAACCCTATGTCTCTAAGCCCAAAACCGTTTTGATAGCTTAGTCAAGTAAACCATTCTCAAATCATATGGTAACCGTTACCATCTGTCTCACTCTCAAATAATTACAGACCGCTGCTTTGGCAGACCCGCCGTGCAACCATTCAAGTTTTAACAGTTGATGAGATTGGATAGACATCAAAATACTTGATATTAATTGAGGAATTAATTTTTAATCCAATTTATATTTTTATTATAATTTTATATCATATATAAAATATATATATAACACATATCTAATATGTATATAATTGGATCGTAAATAATTAAATTACCTTAATCAAATTAAAGTCATTAATTATTCTCATGATTGATTCGGATTGAATCTCACACGTTCTGGATCTTTTACAACTGTGCCGTTAATCGAAAACTCAAATCAACCGTTGGGAGGGACTTTGGATCGAGGGACTTTGATTTAGTATTACGATTAGCAACAGTGACCAATACACATGCAAACGTGATTCTGGATCGGTCTGTAAATTCTAATCAAATTAGAACTGGATCAACCGAATGATTCAAGGTCTCGGTTTTGACATAACCGAATCAAACCAGAACATATACACTAGCGTCCTTTTGCATGAACCGGATACAATAACTATATAATCATATTATATAATTACGAACATAATATTTATTATATACGGATTCAACATCTGAATTATAATTTTAACCAGTACCACAATTTAATATAATATCATATATATATATATATATATATATTAAATTTACTAGACCAATTTCAATATTATACACGTACGCTCTGATACCACTGTTGGAATTCATACCGGTTTATAACACTTTATAAATTATTAATTACGAATTCAATTTCCAGGATACATGTAAATATTGAATCAAATCTAGCCTACAGAGTTTTGAATATACCTGGATTAATTACAACGAAAAGATGAATTTAGATTGATCAAAGTTGTATAACACTTCAAACGTCGTGCCTCTATCGGTATCCACACGCACACAAACTAGATCGAACGGGATGCTAGTGCCGTAGAGATCAAATCTCAAACAAGAACTTTTCTTAGGTTTTATTTCTCGTGAAGCAAAGGAATCTGTTATGCTTTGTTCACGTCTCACGTCCTCTTTATATAAGGGCCAATATTTCCTTTATCATATAAAGTCAATAAATATTCAATCACTTGTGCATCAAGTAACTTCCTTAATAAATACACAACTATTTGTGCAAGTAATATATATTTGCTCGGGAAGATTTTCTTATCAAATAAGGAAGATGTGAACGTGAAGGAATTACCAATTAAAATTGGTTTATACCCTTTTCCTCAAGTATATACATATATATATCAAATATATATATATATTATATGTAAAACCTCATATTAATTGGACTAATCTATATTAGACCCAATTACATAATGATCTAGTTTGCTTAGGTGTGTGACCCAATCATATTAGTAATGAACTTTAAGGCCCATAAGTTATAAGCGGCTTCTAGCAAAACATTATAACTATCTAATATCATACAATTGTCAAACCTTGACATTTCAACTTTAACTAGAGTAAAGTACAAATGATTTCAAGACATTCCTAACAGTTCGAACTCGACTTCGTGATAAACAAAAGTATCAACAATTAATCATGATCAAGGCTACAACTGAGCGTTCTTTTCCGTTTATGATTTCAAAATCTATGTTTAAAATGTTTTTTTCATGTATGTTTGAAATTTCATATTTTAATGAATATACTATGTTTTGAATTTGGAAAAAATAATTTTTCAAATTTTTTTTTTTAAAAACCCCACTATATTTACTACCTATAATCACTAAAAAAATCAAAAAACTAAATTAGGGTCAATATACAAATCCAAATACAATTAATAATAATAAATTTCTTATCTTACCTCTCCATATTACCTAACCATAAACATGCTCTTATAAGTTATCCAAATAACCAGTTTCTTATTAGTTGTGAGAAATCAAACAAGAATTCAAAATACCATAAATTCTCAATCAACAATAATACTCAACTTAACTTCATTACACAGTTCACAATCGTTTTTATATAGAGAAGTTCGGTTTACTCTAACCAACATAAACCAATTACAATAATAGAATTAAACCGAGATATAAATCTGATATTCCCCCTCAAGATGAGACTAATGGAGCATTGATGGATAGAAGACTCATCTTGCTTAGGATAGCTTGAAACAGAGAAGGAAACAAAGGCTTGGTAAAAATATCTGCAAGATGATAATCGGAATTGACATGAAGGAGCTTCAATTGACCATTCTCCACATGATCACGAACCATATGTCAATCAATTTCAATGTGTTTAGTACGCTCATGGAAGACCTGATTACTCGCAATATGAATAACAGCAGTGGAGTCACAATAAAGAGAGATAAACAGAGACTGAGGCACCTGCAATTCAGCAAGAAGTTTGAGCAACCAATCTACCTCCTGAGCACCTTTAGCCATAACACGATATTCAGACTCTGCCGAAGAAAGAGAAACTGTATGTTATTTCTTGGACTTCCAGGAAATCAAAGCTGAACCAAGGAACATACAGAAACCACTAGTAGATCTCCTTATATCCACACAGGATGCCCAATCTGCATCAGTATACCCCTTCAGAACCAAATCAGATTTAGCTGGATAGAAAAGTCCCAATTCAATAGTTCCTTTAAGATAATGTGCCACTTTGTAGGCTGCCTTAAGATGAGAAGCCTTAGGAGTAAAAGAGAATTGGCACAATTTGTTAACAGAAAAAGTGATATCAGGACGAGTTAATGTGAGATATATTAACTTGCCAATAATTCAACGGTAACACTCTGGATCATCTAGCATAGGTTCATTTAAAGTAAGAGAAAGCTTCAGATTTGGCTCTATAGGAACTGGAGATGGTTTACATCCCAACAAACCAAGTTCATCAAAAAACTCCAATGTATATTTCTTTTGACAAACATGAATACCCCTAGCCGATCTAGCAATCTCCAAAACCAAAAATACTTCTTCTCCCAAATCTCTCAATTTAAAAGCCTTCTTCAAATCATCTTTCAACTGAACCACTACAGCTTCAGAGTTGCTCGCATTGACTATATCATCAACATACACCAGCAAAGCAATATAAACATCTCCAGTGTGTCGTATGAATAATGTATGATCAACTTGAGATTTAGTAAACCCCAACTAATCAAAGTAGTGTTGAATTTTAAAAACCATTGCCTTGATGCATGTTTCAAACCATAAATTGATTTATTAAGTTTACAAACATCATCAGGAGGCCAAGATTCCCCCTCTGGTGATGAATACCCTGAGGTAACACCATATAGATCTCCTCATCTAAATCACCATTAAGAAATGCATTAGAGATATCAAGTTGGTAGAGACTCCAATTCTTAGCTGAAGCAACTACAAGTAGAGTTTTAACTGTTGTCAGTTTAGCTACACGCGAAAACGTCTCAACAAAACCCAACCCTTCTTTCTGAGTATGTCCTTTAGCAACCAGACGTGCCTTGAATCTCTCCAGACTCCATCAGCAAGAAGCTTGACAGTGTAGACCCACCGAATACCAATAACTCTTTTACCAGGAGGTAAAGAACAAACTGTCCATGTGTTAGTACGAATCATGGCAGAAAGCTCTACATCCATAGCATCAACATACTCTTTATATTTCTTAGCCTAAGCATAAGTGGAAGGTTCGGGGTATTTTGTCAAGGCACAAATAAAAGCTTCAAAAGAATCAGATAGTCTAGCATAAGACAGAATATCTGAAACTGGATAAGAAACCTCAGAGGCAACATCATTGCAATAATAATCTTGCAAATAAGCAGGAGGTTTAGAATTTCTGCTGTGGACTTAATCCACAATACTAACAACCTCACTAGAACCTGGAAGAGATGGATCTAGTGAAGAAGGTACATTGGGAGAAGGAATGTCCACATGACCACTAGTATCAAGCTGAGGAAAGAAGTCCTGATATCTTGCTTCATTTGTAAAAGCAGTAGATGGAAATATATCCTCATGAAACACCATATGTCTATAAATAAAAATTGCATTAGACTGCAAATCAAACACCTTATATCCTTTAACCAGCAGGATAACCAAGAAATACACAAGCCCTGGAATGAGGCATGAAGTTATTCCTTTGCTTAGGAGAAGTAGAAACTGTAGCAAAGAAAACCAAAGACTTTAAGAAGACCATAGTCAGGTGCCTTATTGTGCAACACTTCAAAAGGAGACTTATTCTCTAGAAGAGGTGAAGGCAGTCTATTAATGATGAAGACTGCAGTCAAAACACAATCACCCCAATGATGAAGCTCCACTTTAGACTGAAATAAGAGAGCTTTGGCTACATTTAGGATATGTTGATGTTTACGTTCCACAACCGAATTTTGATGTGGACTTTCTGGACAAGAATGGTATGATATAATACCTTTCTCCTTAAACAGCTTGAGAAACTTGAACTCTGCAGCATTATCAGACTTCACACTCTTCACCACAGCCTGAAACTGAATTTCTACCATCTTCAAGAAATCATGTACCAACTGAAGTACTTCATCCTTCTTTCTCATCAAATAAACCCATGTGGCTCTAGTGTGATCATCCACTATGGTGAGAAAGTAACGCTATCCATCAATGGTTTCAACAGAAAATGGCCCCCAAGTATCCAAATGAATCAGTTCAAAAGGAGAATCACAAACATTATTCGGAAAAGGAAATGGGAGATGTTTCTGTTTAGCCATTGGACAAATGTCACAATGTTGATGATTTTTATTGATTTTTAATCCAAGTACATTATGTAGAAGATCAAGCTTTAAATGAGCAGGATGACCTAATCTACAATGCCAAATGGATGAATCAACAACAGATTGACAAGCATGCATAACAGTAAAATCATGTGAAGAGGCAGGAGCAAAGAAAGTAGCTGCATCCAAGACATATAAACTTGAAATCCTTTCACCCTGTCCAATCGGCAAGCCCCTGATAGGATCCCGAATCAAGTAGAAATTCTCATCAAATAACACATGTGCCTTCAAATCTTTAGCCAGTGTACTCGCACTGATAATATTGAGGCGAAAGCCAGGAATATAAAGAACGTTATTCAAGATGATGTCCTCATTAATCTTGATTTGTTCTACTCCTTTATGTCAATAGATGGACTAACATGAAGATTAACAGAGGAAAGAACATCACAAGTCAAATTCAAAAGCAAACTTCTATCTCTGGAAACATGATGTGTTGTCCCACTATCTACTATCCAACTTTCTGAAGTAAGAACATTATGTGTAGCTTTCAAATTCCAACAAATTGAAGAGTAGAGGAAGAGAAATGCATACCAGATGTATCATTACCAGATGAAGGATGAGAGGAGGACAAATTTCCAAAGGATAATTGAGAACTGAAATATGCAATGAAGTCTTGGATCTGATCCTTAGAGAGAGTACCAACCACATAGGAAGGAACTGAACCAGAAGAAGGTGATGTCAAAGCCACTTGAGTGACTATTGGCTTTGATACATAGACTGAGAAGCACAAGATGAACCAGAAGATTTATCATTCTGTAACTTCTGCTTAGACTTAAAACCAATAGGAAATCCATGAATATGATAACACTTATCTACAGTATGACTGGAATAGCCACAATAAGAACATATAGGCCTGTTAGAATTCCTTGATTAAAAAGAAAACTTAGTTGCATTGATAGACATTGGTGAGACCAATGAATCTGAAGAAGCAACTTGAGCTGATAGATGAAAAGCATTTGCAGGAGAGGGAGCAGTATAACCAGTAGTCCTTAGAATATAATCTTGATCTAAGATGTTATACACCTAAGAGAAACCAAGAATAAGCTTCTTCATGATAATCTGCCCCCTTATCTGCGCATATGACTCATTAAGGATAGCTAATAACTTATTAATTTTCGCATGTTCTTGCTTAGCATGAGTCGTAGTGCAACAAACACAAGTATTACAAGTTCTCATACATTCTGCCTCATTAAGTTCATCCTAAAGCGTTTTAAGCTTAGTATAATAAGAAGAGAGATCCATAGAACCTTGATGAAGAGACCAGATTTATTGAGAAAGCTGATAAGAACGAGGAACATTCATGATGTGAAAACGGGTATGCAAATCCTTCCAAATATCCGATACATCCTGAAAACCCAAAACACTGCCATATATTTCTTTAGAAACGGAATTGAGGATCCAAGATTTGACCATAAGGTTACATCGGGACCAGATTCGATACAAAGGATGAGATTCTTGAGGTCTAGAGCATGATCCATCAACAAAAACAAGCTTATTCTTCACATCTAACGCCGTAGTCATCGCAATATTCCAGTTACCGTAATTGAAACAACCAAGCTTTTTTTTTAAGCTAAGCATTTCTACTGCGGAAAACATAAACATTTAAACCAATACAATAATCCAATAATTCCATTAAATAAATAATTTCTTTAACCAAATAAACCAAATACCGAAATTCAGGAATGATCAATTAAATAAACTAGCAACCTAAAACATTCGGTTCACTAGTATAAAACAGCACAAACAATCCTATCATCCTCTTTTAACGGCCTCGATTCCACGATCACACTTTTCCTTTACCAAAAAGGAAACTGGGAGTTACGTGAGTATTATCATAAATACTCAGTGGAGCGGTTATCCCGCCAACAGGTTATACATAGAATAAATATCAATTTACAACAAAGTTTAACCTTTTAATTTCAAATTCAGATTAAACAATTAAACCAATTCTCCGGTTAACAATAATTTTTCACACGATTCTGCAAGCAATTAACGGGTGTCGATCGACACGCCACTATGGTGTCGATCGCCACTCGACAAAACGAGTATCGACTTCCTCGCAGGGTGTCGATCGACACAGCCTCTAGGCGTCGATCGACACTCTGTTCCTGAAACCAGAACTCGAGCTTGTCCTCACGCGGCTCATCTCGGTCTCAGCACTAACCGATACCAACACAATTCCATACGATTTACACGCAAAACAGTGACAAAAACGATCAATAACACGCCAAATCATTCAATCAATTAATCCATCATTCAACCACAATCAAATTCTAGTATTCCCCAAACGATCACGCACTCACCTTTGCGTTTTGGGATCGAAACGGCAGATGACACAAAGACACAGACTCTACGGCCTAGGAACAGACTCTGGTTCACACCGGAATCACCCACAAACATGCCACGAATGATCCCGAGAACGAACGAACAAAGAACACTCGATAATCCAAACGATTCGCTAAGCAAACGATCACTAATCCTCCAAATCTCCTCACAAAGTCTCACTTTTCTCTCCTAAAGGTTTTACCACGACGACTCTTTGTTTTCACGCAACCCTAGGCATTTAAATACACAAAATCGAGCCCTAACCGCGATCGTAAAAACAAAACTGAACCGACCAATTAATATGGTGTCGATCAACACTGCCCATGGTGTCGATCGACACCCTTACCGAATGCACTTTTTTGGTTTGGGGATGTTACAGTAATTAGATCCATCCAAAATATGAGAGATAATCGATAAACCTAGATTATCACCATTCGTCAAGTAATACAGTGAATGAATACTGTCGATGTTCTCTAGAATTGGAGAAGGATGAATCGGAGCTGATACAACATCAGATGATGCTAAAACCTCATGATTCTTCAGATCTGTAGATTTCAAAGCTGAAGAATGACCGCGAGCCACACGACGAGTTGTTTTGCGAATATAAACAATGATCGGAGCTTAGATTCAACGAAATAATCGAATCGGAGCTCAAATCGGAACAAACGAAGCCGAGATTTGACGGAATAATCAAATCGGGGCTCAAATCCGGCGGAATAACAGGAAGAAGAAGATCAATCGGAAGAATTCCGACTGACCAAGGGCAAAAAATCAAAGAAAACGGAAGCAGAAACGAACGATTGAGTTTGAGCTCAATGCTCTGATACCATATCAGTTGAGAGAAATCAAACAAGAATTCAAATTATCATAAATTCTCATTCAACAATAATACTAAACTTCACTTCATTACACTGTTCACACTCGTTATTATATAGAGAAGTTCGCTTTAATCTAACCAACATAAACCAATTACAATAATAGAATTAAACCAAGATATAAATTTGATATTTCTCACATTAAGAACTTGCTTTTGTACAAGTCCAACAAATGACAAAAAAGAGTAGTGGAAGTATGCACAAGATGTTTTAGTTTTTTTTTTTTTTTTTTTTTGATAAATTGTAAATATCATTAATCAAAATGATATAAGATTTTACAAGCAAATAAAATCTAAAACCTATACAACCTTGCTAAAAATGGTAAAAAACAAGATTGTACAAAAGAAGGAGTGGGAATCCTTTTACAAGCAACAAGATTCATCTAAACCAAAGCTGCATTAAATTGTGGAAGTTTTTCCTGTGCCTTCTCGCCGAGATGGAATTGGTGATCTCCCTCTCAGTGGCTTTATCAATAACGGCAGGAGGAAGAGAGATTTGGTTGTTGAGCACATTATTTCTTTGCTTCCAGATTTGAAAAACAATAGCTTGAGCAACAAGGTTCCTTAGAGTAGTGGGGGCAAAGTGAGATGAGCCTCTGATCCAAGATAATAACTCGGCCCAGGAAGTGAATTGAGATGAGTAGGGCGTAATCCTAGTTACTAACAACCTCCATATATCTGATACGGATCAGGTTTTACCCGAAATAAAACACTGCAAGTGCACAGGCACGCAGTAGTAAATAACGGGATCGAATCCACAAGGACCAATGGCTTACACAACAAATTATAGACTTTTAAACTAAGCTAAGCAGGAAACAAGATTGAGTGACTGTAATAAAATTAAAAGACAAGAAAGCAATTTAAAACGATGTGAATTCAGATGATTAAAGCGTTAAGCAATAGGGAATTCTCAGGAAATCACTTGAATGAACCAGACAACTATTCAGATTCTAATATGCATGCATCTTAAACTCAAACACTTTTATAAACTACTCCACTTTCGTGATAACAGTTACTTTCCCTAGAGATCCGAGTGCCTAAACTTTCGTTTGGTCACGGCTATCCTAGACAAGCATTAATGTTCAGGTTTGATCAGTTCCTAATACCCTATAACTAACCTTTCAGTTGTTATAATGCATTACTCATCAACAGTAGTTCTAGCAATACACAAGCTTTTGGAATGTGTATAAACCTAAGATCTAGTGATTAAATGGCCAGTTCAATCCTAGCATTATGCCTAACAATGATGAAGATGATAATTGATGAGCAACCTATTTGTGTCTAGTTCAATCTGTGAGATCCATCGAAAAACCCTAAAACCTAACAATAGATCTACTCAGACATGACAGAAGAACAAGCAACAATCATGGATGAATAAATCATAATCAATAGAAAAGAAACAAGAATAGGGTTTAGAAATCTTCTCCAAAGATGATGAGATCTTCTCCCTTTACAACTCTCTAAAATCTCCAAAAACTCTAAAAAGTCTGATAAAAGTCGTCGATAAAAGAGGTCGTCTCCATAAAAACGAAACCCTAGTGGTATTTATAAGATAAAACGGAAAAAGGAAAAGTTCCTAAGAATCAGGGGGTGGACCGGCCGGTCTGGAAGCAGGACCGGTCGGTCCGGTCTTGTTACTAGACCGGTCGGTCTTCATTCTCCAAGGCTTCGGTCTTCAAATGGCTGGACCGGCCGGTCCTTGGTGTGGACCGGTCGGTCCCATTTCCAGGAGCATTGGCCGGCTTCAAACTTCAAGTGGAACGGCCGGTCGGTCGGGTTGAACGGTCGGTCGGGTGATGCCAAGTAGGGACCGGCTGGTCCTTGGGTTGGACCGGTCGGTCCGGCCTCCAAGAGCATTCGGTCTTCAATGGCCAAACTTGGACCGGCCGGTCCCTTATGTGGACCGGTCGGTCCGGACTCCAGAATTCCCGGTTTTCGCCCGAAATGCTTGAATCTCCTTCCCGTACGCATGTAATTCCAAATCTTCGAGTATGGATCTAAATACCAGCTCAAAACAACTCAAAAGACCTTGGAAACTCGTTAAGTTCATAGTTAGGTACGTCCAAATTCACGTTATATCAACTCCCCCAGACTTAGATCTTTGCTTGTCCTCAAGTGAAGACAAACTAGAAATAAATTCAAGGAAGCTATAAAAACCAAACTAACCTTTGTGAGCTGAATGCAATCCTTTAGGACCCTACATATGTAATGCTAACAAACCTAAAAACTCATAAACAGATCAAAAACCAAGATGGTACTTCATGTACTTTGCCAAATACATAGCAATGTTACCATACTCAAGTTCCTATGTCTCAGCGACTCTATACCAGGGTCCAGAAATCTTACCAGAGGGAAAATGTCGGTCGCATAAGGGTTAAGCATTTAGGCTATTTAATGGTGGTGTAAACGTGATTAGTCTAACCTCAGTCGCGGCCGAATGCAAGTCATGGCACAAAAACCCAAGAGAACTAAATCCAAGGATGATGCACAGCTTTTCAAACTTGAAACCTTTTTCTCTATTTAGATAAAAAACTTTCTGCTTATCTAAGAACTAATGCTATGAATGAGAAATAAAAATGTGTTTTATAAATATACATGTAAAAAATGAGGCTTATTCTAATCCCTGTAAACTTCATTTTTTATTTACTATTCTTTTTCTCTTTTTTTTCTTCTTCTTTTTTTTTTTTTTTTTTTTTTTTTTTTTTTAAGAGTTGGGGATTAGTTCTAGCCTTTTTCCTAAGCACAAGTGATGAAAAACGAAAAATGGATGAAGAAATGCATAATAAAAATCCTAAGCAGAAAGTTTTGAAGTGGTACCAAAAGGTCTTTAGGATGATCAGCTGGCCGGACTACATCTCCGGAGTTTTTGCGCTTGAGTGCATGTCAATGTCTTCAATAGAATGCATGAGGTTTGAAAGAAAGGTTAAGGTGAGGGTGTGGTACCAGACTAAAGATGAGCCTGGCCATTAGGAGTCCTGAAGAGAGGATGGTGTTTGAAAAAGGATAGGACTCCTAATGTGTTGCTTCTTATGCGATTTCAAATTCCCTGAGTTAAGAAAAACAGAATAGCAAAGAAGTGTCAGCGTTAGCTTTCAAAGAGACGGGAGCCTTCTGGTAACACTGATCCGCCTATGGTGTTTTTAATCTTCCCATAGCATTGGTTAATCACTGTTCATCTAAAAATAGAGTTAGCAAGCATCATGTGGTCCTAGAATCGCATTCATACCACAAAGGTTTAAATAAAACTGAAAATAAGAAAACAAAACCATAATTAGTACGAATAGTACTTCCCCCCAGACTTACTTCACACCGACCCGGTGTGAAAATAAATCCAAAGGAAAGACTATTAAAAAGAAAGAAAACAAAATGAAATGAAAAAGAAAAGAAAAGAAAAACTAACCTACCGGTGGGTTGCCTCCCACCCAGCGCTTTGTTTAACGTCGTTAGCTCGACGTGTGTGCTTTTCATGGTGGATCAGTAAGAGGAATCACAACTCTGTCTGGAATGGGGGTGACTGGTGGACGACGTGGGTTAGGGAGGGTGGGATCCTTTAATGAGAAAGTATTTCCCTCGATCTCAGGCTTCTGGAGCCACTTGTCCATCTCGAACTTCAGCTCAATATCTCCCAGTTGGAGTTCAATGCGTCCATGCTTGGGATCAATCCTTGCACCAGCTGTGCAAAGGAATGGTCTCCCCAAGATGAGAGGATCTCCTGGATCTTCAGGTTGGTCAAGCACCACGAAATCTGCAGGAACATAAACACCACCAATTAGAAGCTGTATGTCCTCAAGAACGCCTAAAGGACGTTTGACAAAACAATCTGCAAATTTCAAAGAAAAGCTAGGTTTAGAGAAATCAGCAAAGCCTAGTCGTTTTGCTGTGGAGTACGACATGATGTTAACACTGGAGCCTGTGTCGCAGAGGGAGCGAGGAAAGACTGTTGAATCGATCTGGACTGAGAGTTCAAAGCGACCAGGATCTCCAAGCTTTTTCACTGTTCCGTTCGGAGTACTGTTCATCATGGCACTGTTCACCGGAGTACTGTTCACCGGAGTACTGTTCACCGGCTCAAAAATCGCTTCGAACTCCGCGAAATAATCCTCTTCCATGACAGAAACGGCATGACACTCCTTCCTCGGATTCTGCTCTCCTTTGGCTGGAAGGGTCCCTTTCTGTCGCTTAACAACTTCTGTTTGCTGTGCCACTTGAGTGTCCAGCATTTTTAGATGGGTAGTTACAGCTTCTAGTCGCCCGTTTATGTCTGAAATAGCGCTGGAACTCTGCTGCTGATTAGCTAGCATAAGCTGCATGATAACCTTGAGCTCATCATTAGGATTGGAAGCTGGAGGAAGATGAGCTTGTTGTCTAGGCTGGAATTGATTCTGATTCTGTCCATACTGCCTCTGATAACCAGCATTGTACCTTGTGAACCCTTGACCTCCTACATAGTTGACCTCTGCAGCATTCTCTGAACAGCAAATCGTGTCCGGAGCGTTCTCAACCATACTGATGCCCTGATGGCTTCCTTGCATTAAGTCCCTGAGCTTAGCAGCTGTCAGCTCTGCTATCTCTGCTGCAGAAGGAGTGTCAACACTGCAGACTCTCTTCGAACGATCATACTCAGGACACTGATTCGCGGAGCTCTGCGCCATGTTCTCAATTAATGTGTAAGCTCCTTCTATGCTCTGAGTCATGAAATCACCATTGCTGGCTGAATTTAGATTAGTTCTATATTCCCAGGTGACTCCATCATAGAAGGTCCTGAGCATCTGCTCCTCAGAAAACCCATGGTGTGGGCACTCCCTACGGTACTTCTTGAACCTGTCCCAAGCTTCAGCAAATGATTCTCCACCTTTCTGCGCAAAGGTGGTGATTCTGGCTTTAAGCTGAGCTGTCTTGGACTTAGTGTAGAAGTAATCCAAGAATGCGGCTCTAGCTTCTTCCCAGCCGTTCAGAGAATGTGGAGGAAGAGACTTAAGCCACCTCAGAGCTTTGTCAGCGAGAGAGTGCTTGAACAGCTTGCACTTGAGGTAATCAGAAGGCACTCCATTGGCCTTAGTCGTCTCGCAGACTTCTTCAAAGTTCTCTACATGCTCCATGGGATTCTCCGAAGCTAACCCATGGAACACGTGTCTCTCTACCAGATTGATCAGCTGAGCCTTGATCTCGAAGTCATTCCTCTGAATCTCAGGGACGCGAATGGTTGATCTGTTTTGATAGTAAGCGTGGACTCTGTCCCCTTCTCCAATCCCTCTCTGCGGTGGAGGATTCCGTTCTGCTGGTGGCACCTGTTGTGCCATCATCCTAGCAAACTGCTCTTGCATCTGCTGCATCTGCTGTTGCGCCAGTTGCGCGTTTGCTGCAGTAGCATCCCGAATCTGCGCTATCTGATCAAACAAGGCAGTCTGAAGAGCCCCCTCATCAGCTTGTTTTGCTACCTCTAAAGCTGGCATGGTGTTCCTTTGAGCTCTGTTAGCCTTTTCTACTCTAGCTAGTTCCTCGTTAGTGTAAGATAGCAGAGGTTCAATACAATTACTTCTCCTCTGCATACACTTGAAAATACAACCAAAAACAAAAACAAAAACAAAAATGAATTAGTAAATTGCTTAGACGAAATTTGCAAATCAAATTCGAAGGTAAACACAATGGTCCCCGGCAACGGCGCCAAAAACTTGACACGGATCAGGTTTTACCCGAAATAAAACACTGCAAGTGCACAAGCACGTAGTAGTAAATAACGGGATCGAATCCACAAGGACCAATGGCTTACACAACAAATTATAGACTTTTAAACTAAGCTAAGCAGGAAACAAGATTGAGTGACTGTAATAAAATTAAAAGACAAGAAAGCAATTTAAAACGATGTGAATTCAGATGATTAAAGCGTTAGGCAATAGGGAATTCTCAGGAAATCACTTGAATGAACCAGACAACTATTCAGATTCTAATATGCATGCATCTTAAACTCAAACACTTTTATAAACTACTCCACTTTCGTGATAACAGTTACTTTCCCTAGAGATCCGAGTGCCTAAACTTTCGTTTGGTCACGGCTATCCTAGACAAGCATTAATGTTCAGGTTTGATCAGTTCATAATACCCTATAACTAACCTTTCAGTTGTTATAATGCATTACTCATCAACAGTAGTTCTAGCAATACACAAGCTTTTGGAATGTGTATAAACCTAAGATCTAGTGATTAAATGGCCAGTTCAATCCTAGCATTATGCCTAACAGTGATGAAGATGATAATTGATGAGCAACCTATTTGTGTCTAGTTCAATCTGTGAGATCCATCGAAAAACCCTAAAACCTAACAATAGATCTACTCAGACATGATAGAAGAACAAGCAACAATCATGGATGAATAAATCATAATCAATAGAAAAGAAACAAGAATAGGGTTTAGAAATCTTCTCCAAAGGCGATGAGATCTTCTCCCTTTACAACTCTCTAAAATCTCCAAAAACTCTAAAAAGTCTGATAAAAGTCGTCGATAAAAGAGGCCGTCTCCATAAAAACGAAACCCTAGTGGTATTTATAAGATAAAACGGAAAAAATGAAAAGTTCCTAAGAATCAGGGGGTGGACCGCCCGGTCTGGAAGCAGGACCGGTCGGTCCGGTTTCCAGAGACTTCAAATCCTCTCGTGGCCGGCCTGGACCGGCCGGTCTTGTTACTAGACCAGTCGGTCTTCATTCTCCAAGGCTTCGGTCTTCAAATGGCTGGACCGGCCGGTCCTTGGTGTGGACCGGTCGGTCCCATTTCCAGAGCATTGGCCGGCTTCAAACTTCAAGTGGAACGGCCGGTCGGTCGGGTGGAACGGTCGGTCGGGTGATGCCAAGTAGGGACCGGCCGGTCCTTGGGTTGGACCTGTCGGTCCAGCCTCCAAGAGCATTCGTCTTCAATGGCCAAACTTGGACCGACCGGTCCCTTATGTGGACCGGTCGGTCCGGACTCCAGAATTCCCGGTTTTTGCCCGAAATGCTTGAATCTCCTTCCCGTACGCATGTAATTCCAAATCTTCGAGTATGAATAAAAATACCAGCTCAAAACAACTCAAAAGACCTTGGAAACTCGTTAAATTCGTAGTTAGGAACGTCCAAATTCACATTATATCAATATCCTTGCTGTAATCACATCTGAGCAAGAGATGGTCCCTTGTTTCTTCCAGTTGAGAACAGAAGCAACATTCTTTCGGGACATTCATTCCCTAAGGAGCCAACCTAGCTCTTGTTGGAAGTCCATTGTAATTTGCTGTCCACATTGTAAAGGCATGCATAGGGATAAAGCCCTTGTACCATATTAGAGAGCTCCAACTTTTCTCATCTGAGCGAGGCCTAATTGCATCCAAGTTGCAACAGCAATATAAACAACACCTTGCTTGCCATCAATCAACCATTCATATGAGTCCTCTTGAAACAACCAACACTTTTTTTTTTTTTACTAAACATTTCTATTGCGGAACTCATAAAACCAGATAAACCAATAAATTAAATAATAAAATTCAGTACTTAATTCCATAATTAAAATCCAATAAATAATTCAATAAATAAAATCCAATAAACCGATTCAGGAATGATAAAAAAATCTAACAACCTAAACAATAAGGTTTGCTAGTCTAAACAACAAAAGCAATAAATCCTAACATCCTCTTCCTACGCCTTGATTCCGCAGTCACATTTTTCCTTTACCTACATCACATGGAAATAAGAGATGCGTAAGTGATTAATAATTACTTAGTGAGACGGTCTTCCCATCAACAGGCTAAGTACGAATATATCAGAAATCAATCAACAAATAATTTAAAAACTCACGTATGAAAAACACGGATGTCGATCGACACCAAAACGGCCAAAGGCTGCTAAACATTATATAATCGCGAGCCCTAGGTTTTCCCTAAACCGACTCACAAACCGAACGATTAAACTTTAAACCAAACCGAAATCAGAACATGGTGTCGATCGACACCCACACATGGTGTCGATCGACACCCCATTCCAAAGTATCGACACCCCATTCCAAAGTCAATACTTTGGTTTCAGGATGTTACACCTCTGGTGCCTGAGGTCCTGGGATCATGACTGTGGTTAGGTAGGCATGAAGGTCCACAGCCTTATCATATCTAGGGGAAGGTAATTTCCATCCATTTTCATCAAATGCATCACAAACTTTAGCTTGAATAGGTACCCTCATACTTCGTAGACCTCCATATCCAATATAATCAATTAGTTGTCCCAGAGGAGTCAACATCATGCCAAAAACTGAGCACCTTCCCATCTCCCAAATTTCCTTTGATGAACTTGAGAGCTAAAGGTCTCATCTTTAATATTTGTTTCCATGTCCAGGAATCCTGAGTCAACTCTACCACTTCCCAAAAGCTCCTAGAGTGAAGGTGCATTGACCTCTACCAAGCAACCCAGAGAGACTCCTTGGAGGAGAACAACATCCATATAAATCTCAGACATAGAGGCCTATTCCAGACCAAGAAACTTCTCAGGTCTAATCCTCCTTCTGCTTTAGAAAGACATACTGTAGACCATGCAACTTTTGCACCACCCGTGCTTACAATGTTCCCTTTCCAAAGAAACCTTGAGCATAGACTCTCTATCTTTCTAATGCACCCTTGAGGAAGAATAAAGGCAGAGAGCCAGAAGTTGACAATAACAGAGATAACTGACTTCAACAACTGTAACCGACCAGCAAAGGAGAGAGTTTTAACAGACCAAGACCAAAACTTTGTGATCAACTTGTTGATGAGAGGCTCATACTCAGAAATCTTCAGTTTACTCGACATAAGGGGCAACCCCAAGTACCTTATTGGAAGAGAGCCCATGGGGAAACCATAGCAAGAAATGGTATTTGATTCAGTAGGGTTCAAACCAACTTGGAAGAGCTCTGTTTTCTGCAAATTCATCTTCAATCCTGACCAGGAAGCAAAATCCTCTAAACACTCAATTATCCCATGAAGAGACGATGAACTTCCATCAAAGAACACCATAACATCGTCTGCAAACATGAGATGAGAGATGTGCATCTCCGCCGTATTTGGATGGTAGTTGATGTACCCATTTTCATACCTTGAGAGCATGATCCATCAACAAAAAGGTAAGGGAAAAGGGGACCCCCTTTCCTAATTCCTTTTGTGCTTTTGAAAAACTCACTGGTAGAGCCATTACACACACTGAGAGATCCAACCAACAAACTTCTTAGGTATATTTATGGCTCTAAGAGTTCCCAGGATGAAATCCCATATGATGGAGTCAAACGCCTTCCTGAGGTCAACCTTTAACATAGCTCTAGGCTGCGCTGATCTAGAGTTGTATCCCTGAACCAAATCTGAAGCTAGCAAGACATTTTCTGCAAGCAATCTCACAGGCATGAAAGCAGTTTGAGTTAAGGATATTACCTCAGGAAAAATAGCCTTAAGCCTTGATGCCAATAACTTGGAGATGACCTTGTACATAGTATTAAGGCAGGAGATCGGTCTGAAATCATTTGTTTATGAAGCATTGGGGATCTTTGGGCTTAGCACAAGATTCGTAGCATTCCATTGCTTCAATAGCCTTCCACTGACAAAGAACTCTGATATAGCCTCTGAAACCTCAGTCCCAACCACTTCCCAAGTCGAGATAAAGAACTCCGCAGAATACCCATCAGGGCAGACGTTTTATTCCTTGGTAGTGAATGGAAAACCGCCTTTATTTATTCCATAGAAAAAGGCTTGGTTAAGCATGATTGCTGGTCCATGGAGCATTTGAAAGGCATCATTAATTGGAGGTCACACTGCTCAAAGATTTTTGGTTCAACTGGACCACCCAAAAGATCAGAGAAATAGGCTGCGCACAGATTCTGGATTCCTTCCTGAGTATCAACTCTAACACCATTAGTATCATACATGAAGTGGATGAGATTTATAGAATTCGTGATGTTGACCATCCTGTGGAAGTAAGCAGTGTTACTATCACCTAGACCTAGCCAAGAAACTCTCGACCTCTAGAGGAAGAAAGACTCCTCAGCCTGAGCCAAGATTTGCCATTTATGGAGAGCATTCAGCTCAAGCTCAGCATTACTTGTAGTCAGATTAGCAAGCATCTGATTTTGACTGTTGAGAAACAATTCATGCGCCTCCTTAACTCCTTTCTCCAAATTTGAGTAATTTGCCTTGCTAAACTCTTTAATATCCTTCTTTAGCAACTTAAGTTTCCTTGAGACTATGAACATAGCTGATCCAACCACATTAAAGGAAAACCATTTAGAATATAACAAGGGCAGAAAACATGGATTCCTGATCAAGAGATTGAAGAATTTAAAGGGGTTTCTCAGGTGTTGATTCCATGGCTCTAGCATCACTGAAATGGAAGCATGATCAGAGAAATCCAAGGGACCAAAATTTGCCACAGAAGCAGGAAAATCAATACCGCATTGATCATTAACTAGAACTCTATCCAGTTGCTTTGCAAGCGGATTGCTTTTTCTTTTATTCCACCATGTGTATGTGTTGTAGGAGTACAATTTCTACGATATGGCAAAACTGAATATTGTTAAGATTAATGATAAAAAACAAGATACAAAATTTCATAAATTTATACCAAAATTATGATGAACGATGAACGATTTGTGTGGAGGCGAGACACTCTTTCATTAATTCTTTAATTGTCCGTAGTGTGACGGTTTACGATACAATTAAGAATCCCAGAATACAACCACACGATCGGTTATTTCGTAACACTCGAATATAAAAGCTAACGAACCCATAATCTATGTGTACTCTCAGACACCAGAAGAAAAACATGTGAAGGATTTATTTGTTGTTTATGAACTCGGTAACTTTGATCATAATCATGTCGAATGAATGTTTATTATCTTTCCTTATAAAGAAGTCAAAGAGATCACGTTTGCTTAGGCTCCTTCTCAAGCCATAATGCCACAAACGTTATTTCATTGATTTCACCAATCAATGTCAAATCCCACCATAACTCCAAATCAATTGTACGTTATTTGGTACAAATTAAAAGAGTATTTAATTAAAAATATTATTTGTGATAATTTTAATTATCCAAATTAATCACAATATTGACTTCTGTATAAACATACAAGAGGATTTTTACCTCATGTATCTAATGTTAGATATTTGCTAAGGTTTATACTTAACCAAATATTTATGCTTTACAAGCTTTCCAAGTCAATGACTTCGGACCAACATTTCTCATTAAAACTAACTCCGATTTTGACTAGTAGATACACTAATTCATAGTGCTTGATATATTAGTATTTTGGTCTTTTTTACGTATTGTTTCTTTAGTCTATTCGGTTCTTTCTAGCTCCTTTTGTGTATTTTCAGGTTCTAGGAGGCTCTCAAGCATGGATTGGAGTCAGTGGGGGTCATTGGAGCAAAAAGGACGAATCTGGAGAAAAGATGGCGTTTTTCATAACCGAGCACCTGCTCGGTTTGGAGCGAGCACCTGCTCGCCCGAAGACTCAAAGATTTGAAGCTCCCTGGAAACCGGACCGGTCGATCCAACCACAGGACCGACCGTTCACACCCGAAGTCCCGAAGCCGAAGGCTCCTGGAATCCGGACCGACCGGTCCGGATGAGAAGACCGACCGGTCCCAGACACGAAGACTTGCAGATTCTTGAGACGCTCGAAGACGGACCGACCGGTCCGGAACCAGACCGACTGGTCGGTCACCCAGAACCAAGATACCCTAATTTTTACTATAAATTAGAGACAGTCACTTTCCTAAACATAAGTTCATTTTCTCATAATTTTCCATTGGACGTTTTTTGAGAGGCTGAGACTAATTTGTTCCACGTTCTTGAGATCTTTCAAGTGTTTTTCATTCCTTGGATTTTGCTTGTAAGATTTGGAGGATCATCCACAACTTTCTATTGAGAAGAATTCTTAAACCCTTATCTCTTTATTTTATCATGATGAATCCTTCTCATTTGATTGCTGCGTTTTTGTTCTCCATGGTCGAGTAGTCTCATAGCTAGATTAGGGAATTTAAATGGTGAATTAGAATGATAGTGACTGAGCCAAATAGGAATGATATCATTTGTCTTCATCAATTGGGATTCGTATTGGTTAGGCTAATTTGATCACCTAGTCTATGTTCTCAAGTTTAACTTATTCACGACAGTGCTCTAGGTTGCTAGATAATCCATTGATGAGCAATCGGTGTGTAACCAACGACAGTTGATTGTTACCATCGATTGTGAACAAATCGAACCATCTTGTTAATGCTTATCAACATCTCTGAATTCAAACGACAGTTTAGGCATTTAGGGTGTTAGATAAAGATATTGATGCATCACGACAGTGGGGCAATATTACATTTATGTTTGAGTTCTAGGCCGCGCTAAATTTGAATCCTGAATAGTTGCTCAGTCCTTAATCCGAAGTCACCGGCGAATGACCTTAATCTAGTGCCTTTCTCTTATTGAATCTACATCGTTTTAATTGCTGTTTCGTTCATTGTTTCATTTCAAACCAACTCCCATTTTGTCTTAGCTTTAAATATAAATCCATAGTTTCATAGAGTAACCTTGGTCTCTGAGGATTCGATACCTAAAATACTACTGCTTTTGTCTGTGCACTTGCGGATTTTATTTGGGTTAAAACTTATTGCATCAAGTTTTTGGCGCCGTTGCCGGGGACCAATTGCGTTGCCTTTGAAATTCGACTTTATTTATAGTCTAAAATTTTTTTGCTTATTTCGTTTTTGTTTTTATTTTTCCTTTGCGTATGTTTCAGGTGCATGACCAGTAGAAGAACAAGAAGAAATATCACCGAGTCGTTAATCAGTCTCTCGAACGAAGAGTTAGCTCCTTGAACGTCAAAACCGTCGACAAAGAAACTCACCTAATCCGGACATTATGGCTAATCAAGAAGAGATGAACACTCAGTTACAATTGCTAAGGGATCAAATTGCTCAGTTGCAAAGAGATCAACCACAAGCCCCTCCAGTACAACCGGGAATTGGGGATTCGGACAATCCCCATGCATTCTACCAAAACCGTTCGGCCATTGTTTCACCAGCAATTCAGAGGCAAGACTTTGAGATAAAGCCTCAGATGATCTCGTTGGTGAAACAACACTTGTTCCATGGATTACCGGCTGAGATACTGATGGACCACATCGAGAACTTCGAAGAAATCTGCAGCACTACGGGATCTAATGGGGTACCGAGCGAGTTTTTGAAGTGCAAGTTGTTCCCATTCTCACTTTCGGACAAGGCTCTTAGATGGTTGAAGTCATTGCCAACTGGTTCTTTGAAGACATGGGATAAGGTTAGAGCTGCATTCTTGGACCATTTCTACACCAAGTCCAAGACAACGTCTTTGAGGAACAAGATCTCATCTTTCAACAACATTCTGGTGAAGCTTTCTGTGAAGCTTGGGAAAGACTTAAGGAGTACCGTAGGGAGTGTCCTCATCACAGTTTCAAGGATGAGCAAATTCTGGGATTTCTACGATGGAGTTGAATGGGATTATCGGAATGCTCTAAATGCTGCGAGTAATGGGGACTTCATGACCAAGACTAGAGATGGTGCTTTTGAGCTGATTGAGAACCTTGCCGCAAGCTCTAACAACAAGGCTCCTGAGTATGATAGAACCAGGAAAGTTAATAGTGTGGACACTCAGAAGATTGATGAGCTGACAGCGAAGGTAAATCTACTTCTACGCGACAATCAAAGACCGGTAAAGCATGTAGAGGAGAATGAGGGTACGCTTATCCCTCAAGAGTTTGAAGATGATGAAGATGCTGGAGTTCAAGAGGTTAACTTCGTGACTGGCCAGGGATATCAGAACCGTGGTTTTAATCCCAACTATCGGAGCCACCCCAACCTCTCCTACCGAAGCACCAATGTCGAGAACCCACAAGACCAAGTCTATCCGCAACAAGTAGGTACGAATCAGAACAAACAAGGCCAAGGATATCAGAAGTTCTACTCCAGCAACACTCAAGGGAAGCAATTCATCCCTAACCTGAATCAGAATGG
Source organism: Draba incana (assembly GCA_963576765.1). NCBI lineage: Eukaryota > Viridiplantae > Streptophyta > Magnoliopsida > Brassicales > Brassicaceae > Draba > Draba incana. The sequence continues at coordinate 16,430,289 of OY755208.1, forward strand.
GTTCCAAGAGGGAACCAACAACAATTCACTCCGCAACCACAAGCTACTACCGCACCCACATCTCAAGACGAGTTGAAGAGTCTCATGCAGCAGCTGATTGTCAACCAACAAAAGGCATCTACTGAGATTAATGCCAAGGTAGATCACATGTATAATGATCTAAATGCGAAGTACGAGGCTGTTATCGCGCATGTGAAGAAATTGGACACTCAAGTAGCTCAAACTGCCGAAGCTATCAAAAGACCAGCTGGGTCTCTTCCGGGGCATGGTGAGGCTAATCCTAGGAAGGAATATCAAGTGAATGCTATTAAGTTGAGGGGTGGAAAGAAGTTGGTGCCGCCTACGATTACAAGCTCTCAAGTGAAAGCTAAGGAGAAGTTACCCGAGCACCAAGCTCATGAGGATGGTTTATCAGAAGAAGATAGGCTTAAAGAGGTTGGATTAAGCTCAGGGACACCTCAGGTTTCAGGGGAAAAAATTTTCCAAGCACCTGCTCCCTACTGCCGAGCACCTGCTCACACATGATGCTCCCAAGAAAATTTCCGAATTTCCGTCCGAACGAGTTTATGTACCCAAGGTGCCTTACCTAGTACCTCCCAAGAAATCTAGGAAGGATTTGGAGAATGCTAAGTGTAAGGAAATGCTTAAGGATTTGACGGTAAAGCTTCCTTTAGCTGATGCCGTTCAAATGATTCCGTTACTCAAGAGGTACATGAAGGAGTTAGTTGCTAGAAAAGTCGTTAAAGACGAGAATGTGATGATGGTTTCTAAGGAATGTAGCGCCATACTTCAGAGTAAGGTGTTGACAAAGAAAGGTGATCCGGGAAGATTTGTGATTTCCGTGAAGATTGGGCCTTGCACGTTTGCATGCTCATAGTGCAATTTAGGATCCAGCGTGAATTTGATGCCATATTCTGTGGCTAAGCGTTTGGGCTTCACCGAGTTCAAACCCACCAAGATTTCATTGGTTTTTGCGGATTGGTCTACAAAGCTTCCGGTGGGTATCATAGAGGATTTGCACGTCCGAATTGGGGATACTCTAATCCCAGCTGATTTTGTGGTTCTAGAGCTTGATGAAGAACCTAAGGATCTGTTGATTTTGGGCAGAGCTTTCTTACGCACAACACGTGCCATTATTGATGTCGAAGAAGGCATAATGGATCTTCGTCTAGGAGACATGATAGTTCGGTTCGAGATGAGCAAGCTTCTCAAGAAACCGATGATAGATGGGCACACGTTTGTTATCCATGATGAATCAGAGATGTTAGAGGATGAGATAGTAGAGATTCTAGCAAGGGATCCGCTTGAAGTCGCATTGACTAAAGCCGAGGGGGAATATGGTTTTCTGAGTGAAGACACCCAAGGATTAACTAAGTTTCTGGATTCTAACACCCGAGTATAAAAAGGATATGAATATCTGAGTTTGGGAGAGGATACAAAAATCAAAGACAAGCGAGCACCTGCTCAGTCTACTGTTCACAGTTCTTGGAGCGAGCTGAAAGCTCCAAAGCTGGAATTGAAGACCCTCCCAGCACAACTGCAATTCGGTGAAAGTCTTGAGAACAACTGCAAGGCTGGCCCTTTTAGGTTTTCAACGAATAATAAACATTGGCCACCATCCTTTTCCCTGTCTCTGAAGCTTGCTCGTCCGATTCTAACTGAGAATGCCGTTAATTGTTCGGTGGGATCAGACTTTCCGTCATAGGCAGGAATCTTTATCTTTCCTGGGTTGGTGATCACCGCTCTAGTTATCTGTGAAGTGAATGGAACGTTCTGGGTCTCTTCTAAGACTCTATCCAACTCAGGAGCGTGGTTGGTTGCTTTGTGGATTTGGGTACAGAATTCTCTCATCTCCGCTGCTGTTTGTGCCATGTCGGCCCTTATTCCAACCTGGAGCAACGCTCTATCTTCTTCTAGCTCATAGTGTTCTGACCAGAGAGGGTCGTCTTCCTCATCCTTAAACTCTTTCTCTAGCGCAACGGTGGTATTGACTTGTGCAAGCTTGGTCCGCTATTCTGCGAGTAGGCGCATTCTCTCGAGTACGTCAGGCTCTTGGGTTTTCTAGATTGATCACCACTATGGTAATTGTTTCAGGTCGTGCGGTTGCAGGAAGCGCAGTCGTGGTTTACTCTATGCGAGGTGCTTCCAAAAGAAGACTTTGAATTCTTTGCGTGTTAACCGGGGTTATAAAGTTCAGAGTCGTGGGATTGATTCGTCCAATGGGTTGTCGGAAGATGGGATCTCCCCTTCTGCAACCACGATATATGGTTGCGAGGACTCGCAGTTCCTCGTTGATCTTCTCCTGCTCGAATGTCCTCTTGAGCAGTGTTTCAAGCATTGATTTCACGTCGGTCAACAATTCAGGAGTCACCGTCGCAGATCTTGATGCTAGAGTTTCGGGGATATTCGTCTTGCTAGCATTCTCGGTTCTACCAGTTCCCTCTCCAGACCCATCGTTGGTGTTGTTGATGGGTGCGTTGTTGTGTAGCGATGCGTTGCCGGTCAGCGACGCGCTGCTCTTCGGTGATGCGCTGTTCATCGGCGGTGCGTTGTTATTCAGCAACGAGTTGCTCTGCGGCGATGTATTGTTGATCGTCACTTGAAGTCATCGTTGGATCGGTTGTTCGTAAGTTTTTTGAGTCAAAAATTCTCTAAGTTTCCTTAGTCGGCGCCAAATTATGGGAGTCAAAACTCGAACAATTATATTTGTCAAGGGTTTTGAAGGAAGAAGAGATTTCTAGGTTAAAACTACGAACAATGGTTGCGAATGATGTAAATAAATTCTTTATTGCTGTTTAGCATAATGAGTTGCAGATCCATTTCTCAAGGAATGTACAAGTGTTTATATAGCACCCTAGGTCGGTTACGACATCTCCTAAACAGTCATTGAAAGTTTTTCTACGTGTTCGGCAATTTTCATTCTTCTACGTGGCTACGTCAGTGAACAACGCTGGTTTCTGGAACCCTCCTAGGTTAATGCTTCGGCCCAATAGACTTCGGTCCAATAAGCAAATCAGCAGACTTCGACCCATTGTAGGAACACTTCGTCTCTGGAACATTTCGCCGTTGTATCTGCAGCAACGTCGCTGGTTGCAACTGCGATGAGACCTAGGGGTTTTTTCCTGCAGAAAGACATAGGGATTTTCTCCTGTAGAAAGACATAGGGATTTTCTACAGGAAGACCTAGGGGGAAAATGGTCTCATAAAGATATGAGTCAAGTGAGACACGAAATTGTTACCATGATTAAGCATCCAAGGATCGGCCAAGCTTCTTTAGTTTTCTGAAATTTTGTTGTTGTACTCCTTCCGTCTAATGTTGATCGTTGCAATCTTCTAGTGATTGGAAAATTGTGTCGACCCTACTCTCTCCGACGTTTTTACACATATCTGCATAGAGGACGTAGCAAAAGAAGTGCATGAGGTCTGAAAGAAAGGTTTAAGGGCTTAGGTAGGGTACCAACTAAAAGTGAGCTGGCCATCCATGACAACAAAGAGGGGTAAAAAGAGGATAAGATGTCATGAATGTGATTCGTTCCTTGATCTAATACCCTTAACAAGAGATAGTCAAAAATCATGTTAGTAAACCAAATTGAGAATCAAAATCATATCCATCAAAATAATGCAAGTAGCAATCTCCTTGGACTCCATTCGGTCACTAGGTGTCTAAATCAATTCTCTGGAACAAACCCTGCAATAATGGTCACTTGGTTTTGAAATCAAAACGTTGTTGATCAAAGAAAGGTGTCATCATTCCCAACTAATTTTGACTCAATAAAACAGTTTTTGAAAAACTTTTTTTTGAAAACATAAGTATCCAACACGAACAAACGCGTTAGTAGCAACAATCCCCCCAGACTTAACTTACACCGTCCCAGTGTAAATCAAATCAAATTAAGGGTGAAGTGTTGGAAAATAAGATAAAATAAAATAAATAGATAAATATGGAGAATAGAACAAAGTTACCGGATAAAGAAACTCAAATTCTTCCAAAGTTGAATCGGTTGGATGGTGTTCAAAGAAGGATGAAGAAACTCCCCAAAAATTTCTCTAGGCACAAGAAATAGTGTTTCTCAACTTTCTTCACCAATGCATTCTGCCATAACCGAGTTAGTATCCTCCAACAATGATCATAATAGATCACCGCAAACCGTAGTTTGCATCGTGGAACTCTTCCCCAAATCATTTTGAAATTTTTTGAATATTGGTAGTTGAACAACTGTTGCAAGAGGGATCAAGGTTGGTTTATAAGGGAGTGAGACCTACTTCAGGGAGTCTCATGATTTCTGCGGTTCATGCAGTGCAGATGTTTGAGCATCATTGGGAGGCTTATTTGGCGACGATTTCGATGCCGGAGTCTGTTGGTGAGGTTGCAGTGAGTGGTATTCAGGTTGTTTGGTACTTCGAGGATGTTTTTCAGTCATTGCAGGGATTACCGCCGTCTCGGTCTAATCCTTTCATGATTGAGCTAGAGCTCGGGCCAATGCCTATATCTAAGGCACTTTATAAGATGGCTCCAGCAGAGTTGGAAGAGCTGAAGGAACAGCTTGAGGATTTGGCGAGTAAGGGTTTTATTCGTCCGAGTACTTTACTGTGGGGAGCGCCGGTGTTGCTTGTGAAGAAGAAGAATGATAGTTTCTGGTTGTGTTTTGATTACCAGGGACTTAACCGAGTCACAGTGAAGAACAAGTACCCTCTCCCGAGGATTGATGAGTTGCTAGATCAACTGAAGGGTGCTACTTGGTTCTCAAAGATAGATTTGGCGTCAGGTTACCATCAGATTCTAATAGATGAGGTAGATGTTCAGAAGACGGCTTTAGGACGAGATATGGGCATGTCGAGTTTGTGGTTATGCCTTTCGGTTGGACGAATGTGCGAGCAGCGTTTATGAGGTTGACGAACAGCGTATTTCATAAGTATCTAGATGTCTTTGTGATTATCTTTATCGACGACGTTCTAGTATATTCGAGGAGTCCTGAGGAGCATGAGGTGCACTTGAGATTGATTCTAGAGAAGCTTCAAGAGCATAAGCTTATTGCTAAGTTGAGCAAGTGCAATTTTTGGCAGAGAGAAATGGGTTTTCTTGGCCATATCGTTTCTGCAGATGGAGTCTCTATAGATCTGGTGATGCGGCCCAAATTAGGCGGTGCAAAAGAGTTTTAAATTTATAAACTCTAATCTGCAAGTGCACAGTTGACAATTGTAGTACTTAGGGGTCGATCCACAGGAGACTATGTTGTTACATTATAAATCTATATGATGCAAAATAAGCTAAGAGAAAATATATTTGGGTTTGGGGTTTATGATGAAACAAATTAAAGCAATAAAATAAAGGGATAGATAAATCAAAACACGCAAGATAAAAACAATTAAAAGGAACTAATGCAACATGATCTACATGGTTTTTAAAGAGATGTAACTAGTGTTCTAGAACTCAAATCACTATGGTAGAATCATTCCCCTTTCGAGGCTCTGAAACCTATAACTCCTACCCCAATAGACTCAACTTTCTATGGTTATTGCAAGGTGGAATCACGCTGTAAGAAGTAGATTCGATTGTTCATTAAACTCCTTAACTAACCTTCCGAATTGTTAAGACGCCTAACCTATCAAATACTGAATCCGATCGGTGCAAAAGCTTTTGGATTCGGCACCAATCTAAAATTGGTCACTAGGTAGCTAATCTAGATCACGCCTTGAGTATAAATAAAGATAGAGAATCAATCTAGAACAAGCTCAATAAATTTGTAGAAGATGCAACAAAAGAAATTTAAAATAACTTATTATCAAACATACAACTACTCTACATGATTAAACATGGAGCAACTAGAGAAGTTGATAAAACAGTAGATTTATGCTAAGTAAGGGCTCGACATAGGTGGATCTCGAAGCACAAAGCTTGAGAAGAACACCATGGCCTTCATCGCTCTTTTACAAAAGATAAAGATGAAGATCTAAAGAGAATAATGAAAATACATGTTTATTATTGATTTGTGGTGCCTAAGGCTGCTCTTCTTCTTTCAAGAGGCTTAAAGCAAGTATATATAGGTGTAGGAAGAGGTCTTGGGTCAGTGGAACTCCTAGAGTTTCAGTTCGGGCAAAAATGTCTTTTTGTCGATAAGTGCGCAGAAGTGGCCACGACACCGATCGGTCACACCGGTCACGTGAAATGGTCTGGGGTCTGGCTCAAAACATGCTCCTTGTGCGTGGATCACTTAAATGAGCTGGCCCATGGGTTGGTTCGGTGCTTAGGCCCATCTTGGACTTGATTCTTCTTTTAGGCAGAATGACAACTTCCACACTACAACTCCATTTGATATGATTCTAACTCTATTGGAAAGCTGACTCAAAGGGCTATTTCCATATGAACTTTCATTGCCGTCCAAGTCGATTTGGTACTCCATACAATGTGATCTTTCGGAGACATACTTTCTGTCTAACTTGGGAAATTGTGAAATCTTCAACTTGGGGGATTTAGATTGGCTCCTTTGACCTTGGTAAGTTGTTGTAGGATGAAGAATACTCATTTTGCTCCTTTTTACTCCCTTTTTGGTGATTTGACCTATATGACTCTTCAAAACCAAATATACGAGAATTGCACTTCATCAATTATCCCGATAGTAAGTTTATCTTTGGGTTTGGAATCATTCCAGCAAATTTTCTAAGGCCTAGCGCTTGTCTCTTATTGAATGTAAAGCACAATCAACCATCATTATTTACTATTTCTGCACTTGTTTTATTTTACATGTTTATTGCTTAGCATAATTCAAACATTACAATATATTGTGTTAACTTGATTCTCTGTGGAATTCGACCCCTAAATTTTACACCATCTCTTAATTTGAGAAAGTATCTCATGGCAAATTTGAGTTTATCAGAGTATGAGGACAGTTTTGCGAAGTTTAAGGAGATGTTGATGAGTACACCTGTGTTGGTGTTGCCCGAGCCGGGTAAGCCTTATGCAGTGTACACCGATGCTTCAGGGATTAGTTTGGGTTGCGTGTTGATGCAAGAGGGTAGAGTGATTGTGTATGCTTCTAGGTAGTTGAGGGGTGCTGAGCGCAATTACCCTACGCATAATCTAGAGTTGGGTGCGGTTGTTTTTGCTTTGAATATTTGGAGGTCCTATTTGTATGGTAAGAAAGTTCAGATTTTCATAGATCACAAGAATTTTCTGAATATTTCCACTCAGCCATTGTTGAATGTGAGACAAAGGCACTGGGTTGAGTTACTGGCGGATTACAATCTGGATATTGTTTACCATCCTGGTAAGGCAAACTAGGTGGCAGAAGCTCTAAGTCGTCGAAGAGTAGATTCGGCACGGGAGCAGGGTATTGAGGCACTTGTAAGCGAGATTAGCACTTTGCGGTTATGTGCTATTTTGCATGAGCCGTGTGATTTAGAGGTGGCAGATCTTCTGAGTAGGATTTGAGTGGCTCAGGAGAGTTTTGATCGATGCATCGAGGAATGTTGGTTCTGAGTATCCAGTCACTTCGAATGAGACGGTTCTTTTGCATGGTCGGGTTTATGTACCCAGAGGAGTTGAGGCAGCGAGAGGCTCATGCGAGCAAGTTCTCGATTCATCCAGGAGCGACTAAGATGTATCATGATCTAAGCGGTATTATCATTGGGTTGGGATCAAGAGGGATGTAGCAGATTGGGTCGCGAAGTGTAATACGTGCCAGTTAGTGAAGGCAGAGCATCAGGTTCCGAGTGGGAAGTTGCAGAGTTTCCCCATTCCTAAGTGGAAGTGGGATATAATCACGATAGATTTCATAGTAGGATTGCCTAACTCGCAGACCTATGATGCTATCTGGGTGATTGTGGATCGTCTGACTAAGTCTGTACATTTTCTGGCCATTAAGAAAACCGTTGGAGCCGCGTTTTTTGCTAAGAAATTTGTGAAGGAGATTGTGTGGCTGCATGGAGTGCCAGCTAGTATAGTGTCAGACCAGGATCCTAAATTTGCGTCTGAGTTTTAGAGAGCTTTTCAGGTTGAGATGGGCACTAGAGTACATATGAGTATGGTTTATTTCCCGCATACTGTTGGGCAATCAGAGAGGATGATTCAGAGTATTTACTGTAGATGTGTGTCCTAGATTGGGGTGGTCACTGGGTTGATCATCTGTGCCTGGCAGATTTTGCGTATAACAACAACTTTCAGGGGAGTATTGGGATGGCTACATATTAGACATTGTATGGGAGGCCGTGTCGTGTAGGACACCTCTATGCTGGACCCAAGTGGGGGAGACAAGCATTTATGGTGCGAGTTTTGTTCAGAAGACCACAGAGAAGATCTGTGTCTTGAGGCTGAACATGAAGTAGGCTCAGGATCGGCAGAAGAGTTATGCAGATAAGAGGAGGAGAGAGTTAGAGTTCGCGGTCGGAGATCGAGTCTATCTCAAAATGGCCATGTTGCGAGGCCCTAACTGGTCGATTTCAGAGAACAAGCTGTGTCTGAGGTTTATGGGTCTGTTCCCGGTAGTGGGGCGAGTTGGACCGGTGGCGTACTGGTTAGAGTTACCTCCAATCATGAAGGCATTTCAAAAGGTTTTTCATGTGTCGATGTTGAGGAAGTGCATGCATGAGTCGGAGGAGTTGGTGGCTAAGATCCCGGAAGATCTTCAGCCTGATTTGACGGTGGTAGCGAGGCCTTTGAGGATTCTCGAGAGGAGAGTCAAGGAGCTGCGCCGGAAGAAGATTCCTCTGTTGAGAGTTTTATGGGATTGTGCTGGTTGTGAAGAGGAGACTTGGGAGCCAGAGGCAAAGATGAAGTTAAAGTACAGGAAGTGGTTCGACAAGCAGGTCGCAGTTTGAGCTTTACTTATCTTTGTGGTTCTAGTTTCAGATGTTTAGCATGTTTGCTTTTGTTGTATTTTTGTTTTTGTTGAAACGATTATACTTTTTGGAGATTTATAAGATGGAGTTTTCCTTATTTATCTCTGCATTATAAGATGAGTATTTCTTATATATTTTATTTGTTGTGATATTCCGGGTTAGGGAATATAGAGTTTGGCCACGAGAGGTAGTTCTGGTCGATAGATGTTTATAGATGTTTTAGGATTTTTTGCTCTGGGGACTGCGGTCCCGAATAACTTAGTCATTTTTGTTTAGAAGATGATTAGTTCTCCAGTGGAGATGATTAGTTCCCCTAGGAGATGATTAGTTCTCATGTATGCTCATTTGGGATGATTAGTTTCCATTATGAATATCGAAGGATGAGTACTTCTCTCAAGGGGATGATTAGTTCCCATGTGTACCTGGAGCTCAAAGGATGCGTCCTAAGAGTGGAAGGGGCACGAGACACTGATAGCTCAAAGGATGCGCCCTGCGAGTGGGAGGGATGTGAAATGAGTTAAGAGTAATAAATGTCGGGAAACGGACATATAAACATGAGACTGGACGAGAGCCTCGGAGATCGGGTGTGTTGATTTAGGGTGGTATTGACCGGTTTGAGTCAGGTTTTTGGGCATGTGATAGACGGTTTATGCGGGATTCGAGGTCGAATCTAGTTTAGTAGGCCGAGAGTTGTAACATCTGCAAACCAAAAAGTCAATTTTTGGTGGATGTGTTGAGCGACACCGGGTGTGTCGATCGACACTTCGTGTGTGTCGCTCGACACGAAACTATGCAGGTGCGGGTGATTAACTTTTTAATCACGGTTTTGGGGCTTGGTTTAGGGATTTCGCCCTAGAGTTCGTATATATAGGTTTCTGATGATTAGTGGTCAGGTTCTAATCAGAAAACGCAGAGAAAACATAAGAGATTAAGAGAGAATTGAGAATTTTAGGAGGATTATCGTGATAGTGCATTAGACCGAGTGTTTGGTTCGTGTGTTCCTCGTTCAATAGCCGTTCCTTCGTGGGAACTGTTTTGATCAGAGAGACTCACGGTGTAGAGGGTCTGATCGTTCATTATTGCGTCCCAAATCTGAATCCCCTTCCATTCCTAAGCCAAGGTGAGTTGTGACCGCGGTTTCTAGGCGATGATGGTGACTTTAATGCGTTTGTAAATGATTCGTGATGGATTTTCGTGTGATGATGATTGTTGTGATTGATGTGGATTGTTTGTATTGTTTTACTTGCAGGTTTGCGACTCATGTTCGCCGGAAATTGTGATACGAGAGGATGAACACGATTCCGGTGCAACACGAGTGCGGTAGTCGTGTCGATCGACAGCCTAGGGTGTCGCTCGACACGAGCACTTTTGTCGTGTCGATCGACACCTTCCTGGTGTCGCTCGACACAAAGTTCTGATGATCCTTAGAGGCCTGTAATGTGTTGTATTGTTATGTGTGGTTTTTGGTATTGGTTTATGTTGATATTGTTGTTGCATGAGCCTGCTTGTTACGCCGATAGGTAGGATGACCAGCTCACTAAGTATTTATGAAATATTTACGCAACTCTTTTTCCCATGTGTTGCAGGTAAAGGGAAAATGTGAGATGAGGAGGATGATAGGATGTTTTATTGTTATTGCATTTTAGTATAACGTTAGGTTGCTAGAAATGGTAGTTGAGTTATTGGTTTTGGAAGTTGGATATTATGTAAATTATTAAATCTTGGAATTGAGTTGTTTGATTATTGGAATTGAATTGCTTGTTGGATTTAAAGGATTAAATTGTTTATTTGGTCTTTCCGCTGTTTGTTGGTATTTGCTTAATTAGCCGTTGAGAATTAATAATTATAGGATTATTAATTCGGGTTAATTAATTTTTTTTTAAAAAGTGTTGGTCGTTTGAACTAATATCTTGCGAATAACACTTCGCCGGAGTAATGATTATCCAATGGAAACGGTAAAGTCACTGGACAACTTGGATACGAGGGACAAAACGATGGAACTAAGAATTAGATCCTTGAGACGATTTACCAACCCGAGTTACCCACAAATAGGAAAATTAAAGTTTTCCTTATCCATCGTCTCTGTTTTGCTCAGACTTTGGAGTTTGAATTTTGAAAATTACAAAATGCCACTTTTCGGTCTCGGAGATGAAACTTATTCCATTCAGATTGGTTTTCTCACTCTGGATGTGATGAAACTATATTTCATATGTACATCTCAAGCGACATTCTAGCCAATCCTTCAAAGCTAAATCATTGACAACTCTTCTCCCTCTATTTCTTGTTTTTTCTTTTCTCTCTCCGATAGTATTTTAGGCGGGTCCTAGCTCTTACTCATTCTTCATTGGGAATTTTACAGATCTCAGAGAGAGATCTGTGCAACTTTTATCAACTTTTTCAATGAGAAAACAAATCTCGTAGCCGCAATTTACGTCTTTAGAATAATCAACAATCTGAAAGTGACAATTACTGTCTTTTTTTTTTTTTGCTAGAACATTTAGAAACGAACTTTGAGACATGGTCGAACCAGCAGATAAGATTGATCTGTTGAGGTTGTCTACTCAAAGTTCGCTATCACATTAAGTGATTTCCCTATTGAATTCAAGAGTTTAATACTCCCATCTCCTTACTCATGTGAAGAGATGGATCATCGCCTTTAGGGCATGTATTTCTAAGGAAGCAGCTCTGAGAGATTTAAGATAAGAACATCTCTCGTCTTCAATCTCATTGGTCATCTCCACCCTCAAAAACGTCAAAGATCACAATGGTGAGACTATAGGGTAACGTGTGTATTTTTTTTTTTAATACGAAATCGTCGAAGTCTTTTTATAATGGCATACTTGCAAAAATAGACCAAAACTTGAAGTCAAAGCTAAAACTAACCTCTTCCTCTCCTCTCTTTCAAAATCCCACGAATTACCCTTAATGAATCTGTGTATTAACGAATATGCCACTTATCAGACTGCTATTTACGGAAATGCCATTGTCATCATGGTCGACGAGTTAATGCAGTAAGTTACACGTTATTTCCGCCTTTAAAGCTCAAGGATAGAGCACTCCAACACTTTTCGCGACTACTCTCTCCGATTTCTCCAGATTTTCCTTTGCGTTTCCGTTTAAAACCTACCGAAATCGGAAATAATATCATAAAAACGGCAAACGACGACAGGGCTGGCGGGATTTCAGTGGGATTATATGATCTGGGCGGCCAACGAGGGCGAAATGAAACTCGAAACCGATATAGGTACGATTTTTGCATATCGTTGAATTGCAGATCTGAGTTGTATACTCAGACTGCTTTAGAAGTCTGTTCAAACTCAACTAGTCAACGAGAGGGTAGTTTTGCAATTGACATTTAACTAGTCAGACTCAATATGAAGTCTGCTAATTTCCTTTGAAACCAAAAAAATTATGAAAATTCCTCTAATCGAGGCATAGGGTAGTTTTGCAATTGACCGAAAAATTGACTTTCTATTAAGACTTCATTTTCTGTCTGCAGGAAAATCAGTCACTTTGACCGCAAGTTGACTGTCTATTCAGACGGAATCGGAAATCTAAAAATAAAGAGGGTACTAGTTGTAATTGACCGAAAATTTTCATATGTTGACCTATTTGGGGGGAATAATATCAGACTTCTATTTAAGTCTTGGTTAGATCGAAAAACTTTCAGACTTCTATGGCAGTCTGCAATTTATGAATTTTTTCAGACGGCTTAGATAGTCTGATTTCACATATTTTGGTCAACGCAAAAAATACACAAATTTTTGTCAGACATCCTTGGTAGTCTAAATGATTTTGCAGACCGCGATGGAAGTCTAAATAAAAAAGTCAAAGTTCAGTCAATTGCAAAAATACTTCACCACAATTTTCAGACTGCCCGGCCGATAAAAGAAGTCTGACATGAAAAGTCAATATTTTGGTCAATGTCAGAAATACCTTTCGATTTTTTTCAGACAGCTAGAGCAGTCTGACGGAAAAGTCAAAGTTTGGTCAATTGCAAAAATAGTCTTTTCAGACTACTATAGCAGTCTGGATTGGTAACTTTATCAGACGGCATCCACAGTCTTCTACATCAAAATCGAATTGCAAAAATACACTCCTCTTCAGACTGACATAAAAGTCTGGAAGTTTAAATCTTCCAGACTTACTTGGCAGTCTGATGTTTTAAATTTTGAAAACCATTTTTTTTGTATATTTGTGATGAATTTCGTTGATTTTAAATTTTTAATCGGTGTGTTACTTGTATATGTTCACCCTGTGTTAGTATCAAATGTTTATGTTGTGTAATTATTTTTAAATAATTTTTTTATAAATTCAGGCAATGTAGCTAATTAAATAAGACTTCGTTAGATGTCTGAAATTTCCACTGAGATCGCTAACTTTGGTTTAAATGATTTTTTTGGACAGATAATGGTGCAATTACTTGTTAATGTTGGGGAATGGATTGTGAGAGACTTGATATGGCATTTTGTGGTGGATCCTCTCAAATGCATTTTAATTACCAGACTTCTAGTGAAGTCTGATTTACCAGACTTCTAGTGCAGTGTGATTTAATATTGTCAGACTGTTCAAGAAGTCTGATAGCTATCAGTCTGCAGTTTTAGTCTGATATGTAACTTTTCTTGTTTTCACCTGGGTTGACCGCGTTAACTTTTTTGGAGAAAGGTACAACATAAAGACGAGCAACTTAGCAGAAACAATAAACTCCGTAGTGAAGAAGGCAAAAGGATATCCCATCTCTTTCCTCTTGGAGTTCATTCAAGAGAAGCTAGGGACGTGGTTTTGTAAAAGGCGGCTAGATGCCTTGAGTCTGACAACAAGATATAGCCGAGGAGTGGAATATTTGATGGCTATTCGTCAATATTATGCAGACTACATGACGGCGGAACGCAATCATGGGTATCGATTCGTTGTGAAGGGAGGACATAGGGATTGTGTTGTCGATTTGCAGAACCGAACGTGTGAATGTGGAGTGTGGGATTACGAAAAGATACCTTGCTCACATGCAATATGCGCTGCACCAGAAATTGAACTACACCCATATACGCTGGCATGCCCATCATATCAAAGAGATTATTTGTTTAAGGCATACGCGTTGAGCATCCTTCCGAAGAACTCTACTACGAAAGCGCCAAACACCGTACGTGTCCGTCCGCCAGAATACAAACGTCCTCCTGGAAGACAGAAGAAGTCCAGGTGGCAAAGTTGGCTAGAAATTGCCAAGTCCAAGGGCCATAAACCACGCAAGGTTCCCAAGCAATATACTTGTTCTAATTGTAATCAACCAGGCCACAAAAAAAACAAAATGTGTGAGCAAAAAATAGTCTTTTCGTCAGACTACCATAGCAGTCTGTTTGATACCTTCTATCAGACGGCTTCCGCAGTCTGTTCTATATATTGTATATGAGAAGGTATTGTATTTCGTTTCTTAAACTTTGGTTGTTGAGGTTTGCTTAAACCTAATTTGTAGTACTTGTGTGTTTGCTTCATCGTCAGGTCTAAAAAGACTAAAACATAATTCAATAAAAACAGATAGAAACAGAACATCAGACTGCAAAACAAGTCGGATAAGTTTTAATTACACCATATATGCAAAGTTTCATTGTTTTCGGGAATCCAAAAGTTAAAGGGGAATATCAGCGTAGACGTCTAGCAATTGATTCTCCTCCTCAGTACGTTCCTCTTGACCGGTTCGGCCGAACTAAAACATAACAAAAACACAAACAGAGATGACGAGGGCGACAAAAACAAACGCAACAACCTTCATCTTTCGTAACAGTGTCTCTCCAAATCTGCAGGGGATGGATCTCGGAACAGTGTCTCTCCAACCTTCATCTTTAGGAAACAACCTCTCGTAGTCTCTTCGATCCCTTCACCATGCTCGCCGGTCCAATCAACTCCGGGATGTGAAGGGAGTCGACGGGAGGTGGTGGCCGGCGAGCTTGGTGAAGGTATTGAAGAGTCTTCGAGAAAAAGAGAGAAACTGCTTTTTGGTTTTTTTTTGCAGATCTAAAATTTTGTGTGGACCAACTTTAGGTCAAACCTGTAAAAAAAATTTATATATTTTAGGTCAAATCTGAATAGAGCGAGAATTCTAAAACATCAGACTTCTAAAAAAGTCTGACAGGGCAATATTCCCGCTTTTTTGTAGGGCTTTTTACTAATATTTTAAGTTTGGGCAGCAATATTCCCGCTTTTTTTAGGGCTTTTTACTAATATATTTTAATTCTTGTTTTTTCAATTATTTTTAAAATGTCAGACTTCAATGAAATTTTAGGCGTCAATTTTTCAAAAGTTTTAAATTATCAGACTTCACATAGTACTCATCGCGGGTGTATTCAATGTGATTTAATATCACGAAATTTAATTTCAATACTTCCCAAATCGTCTCTATATATATACATATATAGAGACGATTTGGGAAGTATTGAAATTAAATTTCGTGATATTAACTCACGATTTTAAACATGTAAGGTAAAGTATGACGTAAACCTATATTATAGATTAAATCTACTAATTTAATTTGTCAGACTGTCGGAGAAGTCTGATAAGCCCTAAATCTAATATTTTGCACTTATCAGTGAAAATATTAAAAACAAACCTATATTTTGCATCAAATTCGTTAAATATAGGCACCTTACAACACATATGTACAAATTTAACATTTCAAAAGTAAATTTGTTAATCCATGAATCTAAACCCTAAATTTATAGGTAAATGCTTCTTACATGTTTCTTACATTTCAAAGCATGTTTTCAGCTGAACATCATACTTTACCTTACATGTAGTCAATGTGATTTAATATCACGAAATTTAATTTCAATACTTCAATAATCGTCTCTATTTAATTTATGTACAAGTAATTTTGAGAAAATAATTTTTTACAATTTTTAAATTTAAATTTACTAGTTAATTAAATATCAGACTTCTCCAGAAGTCTGATATTTTTAGGATATGTGCATAATTAACTAACCTTGTTTAATTTGATTGAAGTTTATGAAATTTTAATTTCTAAACATCGACATCGTCAATATTTAATTTTTGTCCAAACAATTGCTAAGAAATATTTTTATTTTATTTTATAATTTAAATTTACTAATTTAATCAGTATCAGACTTTTGTTAGAGTCGAATATCAGACCTCTAAAGAAGTCTGACACGCCCGGAGGTCAAATTGGTAATATCGGTTTCGCGTTTTTTGTTTGGTCATATGGGGGTAACTGTAATTTTCCACGCCCGATAGGTTAGAGCTGCATTTGATTCAAGTTTTGGTTTAGTTTTTTTGAAAAATGAAATTTTGGGTTAAAAACAGCAATTTGCCCTTTTATAATTCGATACCAAATCGTTAAACAGTTTGGAATTTTCCAATATCAAACGGCTGTTTCACAATTGATTCTTCACGCCTTGTGTTTCAAACAAAATCAACCTCTTAGTCTTTTGTAATTAATATGAAATTTCCATTGAAATTATATTTCCTTCTTTTCCACGGCAAAAATTGGCAGAATAGTTCTAACTTCTAATGATACTGAAAAACAATTCTATGAAAATTTTGTTTTTCTTCCCCTTTATACCATACTAGATTAGGACCCGCGTGAATACGCGGGTAAAATTATTTAAAATTATTGATATAAATATTTAAATTCTAATTTGCAACCCGCTGAATTACCAAAAAGATTTTAAAATAGTAGTATTTAAGTATGGAGTTTAAACCTTGAATATCAATTTATATATTAATTCTCATGTCTTAATTCTTATCAGGCAGATTTAAAAATATATATAATCTGAATATTCAAATAATATTCTTAATAAAAAAGAAAGGAATTATATTCTTACCCATTTTGAATATATTAGATATGTAATAAAATTACAAAACAAATTTCAAATAATATAGAATTAAATTAAAATAATCCATTAAATTCACTAAAGATCTATAGATAAATAATCTCATTAAATATCCATAGAAAAATATTTTATAAATAATTTGTTAACATCACATATCAATCCATGATTGATAAATCTTATCGGGTCTTTTAATTCTCATAGAGATTCATAGTCGCACATTATGAACATGCTTTAATTTTCTTAATACCGTCATGGGTTGAAGATTTTCATTTTATTTGATATCATTAAACGAAATTTATAATCTCTCTATTTTTTTACGGTTTATGTTCTCTCTATTTTCTATATAATATTTTTATAATTAGTTTGGACTAATACATTTTTCCCCCATAATTCGGTTATTCTGTTAAAATTTTCCTTTTTTAATTAAATTGTTAACTATTAGGAATTTTTCTTTTTTCTATTAGTTTGGACTATTAGAAATTTTCCATTTTTACTTTTTAATTTGTCTTAATTAAATTTAAGTTTTAACACATGTCATCATGCGATCAATCTTAGACACATGTCATGATCTTGTGACTTACAATTTCGCTTACGTGTCGAGTTTTCGTCGACGGCTTCTCTTTTATATAATAAGATGTTCGAATGAATCTGTCATCGAGAAACAAGTATTCATGAAGAAATTGTTTTTTTTTCCCTTTTTTTGTCACAAATTCCTCAACAAATCTGTTTTCATTGACATCGATCGAGAAACAAATATTCATGAATAATTTGTTTTTCTTTCTCTCTGTTACAAATTCCTCTACGAATATGTTTTCATTGACATCGATCGAGAAACAAATATTCCTGAACAATTTTTTTTTTTCTCTTTGTCACAAGTTCCTCTACGAATCTGTTTTCATTGACATCGAAAAACAAATATTCGTGTTTTCTTTGTTTTTCCTTTTCTTTTTCACAAGTTCATCCACAAATCATTTTCCATGGACATCGAATCTCCATCAAATAATCCTTTTGGATTTTTCTTTTCATAGATCCACTAATCATGAGAAGTAACTTGCTCTTCATGAGAATCCAAACGTGTTACGAGAACATCGTTAGAAGTTTTTGGCTGCTCCACAGCGGATTTCAATTCGTCCAACATCGTTTTGATTTCGGCTAGAGCTGCTTGATCCGTCATTGTTTCAAAATCGTATGATTCCGAAATACGTTAGATATTCTTTCGATTCCTTTAGTCGGCACCAAATTGTGAGTGCAAAATTTGATGATTCGATTCACAATAAAATATATTGGGATCAAAACTTCTCTATAGATAAAACTCCAAGTCAAATAAAAGAAGAAGCAATAAAAAATAAAGAAGATAAGTGAATCATAATTTTATTAATAATATTCGAAAACAGTCATCCAAAAGCTAGAACAAAGAGTTTTCTTAGAATTTTGGTCTTCTTCTCGTGAACTCTCTCATTTTCATGATCTTCCTCATTATAATCTTCATTCTTTTTAGGCATTTATGTTAGAGTTAATTCACAAATTAATTGTAAGATTTAACCATCATCATTAATTCATGAATTGAATCAAAAATTAATATGAAAAATTGACCGTTATGATTTGGCCATTAGAATATCTATGGACTTCGTGTTACGATGGACTTTTAATAAAATGGACTGGATCCGTAGTGCGAGATCCAACGCCAACAAGCAGCTTCTCGTTAGTCCCGCACGCCTGGTTCTTACACGGTTACATCCTAACCCGACCGGCAACGCTGTGTGGTAATTAAATTTCTTTACACAGTTTTAATTTAATTTTGTTTATTAATTATTAATATATTTACACATAATATGTTTTTAATATATTTTTCAAGTTTTCCAAATGTTCCGTCGCTAAGGATATTAGAAAGATCATTGAGCGGGATTTCAAGACGTTACACACGAGTTGGAAGTTTGTTCCCATAGCGACGCGGGATCGGTGGTACAAACAATTCGCGGTAATTTTTTTTTTTTTACTTATATTTTTGATTAAATTTTTAATTTTTTTTAACTTATGTTCTTATTTATTTTTGTAGCAAAAGTACTATTGGGACCCCACGATCGATGGTCTTATTCGGTCTGAATTCGATGAGAAAGCGAAGAACCGTCTTTGCGACCAGATTGGACGGTGGAAGAATAAGTGGCAAAAGGATCCGGATCCGGATCCGAAGAAGTGTATGACATCTTTCTTCGATCCAGATATTTGGGCTGGCCTTGTCGCTTTTTGGGAGTTACAGATTTCTCAGGAGAAGACTGCCCAGTGTTCGGCTACTCAATTGACGCAAGTTGATGGTGACCAGCTGTCAAAGCATTGTTCGAGATAGATTTCTTTTGCGGAGCAAGCTCGTTTGATAGTAAGTAATTTTTTTTTACATTCATTTTTTACGGTTACAAAAATAACAATTTATAATATGTTTTCATCTTCAGGCATTAGAAAAAAGATCTCCCGCTACGATGCAAGAGGTTTGGAACAAGACCCACTGCAAGCAGAACGAGTCATGGGTTGATCAACGTGCATGTGTCCAGAAGCTCCACGACGATGTGATTGACCGAGTCGAGCAACTCTCATCCCAGCCTACTCTCGATGGTCAACCTACTCAAATGACACCATTGGAGATCAAACGTGTCGCATTAGAGGTAAAAACTTAATTTTCATTTTAATTTTATTCACAATTTTTAATATTTATTATCTTATTAACATTTAACATTTAACATGTAACATTTAATATCCTTTTTATTTTATTTTGTAAATGGATCCTCGAAAACGTAAGGGAAAGATGGAATTTTCAGGATCCATCCCGATGGATAAGCAGGGAGTTTCGTTTCGTCCTGTTCCGAGATATGCTTATGATCCTTATGTGACCAAGAAGCTTCACGAAACGACACAACAATTCCACCAAACGACACAAAACCTCGGCAAAACGATAAAGAAGATCCAGAGGTTAGAGACTATCGAAACTGTCTACGATACCATGTTCGACGAGTTAGCGAAGACGAACCCCATCATTGCCGAGATGTTGAGTGCGAAAAAAGCAGCGGCAGCAGCAGCATCAGCAGAGCGGGAAAAAGCTGAAGAAGAAGGCACATCGAACCAGGATCCGATCGAAAAACAAAATTTTGATGCCTAGATTTTTTCGGTTTTAGTTTTATGTATTAAAATTTATTTTCTATTTTATGTAATTTAAAAAAAATTTGGATTTTTATTTATTTTTATTTTGTATGTTTTTTAAAAAAATCAGATCAATAATCCTCGCAATTCCGTCGCAATACATACCGCCGCAAATCAAATCGCCGCCAGGTCGATGCAATTGCGTCGCAACTCTGCGGCGGACGCAATTTACTCGCAAAATCTTAAGACGCAATTTCCTCACTATAGTAGCGACAAAATTGCGAGGACACGTAATTTGCGACAAAATTGAGTTTACGATGAGCCCGTCGCGATATGTTTGTGGGAGCTGGATTCCTACAATTAGAATTTATCGGATTCGCGGTAGATCTGCAAAACTTGAGAGTTAGAAATCAGGAACAAAGGTTGAGAAGAAGGTTTTTATTAGCTGCGTTTGCTGTCAAAGTACAAGGGTTTTCTGCTAGAGATTTCGTGATCCCCCTTAATGAGGATGATACAATAGTTTATATACTAGACTAAGTCGGCTAGGGTTTTTGGCATGAGCTGCACTCCTAAGTCGGTTGGCCCATTAATCGGTTCAGCCCACCTGCGGCTCATTTCAGCCCAATTAGATGGGCTGAGCCAAATTGGGCTGGTTGGACTGTGATCCACTTAGCTTTAAATCAGTTCATCCGGTTTGGTTTGGTATTGCTGATGGTTCCCGGGTATCCCAACCGGCAGGCGCATCCTAAAATTTCGATAGAGCTCTCCTTGATCTAGATTTAGCCATTTTCTTCTGATGATCTTCAAAGGATAGAATTTGACCCCTACAATTAGCCCCCCAGCTCGGAATTATCAGAAGTGGGGAAGCCGAGATATTAGTAAGAGTTTAAGATCAGACTGACGAAAATGTTCTAACTATCTTCCCGAGTTTAGGATTCGGTATTCTGATTCGATCAGTTTTGATTAAAGTATCTTCCAAGCCGCTAGGTGTAATGAAAATCGTAGCACTAGGGCATGGCTCGGAAATAGATTTTTTTTTTGTACAGAGAAAAGCGCCGAGCCATTAATTGCGTCACCGTCTAACCGACATGATTTGGTCGAGCTGTTTTTATCTTATGCCGATCCGTGGCTTTTTAGTTATGATTTAGTGGCTCGGGCTTTATGGACCAAAGAAACGATTTGGGCCTTTAGTGGATTTTCCAGGAAGAAGAGGGAAAAACTAGGGTTTTCGCGGTGCTCGAGACGAATTTAATGGCTTCCCCCTATATAAATGAGGAAAAGGAGAGATTTCTCCTCACAACTTCAATCTAAAAAACCTAAAAAGGTAATCCCTTCTCCTCCCTCTCCCTTCTCTTTCTCGTTTTCATTAGGTATAGTTTTTTTATTTTTATTTTTTATTTTTGTTCCGCCGTTGGCTCCCACCGACGAAATTTCCGATCTAGATTTTGCCCGAGCCACGAGCCGTGATTTGTTGCCCGAGCCCGTCACGGATCGAGTTGGAATCCTCAGTGGACCAAACCATAATCCGTGACCAGAACCATTTGGTTGGTGGCTGGATCTGAGCCACCGCCTTTCTTGTGTCGCTCCGAAGAGCTGTTTCGTCGATCTTGAATCCGCTTTGCTAGGATTCCGAGCTGTCGAACTGCCATAGCCCAAGCCATCACACGAAGCGCGAGCCATGAGCCACACCGGCACCATATAAACCATCATTGCGTCTCCTCCACGAGTCGTGACCTTTGTGACCCGGGTTATATCACACAAGCCGTACCACAGATCCGCCGACAGTTTAAACCCCAAACCGAGCTTTGTCCCAAGCCGTTATGCCACTGTAACCGAGCCATGAGTCATAAGCCCGTGCCGAGTCATTACCGGTGGACTCGTGAATTTGATTTTAGGTGACCCGATCATGATCGATTTGGTGGAATCGTGTTTAAGAGTGTGCCTCGTTTTTACAAATGAACCACTTTGGGATTTTAGGAAACGAGCCACGACACTTAAGAGGGAACCGTTTTCTTTTGAAGGCGAGTCACGGCCTCTTGTGGACGAACCGTTTCTGGGATTTGAAATCCCTTTCAAAACGAGCCATGCTTCTTATAAGCAATCCGTTTTGGAAAGTGGTTTGCTCATGTCGACGGAAAAATCAAACCGCGGGCTTTCTTTTGAGCAGCAGTCTTCGGGTGTGCTGTCAAGCACGAATATCCAAATTTTTTGGAGATTATCGCTCCCTCTCTTTGCTACTCTTCCACCGAGAGAACTGAATTACCGAGTGAACCGTTTCTCCACAAAATGTCGAAGAGAAGAAAGGTAATCCGACCCAATCCTCCCGGTTCAAGTCTTTCTATTGATGAAACTCTTCTTACTCTTAGGCGATGTTTCAAGATTTCAGAGTCGGTTGAGCTGATAGCAGAAGAGCCGCATGAGGGTCATTTCACTCTTTATGAAAGTTTTTTCTATCTCTGCTATATGTGGTTTCCGATCCCCGAGGCTATTCTTCTATTTTTATGGGAATACCGACTTGTGCTTGCTCAGATCAATCCTAGGGGAATCCGTCATTTGGTTGGGATTCTTGTCCGGAGTTATGAGCGCAGGATAGAGATTAGAGACGAGCACTTAATGGGTTTTCTCAAAGTTTAGCATCGCGGACCAAAAGAAAATAAAAAATATTACCTTTCTTGCAAAAAGCTACGAAGGGTCATCGATTACTTCCCAAGTAAAGATGAGAATGCGGAAGATTATTTCTTCTTTGTGAAGATCTCCGAGGCTTTTGTGGGACCGAATTGCCTTCGGTTGGTCAAAACCAAATGGAGACAGATTGGTAGCAGATTCGTAGTTTCCTTAGGATCGCGGCGTAGCCGTTTATTTCGACACTTAGATTATTTTATGATTATAACTGATTTGCTTTCCTTCTTGTTTTGCAGTTCGGCCTTCGCAAATCACAAAGCCTTCAGGTCTTTCGAGAATTCACAAGAAGCTTGCAGCTCATGGGTACAACTGGATTAGAGATTTCGACTTGCAGCGAGTGGAGACAGCGCGAGCTCTTCTAGAAGATATTCTAGCCGAATCGTTGTCACCACCGTCCTTCGATTACTCGAGCGAAATGAGAAGACCAACTTACCGCGATAGGGAGATAGCCAAAGAGAAAAGGCGCCGAGCTGCTGAGCGACGGAGAGCCAATCCAGCGAGAGAGGCCGTAGGACTTCCGTGGACAGGTTACATCCGCCTCCGCCTCCACCGAGCCAAAGCTCGGGATTTGTGCCTACGAAGTGCTCATCTCTCCCATCCTCGTCCGCGGACGAGCCGCTTGCACCAAGGAGTTCGAAACCTGCCATTTCAGGTTTTGATGATCGGCCATTATCTTCTCATCTCGCCGCTCACCATTCGATGAAGAAGGAAAGCGATGGTGGAAAAGGAAAAGACGGGACGATTCGCCAATGCCTTGCTGACCACAAGAGAAAAAGAGTCGCAAAAGATGGATGTAGCGACAGCCGCGATGATAAGGGTGCAAAGAAATAGAGATAAAACGACCGCCAAGTCACGCCCGAGCCGACTCTTGGTGTTACCCAACTGGTTATGCCCATTACTCTAGGAGCACTGTATGATAACGCTGAGGCGTCGGCCAGCTTTTTTGCGCAGGTTCTACACAAGGATGACCGCATGTACGTCCCGAGCAGCTTAACCAAAAGCAAAGCTTAATCAGAGATGAATCTCAAAGGAACTAAGTTATCGAATTATCCCGACTCTTTACATTTTTTGGTTGAGCTGGTACTGACGGGTGACCTGTTTTTTTGTGTTCTCAGTTCTTTGCTACGATAAACCGGATGGTTATGGAGTATGACAAAAGCGCTCAAGAGGGTCATGCCCGTATCGGCGAAGCGAAAGCATCGGCTAAGGAGATCGAGGACCTTGTTACCGCCGAAAAGAAAGAGATATATATGGTGATCGAGGACCTAAGAGCTCAGCTAGACATGGCAAAGTCTAAGCGTACTGATGTGAAGCGCCGAAACGAAGTGTTGGAGTCGGTGAAAACCAAGAACGAGGCGAAGATAGCGGAGCTGGCCTGCAGTTTGCGTGCCACGAACGATCTGTTGGAGTCGCAGGTCTCCCAAGCCGTGATTGAGGCTAAGATGGAAGTCGAGCAATAATTTCAAGATAAGATCGCCTACGCCATGAAGAAAGTGGAGCTCTTGAATGGTTCGGTGAAGGATGACATGTTAGATCTTGCTTGCATAGAGGCTAACGTCCAGCTCATCGAAATTTTTACTGGTGAGGAACCGCCTTCGTTCCCCAAGGAGAGCAAGAATAAGGAGGCACGGCTACTCAAGTATGAGGGCGCATACGAGCTGTTTGGTGAGGTGATCTCTGGAATTCAGGCCGAGCTTACAATTCCTCCTCTGAAAAAACACTTGTTTACCGAGATTCACGACAACGAACCGATCAACTATCTGCGACGAGAGCCGGTGTTCAGAACCTATCTGGTTCAACTTTGGACGTGATCGTCGCTTCGCAACTCGGTCCTATCGGCAATGCCAGGATTTCTAACAGCTCTGGATCTATTACATTGATTCTCCCGAGTGTGCATGTCGCCGACGATTTGGCTACACCATTAGTTGCCCGGGATGCAGGTAAATTATCGTTATTTCTCTAGAAATCTTGTTGTCATAAAACAAATAGTTGTGTTTTTGATTGTTCTGATTCTTGTATGAATTTTGGACAGGTGATGTCGGCGCTACCGAGATACCGCATGGTTCCGGTGAGACTATTATGCCAAGTAAGAAAAATGACGTTCCTGGTACGTCTGGGTCTGCATGGCACTCGGATCCGGCCACAAAGAAGATTGAAGCCATTGAGGAGCTCGTGGAGAAGAGCGACGCCAAAGTCTTGGGAGATAGAGAGACCGTCTAAACTTCAAATCCCCATGCTTACTTTTTCTGCTTATGACTTTGCTGCCTTAGTGGCTTTTATTTATTGATTTTTAGACTTTTCTTTTATTCGGATAGTTTTTATCCGTTATGACTCCAGTTTTTGCCTTGCATCTGAGAATGATGTGAGATGATTATTATGAAAACGACTTTTGGTTTTATAACTCGTGTTATATGTCTGCGCTGCAAAAGTTTCAAAAATTATTTCTGGTCCGCCGAAAAATGGTTTCTCAAAATACTCGCCGTTTTCGAAGAGTGTTACCGATTTTCTGACTTAGAATTTTTGGTTTACAGATATGCTCCCGAGAGTGCATCCGCTCCAATAATGACACTCGGATTTATGTTGTACCAGCGTTCTCTTAGCTGGGTTTTTTGGATGGACATTTTGGTTTACAGAAATATTCCCATGAACAAAACCGCTCTAAGAATGAATACTTAGATTTATTTGTGTTGTACCGGCGTTCTGTTAGCTGGGTTTGTGAGTTGGACATTTTGGTTTACTGAATATTCCTGTGAATAACACTGCTCCAAGAATGAACACTTAGATTTATGTCGTACCAGCATTCTGTTAACTGGGTTTTTGAGTTGAAAATTTTGGTTTACATAAATGTTTTCGTGAACAAAATCGGTCCAAGAATGAATACTTAAATTTATATAGCGCGCTTTTTATCCGCTAGGATGAGGTAGTATATATCTAATAAAGATGTTAGAGTTCACCGCAATGGCTTGTAGCGGCGAAAATAAACAAAGATGTTTGTATAGAAATTGATCTTTGATAGATCGTAATTGTCTAAGTACGAGAAAGTGGTAAGTAAAACAAATCATGAGAAACGAATCTTTTATAAATGGTGGGTTTTTGGATGACCTGAGTTGCCGTTTACAAAGATGGAAGTATACGAGTATACGCACCCATTCTGCCCCCCTCTTTTGAGGATGGAGGTAACTAAACCCATCCGAAAACGAGCTACCTACGTACCCTTTGCAGGGATCAAGTCGCCCCGTAGTTCATGGCAAGTAACTTAGTAATAGTACTTTTTGAGTTTCCTTGCATTCCACGAGCGTGGAATCATTTTGCCTTTCATGTTAGCGAGTTCGTAGATACCTGGGCGGACCACCTTTGTGACTTGGTAGGGTCCTTCACAGTGGGCGCCGCGCTTACCGGCATTTGGCTCCACCGTGTTTTGAAAAACTTTGCGGAGGACGAGATCGCCTTCGTAGAAACGCCGTATCTTAACTTTAGAATTATAGTATTTTGTTATGGCTTGCTGGTACTCTGTCATTTTGATTAATGCCTTATCGCATCGTTCGTTAATGAGATCCAGTTTGTCAAGAAGTAGGAGATGGTTAAGTCCTTCCTGTTCAGGGAGGAGTGTGCGGCGGACCCCTGGAAAGTGGACCTCGGGAAGGATGACGCATTTCGTGCCATAGTTAAGGGCAAAAGGTGTTTTGCCAGTTTATCGATGGGGCGTGGTGCGGTAGGACCAAAACACGCCTTCAAGTTCATCGGCCCAGTGGCCTTTCTTTGCCTTTAGTCGTGTCTTTAATCCATGGATGAGTGTTTTATTGGACTCTTCGGCTTGACTGTTGCCTTGGGGGCAACGCGACGTAGATTTGCTATGTCTGATTTTTCATTTATCGCAGAAAATATCAAACTTCTTGGAGATGAACTGTGACCCGTTGTCGGTGACGATCTCGTAAGTGACTCCGTAATGGCGGATGATATTTTTCCATATGAAATTCTCAACCTTTTTATTCTTGATGCTACTAAACGCTTCTGCTTCTACCCATTTAGAAAAATAATATGTAAAGACTAACAAAAAGCGTTTTTGCCGCGATGGGTGAAGTGGTCCAACGATGTCCATCGCCCATCGCATAAATAGGTAAGGCGATGTCACTGATGAGAGGAGTTCGGTTTGCTGATGAATCATTGGGCCTTGACGCTGGCACTTCTCACACTTAGCGGCAAACTTCTCACAGTCTTTGATCATTGTAGGCCAGAAATAACCATGCCGCTTGATTTTGATGGCAAACGCTCTTCCACTAGAGTCGTTTCCGCACGATCCGCTGTGCACTTCCTTCATAATATCGCAAGCTGCTTGTCCTTCTACGCAGATGAAAAGAGGGCCAGATAAAATGGGAAGCCTGAGCTTTAAGCTTGCGAGCCGCCCATTTATCGGCGGGCGTTTGGCCATTAGCGAGATAGCCACGAAAATTGCCCAACCATTTAACATTGCAGCCGTACCTGGCTATGTCTTTGTCGTCAGGATCGACAATGTTATGTTTGGGCTGCGCCTCGTCGTGGAATATATAAGCATCTTCAGGAAGTAGCCCGCGGTAGAAAGTTGTGCTGTCGAAATCGGGGTCTTCATCCATTGCCACCGGGTCAACCAGAGAAACAGAGGTTTCTGGCGTGACTTTGTCGTTGTTGTCAGTAGGCCCCGTTTCCATGGGAGTTACCATGCTTGCATTTGGCTCTGCTTGGATTGTGCTAACTTCCACTGGGCAAGGGCCATCTGGTTCAGCTGGCTGGGCTAAGGTTTGAAGTTTTTTCTTTCGTGCAACATGTGCTCTTGTTAAGACGTTCACCGTTCGTGGCAAGGTGATGCTTGGTTCCATGATAAATTCGACTTGTATGATACGCTGAAGGTCGTCGTCTAGTTTTGTAGAAGAACCGAGGGAAGCCAGCGCATCTGCCTGGGAATTTTCCTCGCGGGGAATTCAGGTAATTGTAAATTCTTTGAATTCCACGGCGAGCTCCCTAACGAGCTTCAAGTATGCCTCCATTCGATCGTCTTTTGTGGTGTACTCACTGTGAAACTGATTGACGATGAGCTGAGAATCGCAAAAGGCATGGATTTTATTCATCTTTAAACTGCGGGCAAGGCGTAAACCAGTGAGTAGTGCTTCATATTTGGACTCTGTAATGACCCAACCCGGGACTAGGAATGGCCGAAGCCAATTCTCGAGAAGAGACCGGACCAAACAAGGATCGTTTGGCCTTCGGACCGGCCATGCACCTCTGTGACGTAAGCATGACCTGTCAGTGACTAAGCTGCCTGCTTACCTACCTGTCTATGACTAAGCTACCTGCTTGCCTCCCTGGCTGCCTTCTTCAGCTAAGGAAGCCTATACTCAGCTGCATGTCCAAGGAGGTGATGTCTTCGGATCAAGTTCCACTTATCCTTGCTGCCAGGTGTCGCCCCAGCATTGAGTCCGGTGGAGCAGCATGCTCCACATCACGGTGAGGTGTCTAGCTGCGTCACCTCCTTCCCGTGCCTTTATAAGTAGTGCCCCAGACCCAGCTTGAAGGACAGAACCGCACTTAAACTCTTAAAGAAAGCCTTACGTTGTCCAATCAATCCGAGCCAAGATCAGTTTTCATCGAGTAGTTTACGTGAGTCCCTGATCCGTTATCAATTAAACTAAGCAAAGTCCGGTCGGTTTCACCAGTGCCAAGGCAAGTGCCGTAAGCCAGCCTAGCAGTCCTAGAACATTTTCAAGAAAGCTTTGGGTAAGCTTCCTATGATTGGATCCTTTTCCTTATTAAGTTTAAATTTTTGTTCTTAACTTGAATTTAACCTTAGCTTCTTTATCTTTTGCTTAGGATCCAACCAGTGTCACGTTGGATCCATTACGAAAGGTTCCAGAAGATCCGAAGAAGCCTGTCTAAGTTCTGATCCGATCTAGGTAAAAACCAGTTAGCATATTTCCTTAAGTTTCCTTTGAAACTCTAAGTTTTGCCTTAGTAACCTTAAGATTCATTTGGTCAGGATCAAGCTCGAGTCTAAGGCAAAAATCTGAAAGTAAAGTCTTAAATAGATTCGCATACTTCATCTTTTAAGGTGAGTCTAAGTTATGCGTGTTTGTGTGTTGATGAGTAGAACACACGTTTGTCTATTATTTTGCTTATAGCCGTAGAGGTTCGTGTCAAAGAACTCACTAGAATTGCTAAGGGTTTTAACTAGTGAAAAGGGTAAAGAATGAACTAAGTGTTTGATTGGTAATGAGTGTTTGCTTGATTAATTATTTATTACAAATTGAGGTTCAGGTACTTCATTCGTAAAATTGCTAAGTGTTGAGAATAAACCTAAGCATTTTTTTTTACAAGTTTATATGCATAAATGGTTATTGGTAAATCATAAACTCGTTAAACTTGTTAAGTACGCGGTGTATCATTCTCGTGATCCGTGACTTAGCCATTTACTATAGAGTAATGGTTATAAAGTTCACGAAGACACGGAGAGACGGAATTGCGGCCTAGGGCCGTGTACTGCATAATGATCGATGCAGAATAGTTAAAGGATCCTAAGTTCTTAGCCTTTGTGGCGAGGGAACGAACGATGCCTTTGGTTACACATGATAGGAATTGACAACGCGTTAGGCCTTATGCTATTTAAAACGATAAATGCATATCATAAACCGTTCATAATTATTTATGTATGCACTTGAGTGTTGATTGTTATTTTGGGTTGGGTTCAGAAATTATATGATTGAATGTTTAGGGGAGCCTAGACTCACTGAGCAACTAGTGCTCACGACTCAACTTGTTTTGCAGGTAACCTTTAGCGGATAGAACTTTGGGGAGCACATCACGGAACGTTAGGATTAATAAGTGGTAGATTTCACTTGCTTTTGTAAATTATTAACGTTTAATATGTATATAAACATTTTAGAGTGTTAGACTCTGAATCGAATATAATTTGTAATCGTTTAAAATCCTAAGTATAAATAAATAAAGGAAAGGTTTTAAATGACTCGGGTTCCATATAGTCCTGTCCGGACGATCCAACTATCGGGTATAGCTCGGATTGGCAAGCTTTGGGTTGTATTCGATAGGGACGGATGCTTAAGTGTCTAGTCTAGGGATTTTGGATGTGTTCTGAGAACCTCTGATCGGGCACTTAAGTGTTCCTTAGTGGCGTCTCCGTTAAGATCCCGATCGGGGGCGTTACAGCCTCATTGTTGGATGCCCGGAAACCAAGGTGGAGCGACTGTTCTACTAACTTGCCGTTAGGTGACGAGAGTCGAATACCAATTTTGGAGCCGTGTTTGGAAGATGATTCGTCGGCGTAGAGTTGCTAAGGGAAGGCAGGTGTATTCTCAATTACTGCTTCAACATCTGCCTTGGGGAGTTCAACAATGAAGTCTGCCAAAACTTAGGCTTTTTTGCTGGCTCTACTGCGGTACTCAATGTCGAATTTGCTGAGCTCTATTGCCTATTTCGCTAACCTGCCAGATTGGGTTGGACTGTGAAGTACGGCGCGCAGCGGGAAAGTGCTAAGCACGATGAGTGTGACTGGAAATACGGCCTTAGCTTCCTGGCAGACGTGACAACGGCGAGTGCTAATTTCTTGGTAAGAGGATATCTTGTTTCGGCTCCGGTCAGTGATTTGTTGGTGTAGAAGATGGGCTTCTGGTCGTTTCCATCTGCTCGAACCAGAACTCCACTTATAGCTGTCAGGGAGACTGCTACATAGAGAAAAAGTGGCTCTCGTGTCACTGGTTTCGCCAGAACTGGTGGGCTTGCCAAGTACTTCTTCAGTTGTTGGAAGGCTTCTTCGCACTTTGCCGTCCATTCAAACGTTTTCTTTCTTCTTAAAGTGTCGTAGAAAGGCAAACATTTGTCAGTAGACCTTGAAATAAAACGGTTTAGCGTTTCCACTCTTCTAGTTAGACAGCACTTCTACTTTGGGTTTGTTAACGCCATTTGAACTAGTGCATCGATCAGCTTTGGGTTTGCCTCTATGCCACGGTGGGTTACTAGGTAACCGAGAAACTCGACGGATGTGACGCCGAACCTACACTTAGTCGGAGTCAACTTCATGTTATATATATTGAGTCTGTCGAAACATTCCTCTAGGTGGGCGACATGGTCCTTTTCTTCCAACGACTTTACAAGCATATCGTCTATGTAGACCTCCATTGTTTTTCCCAGCTGATCCGCGAACATCTTATTTACTAAGCGTTGATATGTTGCTCCGGCATTTTTTAAAGACGAATGGCATGACTTTGTAGCAATAAATCCTGCAATCCGTGATAAAACAAGGTTTTCTCAAGATCACCGGGATTCATGAGTATTTTGTTATAACCGGAGAAACCATCCATAAAAGAGAGCAACTTGTTTCCTACGGTTGCTTCGACTAGCTGATCAATGTATGGTAGTGGGGAGTTGTCTTTGCCATTTTTCTTCTTGACGACGACTGAATTGGCGAGCCAATCCGGGTACTTAACCTCTCAGATTGATCCAAACCGCAGAAGTCTTTCCACCTTGTCATTAATTCCTTGAGCTCTATCCGGACCAAGTCTTATGCGCTTCTGCTTGACCGGTTTGAAAGTCGGATCAACATTCAGCTCGTGACTACCCACGGCAATGTCGATTCCTTGCATGTTTTCTGCTGACCATGCAAATGTACTTAGGTTTCTCTTTATAAAAGAAATCAGCTCCTGCTTGATCGATTCATTGAGGGTTGCACCGATCTCAAGGCATCGCTCTTGATTGCTATCGTCTATGCAAACGGGTATCACAAGTTTGCATATCGGGTCTAGTGCTTCTTCGCGGACCTCCGCAATCTGTAACTGCTATAACAGATTCGAGACCTCTTTGACAGACTCCCTCTTTGTCTTTTGCTTCTTTCACATCTCCTTGGGGATTGGGATGGTCGCTTGGCTCCTTAGCTTATGCACGGCTAAGAAACACAATTATGATGCTGTTTGACTCCCCTTGATCACCTTCACCCCTTCTTTGGTAGGGGATTTGGGGAAAAGGTGGTAAGTGGATGCCACCGCTCGCATTGAGTTCAGCCAAAGCGTACCCATGATCACATTATAGATAGCCAGGATATCAGATACGGAAAAGTTTACCACCTTGGTGACGCCTTCAGCACAGACGGGCAAATCGATTGTTCCTAGGTTCATCGCGGTTTCACCGTTGAAATCGGTGAGCGGCTTAGGATGGGGTTTTACTCAGGAGAAGTTAATTTCCATTTGTGTCAAAGTCTCTTTGAAAGTGATATCCATGGTACTCCTGGTGTCAACCAGAACACGCGCGGCATCCTTGTTGTCGATAACCAATCGAATCACCAGTGGATCATCATGTGGTTAATCGATGTCGTTAGTTACTGTTTTTTCGAACGAGATAACATCATTGGGGAACTTCGAAGGTTTGGGAACATTGGCACCGATTTCGGTGCGCCTTTATAAAGCCATGATTGATGAGACCATGTCGGCGCAGTAGTGGGAACCGCCCATGATCATGTTGAGAACCCTTCTCTTCTGACCTCCTTGGGCTATGTTATCATTTTGCCTTTCTCGTTTGTTGGATTCCCCGTTAGCGTTTCCCTCGGCTTGGTTCGCCGCTTCTTCGATTTCAAAGTTTTAGACGCTTATATTTCCTCCAAACTCGCAGGCTGCTAACTTAGCCGTGAGCTGCGAGCCGAGAACACAAGAGTTAGTTGTTGAGTGCCCGTGCAATTGAGGCAGCTCGCAAAATTCTGACTCGTCATAAGTTGTGTTCCTTGTCCAAGTATTGTTGAAAGTTCAGCCTCTTCCTCGGCCTCGGCCTCGACCACCTCCTCTGCCGTAGAGCAAGTATTGACGCAGAGAAACTCTTGATGAGTCTCAATGCTGAATTTAAGAAGATTAGGTTGTCAGCCTTAGATGGAGAAAGTAGTGAACCATTGGGTTTACAAGCAGTGAACCAAGCGGGTTTACTACAACGTATTCGACGGGAGCAGAAAGAAGATGAGAAACTGAAGGAAATCCTCGAGGGATTAAGCAACCAAGGAGAACCAGATACAAGTGGATACCATTTGGCTGCAGATGGTACCTTGCTTCAGAATTAGAGGATTACCGTACCTAAGGGACAAGGCCTACGAGAAGAAATCCTAAGGACCGCACATCATTCTCGACTTAGTATCCATCCTGGAAGTACTAAGATGTATCGGGATATTCATTAGTATTATCATTGGCCGGGAATGAAACAATCAGTAGCAAAATGGGTAGCACAGTGCCAGACATGTCTATAAAATGGGTAGCACAGTGCCAGACATGTCAACAAAATGGGTAGCACAGTGCCAGACATGTCAACAAATTAAGATAGAACATCAAGTGCCAGCTATATTACTACAAAGTCTACCAATCCCAGAGTGGAAATGGGATGCGATTTCTATGCACTTTGTATGAGGGCTACGAAAAGCACCCGGATGGGGAAACGATGCGATTTGGGTAATCGTAGATTGTTTAACCAAAAGTGCTCACTTTTTACCTATGAGGCTGGATGATAATATTGAGATATTAGCTAAGTTATATTTGGATCAGATTGTAAAGTTACATGGAGTTCCAGCCAATATCGTATCTGACCGTGAACCCTGATTCAGCTGCATATCCAAGGAGCTACTGTCTTCGGATCAAGTTCCACTTATCCTTGATGCCACATGTCGCCCCAGCGTTGAGTCCGGTGGAGCAGCATGCTCCACATCACGGTGAGGTATCTAGCTGCATCACCTCCTTCCCGTGCCTATATAAGCAGTGCCCCAGACCCAGCTTGAAGGACAGAACCGCACTTAAACTCTCAAAGAAAGCCTTACGCTGTCCGATCAATCCGAGCCAAGATCAATTTTCATCGAGCAGTTTACGTGAATCTTTGATCTGTTATCAATTAAACTAAGCAAAGTCTTGTCGATTTCACCAGTGCCAAGGCCACTGCCGTAAGCCAGCCTAGTAGTCCTAGAACATTTTCAAGAAAGCTTTGGGTAAGCTTCCTATGATCGGATCCTTTTCCTTATTAAGTTTAGATTCTTGTTCTTAACTTGAATTTAACCTTAGCTTCTTGATATTTTGCTTAGGATCCAACCAGTGTAACATTGGATTAGTTCCAGGAAGGTTCCCAAAGATTCGAAGAAGCCTGTCCAAGTTTTGATCCGATCTAGGTAAAAACCAGTTAGCATATTTCCTTAAGTTTCCTTTGAAACTCTAAGTGTTGCCTTAGTAACCTTGAGATTCGTTTGTTCAGGATCAAGCTCGAGTCTAAGGCAGAAATCCGAAAGTAAAGTCTTAAGCAGATTTGCATACTTCATCTTTTAAGGTGAGTCTAAGTTATGCGTGTTTGTGTGTTGATGAGTAGAACACACGTTTGTCTATTATTTTGCTTATAGCCGTAGAGGTTTGTGTCTAAGAATTCACTAGAATTGCTAAGGGTAAAGAATGAACTAAGTGTTAGATTGGTAATGAGTGTTTGCTTAGTTAATTATTTATTACGAATTGAGGTTCAAGTAATTCATTTGTAAAATTGCTAAGTGTTGAGAATGAACCTAAGCATTTTTGTTTACAAGTTTATATGCATAAATAGTTATTGGTAAATCATAAACTTGTTAAACTTGTTAAGTACGCGGTGTGTCATTCCCGTGATCCGTGATTTAGCCATTTACTATAGAGTAATGGTTATAAAGTTCACGAAGACACGGAGAGATGGGATTGCAGCCTAGGGTCGTGTACTACATAACGATTGATGCAGAATTGTTAAAGGATCCTAAGTTCTTAGCCTTTGTGGTGAAGGACCAAACGATGCCTTTGGTTACACATGATGGGAATTGACAACGCGTTAGGCCTTATGGAATCTAAAACGATAAATGCATATCATAAACCGTTCACAATTATTTATGTATGCACTTGAGTGTTGATTGTTATTTTGGGTTGGGTTGGGAAATTCTATGATTGAATGTTTAGAGGAGCCTAAACTCACTGAGCAACTAGTGCTCACGACTCAACTTGTTTTGCAGGTAACCTTTAGCGGATAGAACTTTGGGGAGCACATCACGGAACGTTAGGATTAATAAGTGGTAGATTTCACTTGCTTTTGTAAATTATTAACGTTTAATATGTATATAAACATTTTAGAGTGTTAGACTCTGAATCGAATATAATTTGTAATCGTTTAAAATCCTAAGTATAAATAAATAAAGGAAAGGTTTTAACTGACTCGGGTTTCATATGATACTTAGTCATGTCTGGACGATCCAACTATCGGGTATAGCTCGGGTTGGCAAGCCTTGGGTTGTATTCGATAGGGACGAATGCTTAAGTGTCTAGTCTAGGGATTTAGGATGTGTTCCGAGAACCTCTGATCGGGCACTTAAGTGTTCCTCAGTGGCGTCTCCGTTTAGATCCCGATCGGGGGCGTTACAGCCTCATTGTTGGATGCCCGGAAACCGAGGTGGAATGACTGTTCTACTAACTCGCCGTCAGGTGACGAGAGTCGAATACTGATTCCGGAGCCATGTTTGGAAGATGATCCATCAACGTGGAGTTGCCAAGGAAGGGCGGGTGTATTCTCAATTGCTGCTTCAGCATCTGCCTCAGGGAGTTCAACAAGGAAGTTGGCCAAAACTTGGGCTTTTTTGCTGGCTCTACTGCGGTACTCAATGTCGAATTTGCTGAGCTCTATTGCCCATTTCGCTAACCTGCCAGATTGGGTTGGACTGTGAAGTACGGTGCGCAGCGGGAAAGTGCTAAGCACGATGATTTAGTATGACTAAAAATACAACATTAGCTTCCTAGCTGACGTGACAATGGCGAGTACTAATTTCTTGGTAAGAGGATATCTTGTTTTGGCTCCGGTCAATGATTTGCTGGTGTAGAAGATAGGCTTCTGGTCGTTTCCATATGCTCGAACCAGGACTCCACTTATAGTTGTCAGGGAGACGGCTACATAAAGAAAAAGCGGCTCTCGTGTCACTGGTTTCGCCAGAACTTGTGGGCTTACCAAGTACTTCTATAGTTGCTGGAAGGCTTCTTCGCACTTTGCCGTCCATTCAAACGTTTTATTTCCTCTTAAAGTGTCGTAGAAAGGCAAACATTTGTCCGTAGACCTTGAAATGAAACGGTTTAGCACTGCCACTCTTCTAGTTAGACGATGCACTTCTCTTTTAGTTTTTTGTATTGCCATTTGAACTAGTGCATCGATCTGCTTTGGGTTTGCCTCTATGCCACGGTGGGTTACCAGGTAATCGAGAAACTCGCCGGATGTGACGCCGAACCTACACTAAGTCGGAGTCAACTTCATGTTGTATATATTGAGTCTGTCGAAATATTCCTCTAGGTGGGCGACATGGTTCTTCTCTTCCAACGACTTTACCAGCATATCGTATATGTAGACCTCCATTATTTTTCCCAGCTGATCTGCGAACATCTTATTCACTAGGCGTTGATATGTTGCTCCGGCATTTTTTAAAGCCGAATGGCATGACTTTGTAGCAATTAATCCTGCGATTCGTGATAAACGAGGTTTTCTCACGATCATCGCGATTCATGAGTATTTTGTTATAACCGAAGAAAGCATCTATAAAAGAGAGCAACTTGTTAACTGCGGTTGCTTCGACCAGCCGATTAATGTATGGCAGCGGGAAGCTGTCTTTGCCGTTTTTCTTCTTGGCGACAACTGGATAGGCGAGCCAATCTGGGTACTTAACCTCTGAGATTGATCCAACCTGCAGAAGTCTTTCCACCTCGTGACTGCTTGAGCTCTATCCTAACCAAGTCTTATGCGCTTCTGCTTGACCGGTTTGAAAGTCGGATCAACATTCAGCTCATTACTAGCCATGGCAATGTCGATTCTTGGCATGTCTTCTGCTGACCATGCGAATGTACTTAGGTTTCTCTTTAGAAAAGAAATCAGCTCCTGCTTCATTGATTCATTGAGGGTTGCACCGATCTCAACGCATCGCTCTAGATTGCTATCGTCTATACAAACGGGTATCACCGGTTCGCATATCGGGTTCGCCGCTTGTTCGCAGATTTGTGAGCTCTTTGACGGACTCCCTCTCTGTTTTCTGCTTCTTTCACGTCTCCTTGGGGATTTGGATAGTCGCTTGGCTCCTTAGCTTATGCACGGCTAAGAAACACGTTCGAGACGTTGTTTGACTCCCCTTGATCACCTTCACCCCTTCTTTGGTAGGGGATTGGAGGCAAAGGTGTTAAGTGGATGCCACCGCTCGCATTAAGTTCAGCCAAGGCGTACCCATGATCACATTATAGATAGCCGGGTTATCAGATACGGAGAAGTTGACAACCTTGGTGACGCCTTCAGCACAGACTGGCAAATCTATTGTTCCTAGGGTTATCATGGTTTCACCGTTGAAACTGGTGAGCGGCTTAGGATCGGGTTTTACTCGGGTGAAGTCAATTTCCATTCGTGTCAGAGTCTCCTTGAAAATGATATCCACGGTACTCCTGGTGTCAACCAGAACACGCGCGGTATCCCAGTGTCGATAACCAACCGAATCACCAATGGATCATCATGTGGTTTAACGATATCGTTAGTTTTTGTTTTTTTCGAACAAGATAACATTATTGGGGAACTTTGAAGGTCTGGGAACGTTGGCACCAATTTCGGCACGCCTTTGTAAAGCCATTATTGATGAGACCATGTCGGCTTAGTAGTGGGAACCGCCCATGATTATGTTGAGAATCCTTCTTTTCTGACCTCCTTGGGCTGTGTTATCATTTTGTCTTTCTCGTTTGTTGGATTCCCCATTAGCGTTCAACACGATTTCAAAGTCCTTGACTCTTATATTTCCTCCAAACTCGCTGGCTGCTAACTTCGCGGCGAGCCACGAGCTGAGAACACGACAGTTACCTGTTGAGTGCCCATGCAATTCATGCAGCTTGCAAAATGTTGACTCGTTATAAGTTGTGTTCCTTGTCCAAGTATTACCGAAAGTTCGGCCTCTTCCTCGGCCTCGGCCTCAACCACCTCCACTGCCGTAACTGAATTCGGGTGAGTCAACTTGGTAATTGTGCGTGCCTCTAAAACCACCCTCGTGTTGAGCGAAGTTTCCTTGCTGTTTTTTTGCTGTCGGTGCTACTGCTGGTTGGGGGTAGACAGTTCTGGACTTCCCATACTTTTGGGCCAGTGTCTTTACCTCCTCCTCGCTTTTGACAAAGCCGGTAGCTCGATGTAAGGCATCTTGAATGGTTGATGGCTCGTTGACTGTCATCTCCTTCCGAAACTATTAGTCATACCAAAGGCCCTTATTCAAGGCTTTCAGCGCCGACTTGTTATCTATTCCCTTCATCTGAGTCACAACGAGCTTGAAACGTTCGAAGAAGCTTCGCAAGGTTTTGGTTGCGCCTTGAGTCATGGTCCAAAGGTCAGCCTCTAAAGACTGCAACTCAATCAGAATGGCATACTGCTTTAGGTACACCTCAGACAGTTTGTGGAAATTGTATATGGAGTAACTTTCCAAACCGGAGAACCAGTGGAGAGCCATTTCATTGAGGTGTTCTACGAACAAGAGGCAGTAGCCAATGTCCTTCTCCTCCGGCCGAAAGTTAGCGCGGGCCATCGCAATAGAGAAATCATTGATGTGCTCGGTTGGATCTGTTTTTCCATCGTACATCGGTATCCAGATTTTCCCGGGGTCGGAGAGCCATGCCCTTGTGATTCGTTCTGTGAACGGCATTGTACGTGCTTCTTCGAGTACTCGGCCGATTTTTGGAGCTTTGCTAATCGCCCGGTGGACTTGCGAGCACATCTCCCGCAAATCTTGGGCGGTCTGACGCATGGTAGCTTTGAGCTCCTCCATCTCCTTTTGTTGCAAGTTAACTGCTGCATTTTTCGCGTTAGCTGTTTCGACCTGCTTAACCCACTGAAGGTTTTCTTCCTCCTCAGTGACTTCTCGCTCGTGCTCGAATTGGCTACTCCTTTGCACGGTTCTCCCAGCGCCTGCTAATCCATAGTCGTCGATGTTGATTTCCTCTTCGGTATCATTGACAATCTCGGCGATTCGCGCTGCTACGTTTCTGGCTGGAGTATTTCTTTTGTCGCCTTATTGATTTGGCTCGCCGGGTGTACCGCCGATTCTCCGCATGCCAGTGGGCGTTAAAGCGAGGCTCGTCGGGATCCCACGAGCTGCAGGCTATCGAAAGATCCCTGGTCCGTGAGTGCGGGTAGCCGTTGTCAGGGCTCGCAGTTCAGCTGTCAAGGATTTGTTGAGCGCCTCCTGGTCCTTGGATTTCCTGAGCAGCTCCGTCAACGTCTCCTTGAGGTCATTTGATACTTATGGGTTCGCCGCCGTGTTGGTTTGAGGGCTCGTCGCACCAAATCTATTGGGAGCCACCTGCTGTTCGCGGTTTTGTTCGTTGCGAGCCGTCTGCTCATTGTGAGCCGTCTACTCGTTGCGAGCCATCTGCTCATTCTGTCTGGTTTGTCTGGTTGCTCCAGATCCGTTGGGCGCCGTCTGCTCGCTCTGATCGGCGCTGCCGTCCTTTGCGTTTCGCTGGGTTGTTTCACTGCTACCAGTCATCTTCTCGGATTTGGTCGTGAGTTCTTTGTGTGTGAAGCTTTGCTGAGTACCCTCCTTCTAGCGCCAAATTGTGGGAGCTGGATTCCTACAATTAGAATTTGTTGGGTTCGCGGTAGATCTACAAAACTTGAGAGTTAGAAATCAGGAACAAAGGTTGAGAAGAAGGTTTTTATTAGTTGTGTTTGCTGTCAAAGTACAAGAGTTTTTTGCTAGAGATTTTGTAATCCCCCTTATTGAGGATGATACAATAGTTTATATATTAGACTAAGTCGGCTAGGGTTTTTGGCGTGAGCTGCACTCCTTAAGTCGGCTAGCCCATTAATCGGTTCGGCCCACCTGCGGCTCAGTTCGGCCCAATTAGATGGGCCGAGCCAAATTGGGCCGGTTTGACTGAGATCCACTTAGCTTTAAATTAGTTCATCCGGTTTGGTTTGGTATTGCTGACGGTTCCCGGGTATCCCAACCGGTAGGCGCATCCTAAAATTTCGGTAGAGCTCTCCTTGATCTAGACTTAGCCATTTTCTTCTGATGATCTTCAAAGGGTGGAATTCGACCCCTACAATGCTCATTTTCCTCGCCATTACCAATTGCGACGGTTTTGCGGCGATTACCGCCCTCGCAAAAAGAGGTGTTTTCTTGTAGTGTTGATCCAAAAAAATTTAAGGCTAATTTAATAATTAGTTAACTAACAAAAATTACCTTATGTGGCCTAAACTTGGCCATTATATGTAGGTTAAATACTTATATTGAATTCTAATTTTTATCTTGGTTAGTAGGCCTAATTTCCAAAGTATTTATTTTCATGCATTTCAATATAATATGGGGAAATAGCATGGATAACCAACAAAAACAATATAATTTAAAAAATAACCAAATGCCTTAATTCTAGTGATTATTATTTTGCAACATAATACAATTTTGGTCAGTTTCTGAATTGTTATTATTATTTTGGTTATTTTGCTAATTGACCC
This sequence comes from Draba incana, assembly GCA_963576765.1. NCBI lineage: Eukaryota > Viridiplantae > Streptophyta > Magnoliopsida > Brassicales > Brassicaceae > Draba > Draba incana. The sequence goes on from OY755208.1 coordinate 16,470,284, forward strand.
ATATGATAACCTACTTCAAAAAAACAAAAAAAATCAAGGACGAAGAAAACTCGTTGCCAAGGAAAATACTTTTATGAGTAAAATTGTTGGACATATCAAAAGAATGTTGATTGTAGTTAGGGGTCGGCAAATTATCCGAATCCGAAATCCAAAACCGAACTCGACCGAAATTAAGCGGTTTGGATCTATATTGGTTATTGTTATATTACCGAATGATTTTCAATTTGTTTTACTTTGGATTTCGGTTTGGTTTCGGATATATCCGATAACCGAAGTAAGAACCGAACAATCCAAATATATAAAAACAATTTTTTAAGTTTGAACCTTATTAAATGGATAAAACTCGTTTTTTCATCATTTTAGTTTTATATTTGAATTTGGACATTCTTTTTATATTTAGGCCTTATTCTTAATGTTATTAATGGTCTTATACTTATGTTTGGGTGCAGATAAAACCGGATCCGAACCGAATCCGATAGGACTTTGGATGAATTTTGGATCTTAAAATGAGTAGCAAATCCGACCCGAACCCGAAAAGATCCGAACCGATCCCGATCCGTTATAAAAATATACCTGAATGGTATTAGTAAGCCCCAATCCGAAATTCCGAAAAACTCATACCGAATCCGACCAATTATCCGAATGCAGCAAAAGAATTGAGAACACAATCTTTTTTAATACACTACACTACACTACATTTGGACCCTTGATACACTAACATTGATGTTAACAACCCTGACACGAAAAGTATTTGCATCCTCTGGTTCGATCACTCCATGCATTTCCGGTTCCGCTCCTCTTTTGATTCCTCGTCTTAGGGACCAAAACGCCTCTGACAAGGAACAATATTCTGACTTACGGAACATGAAATAAAATCTGTATGGACAACGCTTGCCATCCCCACAGCCTCTACAGAAAGGTCGAAACATACGATGATTGGGCAGAACTTTTATGTGATCGTCATCGTAGTTCAACGTTAAATGGGGCTTCATATATAAGTCCTTCTGAACCAAACATTGAATGTGTAAGGTGACACAACAATACTCATCACACTTATAAAACCGTTCCTTCGGATTTACTTTTTCCTCGCAAACTTCACACCAAAGCGCCATGGCACTTGTCTCCTCCCCGTAAGAAAGAGTGAGCATATGCTTATCATGCCTATACCTCACCTTTGGAGGTAAAGTAGCACACCCAAAACACAAAGAAAAATCGCATTCCTCAATGCAATTGAATGTTTCAAATGTGTAACCATTTCTTGAATGTGCGGACAAATGTTTTGCATCCTTGCAAACCCCACATAATCTAATTTCTCCTGGTGTAGATGTTAGGAATAAAGGATGCAAATGACTTTCATGGACTAATGGCTCCAAAAGCATGGCGCATTGCACGTGTGCCCTGAAATGACACCACGACTGACTGCACTTATAGAAGAAACCAGTGCACAGCCAAGGACAAGTTGAACATGAAACCATAGCATTGATGGCACCGCTAGTGCCTGTCACTAGATTCAGCGGATGTGCATGTAGAGGATGATATAGTTTGCGAGAAAGATTTGCACATGTCTCGTGTAGAATGAAATCATCACATTGCATACAAGAGTAGAATTTACCGAAATATATTGGCGTGATGCATGCGTGACACTGCTTCTTCTCGTCGTAATCTCTGCTTGGGTTCTCATCAAGTATCAAATGATGATGTTGATGACTGAAGTGTTGTATGATCCCATCGCTTATCCTCACAAACGGTTCAAGTACTTCTTCTTCAATTTCTTCTGGCACTCCCTCAAGGTCTATGCCATCCCACACATTCATTTGTGTGGCACATATTGAATGAGCCGCATATGAACACCCGTCTTTGATGCAAGAATAGCCCCCATAATCATTTTCGATCTTTCTACGACAAACACCACAAGACCAATCTCCATTTTTGAAAGAATGGGTCAAAGAGATACGATGATGAGGATGGCGAGAGATCCGTATGACACGTGGTAGGCTCATACAAGTTTGATGGACCACAAAATCGCAAGGGGGACATATGTAGAAAGGACATCTTGAATGCTTCAAGGCGCAAACACTACATGTGAAGGAAGCATGACTTGGAAAAAGAGCAAGTGTATGCTCATGGCACTTGGGATTGTCTATAGATAAGACTGGTGATTTCTCCACACAAGCTATATTCATAGCAAAATGGCAAGCCCAGCAATAATAAGCTGCTCCTATGAGATTTCGACCACAACAATAACAATCCACACCGAGTTGTTCCACCAAGACAAGTTGAAGAGAATGTTTTGGATGAAGAGTGTGGTTGATCTCAGATGGAGCCTTATTATATTCTTCATGATTCTTGCCTTTGCAACCTTTGCAGAAAAAATGGGTAATGTCTTCTCCTGTTGAACTGAACTTTTCCCAATTTCCATAGAGACATTCCCACTTGTTATAGTTCCTCAACGGGATTTCTTCTAAAAATCTCTCTCCATCTTCGAATCTTAGATGTACTTTAGGGCAAAAGGAAACAAGCTTCTCCCACTTTGAATTCATAGAGAAGACGATCAACAATATCTGATGGATGAGTGACATGAGCTCCGGCTCTGGCTCGAGATCAAATGTTCCATAAACAAGTTTTTTGAACTTCCATAGGGGCCACACCACTTCAGATTTTTCCATGTAAAGTTCTTGGGTGATAAATGATATGAGATTAGAGAACGGCACCGGCTGGGAATCCAAATACATAGAGCTGAAGACAGAGATTACTTGAGTAACAAGTGACATGAACTTCGACTCCGGCTTCGGCAGCAAATCGAAATCCATTGACTTGAGCAGAAAGATTATTCGTCTACAGAGTGATTTGACCTTTGCCTCCTCCAAGCTACTTTTGATGTCAGTAGACATTATTTTAGTAATCATTGATATGAGCTCCGACTCCGGCTCCAACTCCCAATCCGACTCCGAATCTAAATCCAACTCCGACTCTGAATGTGAACCAGAGTCTGAATCTGACTTCTTGAATAGGGATAGTACTTGAACGATGACTGACACAAGCTCTGGCTCCGGCTCGAGACTCTCTGTTTCCCAAACGAGTGAAATGAACTCCGAATCCGGCTCCAAATCCGAAGCTAAAGAGTGGAGAACAGAGAGTTTTTGAGAAATGAGAGATATGAGCTCCGGCAGCGGCTCCGGCTGGGATTCGAAATCCATAGAGTTGAAGACAGAGATTGCTTGACTCACAAGTGACATGAGCTCCGACTCCGGCTTCTGCTGCGAGTCCATATCCATTGACCTCACTAGAGAGATTATTTGAATCATGACTGACATGAACTTCAACTCTATCTCTGATTTCAGATTCGACTCTGTCTCCACTTCCAGACCGGGCTCTGTATCTGATTCCAGACCCGGCTCCGTATCCGATTCCAGACCCGACTCTGTACCCGATTCCAGGTCTTATAGTTGATCATCGAGAACGACTAGTCGAGATATGAGTGATCTGAGTTTCGGCTCCGAATATGAATCTATAGAGTTGTGGAGAGAGATTTTTTCAGAAATGAGTGATACGAGATCCGGCAGAGGCTTTGGCTGGGATTTTAAATTCATAGAGCTGAAGAAAGAGACTGTTTGAATAATGAATGACATGAGGTTTTTCTCTTTTTTTGTTTTTGTTTTTTTTTTTTTTTTTTTGAGTGACATGAGCTTGGACTCCGGTTTCGGCTGCGAATCCAAATCTAGTGACATCACCATAGAGATGATCCGAATCATGAGTGATATGTCCTCTGCATCAGTGTTGTCGCGAGACTGTAGTTGATAAATGAGTGATCTGATCTTCTGCTCCGAATCTGAATCCATTGAGAAGCCGTATGAGATATGAGAGGTTTTTGGGTATGAGTGTTTAACCTTTTAGTGCCCTCTAAATCGGTTATGTTTCTGAATGCTAATTCTAATGCATATATATTATATCCTATAAATCCCCTATATATTATTAGAGAGGTGATTTGTAAAAAAAATATGTCATGGCTAACAAATAAATATTACATGGCAAATAAAGAAATATGACATGGCATCTCTTTTACAAAAAATCTTATCATATGGCAAATCAATAGCTATTTATTACTTATACAAATCTTTAGTGATTATCAACAACATAATCTTTGCTAATATTTTTTCGGACATATAAAATAATCACCATAATAAATAACTAAAAATATTAAAAATAAAGAAATAAAATTATATTCAAATCAAAACATTTATGTATTCTCTTCACAATGTACCACCTACAAAAAAAAATCAAAACAACTAATTATTTTCAGTGGGAAATGAAAGTAATTCAAATTCAAGAAGAAAAAAATATCATTTTGATGAAAAATTAATATTACAACAATCTTCCTTTTGCTCATATACAAACTTTCCTTCTCTCAAAGGGACATTTACAAAAATGCCACTTTTGACATGTCACTTTTCAAATATGCCACTCTTGAATTATTTTCTTACCAATATGCCACTTATAAATCCGTTTAAAAACCTCATATCTCAAAATTTTCAATTTTAAAAAATATTTTGATCCCTCACACCTTAAACCCAAAAAACTAAACCCTAATATAACATAGTTAACCTAAACATAAATGATTTTAAAATTTGAAAAAAGTGATACATGCATTTTTAAAAAGTGACATATCTTGAAATTTCTCTCAAACAATACTGTTCTACCCATAATCTATGAGATGGATTTAATATTTTAATTCCCTTGAGTTATTCTTTATTAAACGAAACTGATAATAATAATAAATTTACAGCAAATAAAATTAAATTTAAAATAAATAAATAGATCTAAATTCTACATATAATTGTGATTTTGAAGGAACCAATTTCTTTTTATTCTATTGAAAAATTTCCGTAAATAATAATGTCTAAATATATTGTGACCTTCTTTATTGTTGTTTCCCACAATCTATGAGATGGATCTAATATTTATTGTTTCCTTAAGTTATTCTTTACCAAGTGAAACTAATAATAACAAAATATTAACAAAAAGTAAAATAATTAAATTCAAAATATCTAAATTCTACATGTAATCCAGATAAATTTTTAGTTTTAATTGATTTCAGAAAATACTAATCCGCGTAAAACGCGGGGTGTCATCTAGTATATATTAATTGAGGAGACACTAAAAGTTAAAAATCATAGGTGTCGTTCAAATAGAGTATTATGGAACATACTAATCCTAAATGTCATTCAAAGAAGGTATTAAGAAACACATTAATTAATTCAACCAATCAAAACATTTCAATTTGCCATGATAGAAATCTCTACATATTTTTAATGTGGAGCATTAATGACAAAAATATATACTAGCCAAATCCATTACCATACCCGAAAACTCAAACCTATTCAATTAGTATTATTTTGGTCAATGATAAAGTTGGGTTTAAAAGCATTTTATAGAGTGTTTGAAAAGCATTTGTTTTGTAAATCTAAAATGCAGATCACTCAATTACATTCTTTGTCATATATTATAAGATAATACTTTGCTTTTTTGTTTGGTTATTGTAAATCAATTCTTTTTACTTTTATCTTTGATATACACTTAAACGTAAGACTTATTATTAAGATACTCAAAATTCGAAAATCAATCGAATAATTTTTGTTGTGGACATGATTATTTATCTAATATTTTTTGTATGTATGATTCAAAACAATATATTTTTACTATACAATAAACTGAAATTTATATTCCCCTGGGGTGAACCAAAATCTAGTATACATAAAACTACTAGTAATTTCCAAGTTTACACGATGTCCAAAGTCAACGTAATTTAGAGATATAGATTATCCGATGTTTTCTATATATTTTTGTGGCCAAATCATTGAACGAGCAGCTTTGACATTTTGATGGTGACATGAACATGAAACTTAGTGCTCTGCACGTTGGCGTGTTTTATGTTCTCACAATTTTTTCTACTTTTCTTTTCTGTAATACAGCCATTAGCATGTGGATCCTGCTTTAATTTACATGTATAGAGTGTATAGTTGAAAATAATTATAAAGCACTACATTACGAATTTAAAAGTTGTCCAACTCAGTCGATGACAGGTTTAGAGATAACAGATCTAATATCACAATATTACAATTTATAAAGTTATAGTCGAGTTGCTAGACTAATACGATTAGCTTGAGTCGTGCTGTATGCCTGTATAATATTTTTTTTGTTTTAAATACTGGCAAGTAGCAATGTAAAACAAAATATACACTAATTAACGGTAAAGGGGACGACAAAAAAAAAAAAAAACGGTAAAGGGAAAAAGACTGAAATTGTTAAACAAACACTTCTGCTGCATGATCAAAATGATTCTAACAATTCAAGATCACGAAATCTGAGTTAAAGAAACCGCCCAACAAAATAGGGTCTAAAAAAATATCAGATAAGAGTAGATACGGTCACTTCATTAAATAAAAGACCAACTCAGAACCACTTCAAGAACCATAGTGTTCAACTACAACAGTTTCGTGGCTATACGCAACAAATACTAATATCAAAATCCCTCGTTACTATGTCACAACTTATATAGCAAATTTAGGTACGAGTCGAATGAGAGATTATAAAAATATTATTGGAGAAACCCCAAACAAAAGCTTAAGAAATTTGGTAGATACTACTATTTGAGATGCTCTAGAAACTTTTGAAAATGACTAACGTATGATTAATTGATTAAAATACCTTAAGTGCTCTCCATTTACTGTTCTCACGCATTTTTCTTCTTCTGATTTCTATATTACATCCGTAACTTGTGGATCTTGTCTTGGTCTCTTGGTAAAATATGCATATTCTAAGATGATCGAAATAGAAATCACGAGATCATCTCAAGTTTCTAGGTTGTCCTAGAGCAAACTTAACGGAGTGTATAGAGATTAGAGATCTTAAACAGTTCAATAATATATTTAGCTCAGAATTCAAAATTATTGAATGATTAGCTTTGATTTTGATGGCGTTGTATACAATAAAATTTAAAATAGTAGCAAGTAGCAATGAAAATGCATGATATATCATGGTTTTTACCCATTTTACACCATGGTATAAGCCTATTATATAGAGTCTTTGTGGTGTTTTCCATATGTTTTAGAGTCTTTGCAGATTTCTAGACGTTTGGAGTATAAAATATGTTTATTGAAAGTTTTGGAGCATTGCGGAAAGAAGAGTCGAAGATCGAAGTGAAGAATCGATTTTAGGAGTTGGTGTCGATCGACACCACTATCAGTGTCGATCGACACCTTGATCTGACGAGCCAAATTCCCAAATTTGAAGATTTCCAATTTTGCCGAGAAGTTCCAGATGTTTACTTTTATGTTTCAAGTCGGTTTATGACCTCTATAAATACATTTTTACAGCCATTGTTTAGACTTATGCTTTATTTTACATACTTTTAAGAGATATCTATAATTAATATAATGGTTTCTTCTTTGATTATGTCTGAGTAGTTACTTTGTTAGGTTTATGGATATTCAAAGATGTTTGATGAATTGATAGATCTTATTTAATTATTAGGATAATATCATTAGAAATACTTCATCTTAACTTGTGTTTATTGCTTATTCTAGTTTAGCTACCTAGAATCTGATCTTAAGTTAATTAATAGAAACGACAGTTTTATTAATTGCTTGAACTAGTTTTTAATGAACAAAATTCATTTTCACGACAACTTTATTAATTGCTTGAACTAGTTTTTAATGAACAAAATTCATTTTCGCAAAGACATTTGGTTTAGGGTTTTGTGAACAATTGAACTTGAACTTTAATGCTTGTTTAGATTTATAGGAATCGCAACGACGGTTGGTTTTCTAGGATTTAGATATAGATAATCTCTGCAGCGAGAGCTGATTGATTTTACATTCGTGTTCAAGTTTAGGAACTGCGCATCATAATCCTATCTTTTATTATTATCTGCAATTCTGATTCACCTGCGATTTTACTGTGTCTAGGGTTTCTCTTTATTGATTTTACAACCATTTTAACTGCTTTAATTACTTGCATTCAAATCATCCTGCTTAGTATAATTCGAGCATAAAAATCTATTGTGTTTCTGATTCCCTGTGGATTCGATAACCTTAAATACTACAGTTGATATCTTAATTTGAGAGAGTAGTTCAAAGGCAAATTTGAGCATATCAAAATTTGGCGCTGTTGCCAGGGATTCATTAGACCATTAGATTTTTATTACTAGTGTTTTGTCTAAGTTTTTTTTTATTTTTATTTTACTAGCTAGCTTTTTTTGTCTCTTTTTGTTTTGCGTTTCAGGTGTATGCCTAATCGCAATACTAGAAGCAACAGAGAAAAGGAACTGGTTGGATTAGATCTTCAGGAATTAGCACGTTTAGAACGTGAGAACAGAAGAGCAACAAGAGAAGCTAAGATGGCTGCTAGAGAGATACTCGTTCTAGTTCCAGGAGAAGATGGGATCCTGCGTGATCCGGCAGGATTGAGATACCACGAGGAAGGACAAAGGATCAACGACGATGGTACTGTGATCGTCGAAGAATTCATCGAGGAATTGCCGATTCTGGAGGATGGTGTCGAGCGACAAAGGAGAGCTGTCGATCGATGTGAAGAAATTGTGGGTGTCGATCGACATGCTGCTGGTGTCGATCGACACCAAGCCCGAACGCTAGCAGATTTCAACCGTCCAGAGCAGTTCTATGCTAATCGGTCTGCTATTCGCTCACCTCCGTTCCAAAGGAATGAATTCGGGCTCAAACCTGCTTACTTCAGCTTAGTAGCTCAAGACCCTTTCTGCGGACTTTCTCATGAGAATCTAATGGACCACATCGAGAGGTTTCACGACCTAGCATCAAGCACCAAGGCGAATAGAGTTTCAGAGGACTATATATTCTGAAAGATTTTCCCCTACTCTCTTCATGGGGAAGCTAAGCATTGGCTAAGGATGCTTCCACTAGGCTCGCTTACAAACTGGGAAGATACAAAGAATGCTTTCTTAAGTAATTTTTTGATGATGTGAAGTCCGAGGATCTTAGAGCGATGATTGTTACTTTCAAGGAAGGAGATTCTAAGGCATACAAGGCTGCGTGACACAGGTTCAAGAGCTACCAGAGAGACTGTTTTCATCACGCCTTCACGGATGTTTAGCTGCTAAGCATTTTCCACAGAGGGATTGCATTGAGATATGCAGTGACTTTGGATGCAGCGAGCAATGGGAACTTCAATACAAATTCGCTAGAAGCTGCCTTGAGACTGATCGAGAACTTGGCCAATAGCAACAGCATGAAGAACGTGGATTTCAAGAGAAGCCAGTCTGAACAGAATATAAGTGAGAATCAACTAGCAGAAGTCACCAAGAAGCTCGATTCGATGCATAGTCTTACCGCTGGGAAGAAGTCGGTTCACTTTGCGCAAAAGGTTGAGAATGCAAAAGAAGATGTCAACTACGTCAATGGGACTTGTTTTAAGAAATACAATCAGCAAGGCTATGGGTCGTCTTATCAGAAGCCATTCCAGACTAGCAGCGACACTAAAAACTACGGTTCTTCGTCTTACCAGAAGCCTCCTGAATAGGACAACAAGATGGAGGCTATGCTAGAGTAGCTCCTAGAAGGACAGCAGAAGATGACTGTGAGCTTTAATGGGAAGCTGGATTCGGTATATCAGGACTTGAATGAGAAATTCGAGGCTTGAGCACTCATGTGAAGAAGCTGGACGTTCAGGTCACTCAAACTGCAGAATCGATCAAGAGGCAAGAGGGGTTTCTTCTTGTGAAGACTGATACCAACCCTAAGAGCGTGTGCAATGCCGGGCAAATTTGAAGCAATTTTTGGGGCTGCAAAACATCTGTCGAGCGATGAGGAATTCATGTCGCTCGACACGCAGACATCTTTAGTGTCGATCGACACTGCTTGAGTGTGTCGATCGACAACCCCTAGAAATCATCACGAATAGGCGATTGAGAAAACAAGTGTCGATCGACAGCTAGGCTGTGTCGATCAACACCTCATCCAGACGAGTCCAGAAATCGCGAAGTCATCGGTTAATGCTAAGGAGCGAGCTTATGAGCATAAGGTCCCATCCCCCAGAACTAAGAAGTCCAAGCAGGAGGTTGAAGAGGCTATTTGCAAGAAGATGATAGATAAGATCATGGTTGAGATGCCTCTAATCGATGCTGTCAAACTTTCACTGATGCTATGAAGGTACGTCAAGTGAATGGTTGCGAATGGTCTGAGTCCTGAAGAAGGAGCGCTACTGACCAGAGACGTTAGAGATATCCTTTTGAACACAACTCCAGTTTCTAAGAGGAAGAAGAAGGAAGTGGTGGTTTCTGAAGAAGTGAGAGCAATGATTCAGAGCAGAATCCCAATGAAGCTACCGGATCCAGGAAACTTTGTGCTCAGTTGCTCCATATCAACAAGGCAGTTTCCCCATTCTCTTTATGATTTAGGATCGGGTATTAATCTGATGTCTCTATTTGTTGCAGTAAGACTTGGAATGACTGATTTCATGCCAACTAGGATCTCACTTATCCTAGTCGATCGATCTAAGAGAATCCCAGAAGGTGTTTAGAGGATGTGCCAATCAAGATTCATGACTGCATAAGTCCAACAGATTTTGTGGTTTTGGAGTACGATGATGAACCTCAAGACCCTCTAATCATGGGAAAATCCTTCTTAGCTACTGCTGGTGCTACCATCGATGTGAGGAAAGGGAAGATCAAGCCTGATCTAGGTGATATTGTCATGGACTTCGACATAAAGAACACAAGAAAAAAATCCACCATCGATGGTCAGACTTTTTCAGTGGAAGTTTTAGAGAATAAAGTCTCATCTTTTGCTGAACAGATAATTTCACATCTCCCAACCCACGAGCCTCCCATAAAGCGAAGGTACGCGTTTACTGCACCTAATTCTAAATCTTCTAATTTCATCAATGATATAAAAATTAAAAAGGCTCTTACGCACTCATGCAATCAACGAATTTTTGTAGAATGCATGGTTTTTCAACTGATTTTGCAGGAATTAAGGAGTATAAAGGAAAGGGGAATCATGTCAGGGAGAAGCTTCCAAGATCTTCCAAACCTTTGACAAAGATGCGAATCATCATTGCTCAAGGGCAAAAGGACAAAGGAGACGTAGTCGTTCAAAAGATGCTGCAGAAAACGCAGAAACTTTTTTCTGGAATTATTCCATGTGAAAGTGCAGATCCACCAGACGTCTAAGTTCTACAACACAGTCAAGCTAATGACTGAAAACGAGCGCTAAGTGGGAGGCAACCCATTGGTAAGTATATTTATTTCATTTTATTTTATTTTGTTTACTAATTTAAGTTTTGAGTTTAAGTGTTTCTTCTTTAAAAAAAAAAATTTGGGATAAATTTTTTGGTGATGGACCTAAGGATTGAGCAAATGGGGTCGATCCATTACGGTGTCGATCAACACCATGGCAGTGTCGATCGACACCACGCGGAATGAACGAGGTAAGTTTTCTTTATAACCCCGACTTCTCCTTCACAACTATACTAAACCCAAAACTTCTCCAAGATTTTCAAAATTCTTTATCTCTCTCAATTCTTCATCCAATCAAGTGATTCTTGGGTCTATTTCGTGTGGATTTTCATCCTTTTTCTGTTTCTCTAACTTGTTTTCCCGATCTATAGGGTATGTATTCACAATTCTCTATTTTAAATTTTGGCGCGAAGGTTGATATTCAAAATTTCATCTCTATTCACTCGTTTATATTGATATATCCGGCCTAATTAGGTTGTTTTAGAGAGAATTAGACATGCTTATGCGATTGAATTGAGCGGTTTAACACGATTTTGGAATTTTAGAGGTTTTGTGGTGAAATTGTTGAAAATTGAGTTTTAAAATTGTTTTAGGTTGAATTGGATGATGATTTGTTGCCATAAGTAGTGTTTGGGTTGAACGTTGGTGTTTAGGAATTGTTGATTTGCAATAACTGTGACCGATTTAGCAAGGTGTCGATCGACACCCTTATGAGTGTCGATCGACACCCGTCTCTAGATTACAATTCCTTTGCTAATTTCATATTTTTGTGGTTGTTTTGTCTTGTATTTGATTGCAGATGGCTCCCACAGCGAACAAGAGACAATGTTGTGAGGGCAAGGAGGTTGCTTATAGTTCAAATCCCGTTAATGGTTGGCCTGATAAGCACGAAAAAGATCCGATTATAATTAAAAGAAGGTGGGAAAATGTACCTAAGGTGACACTTATAAGGGACGATGTCGAGAAGAGGGACATTAGTAATACTTGGGATGACTACATTTCATTGTACTACAATGAATAGAGGAATGTGAAGCTTGATCAAATGATGATTGCAGATGTTCAGGCTATGAGGAACCTTGGTATAGATGATGGGGTTATTGAAAAATGCAGGTTTGGGTCATATCCCATACAAGCATTATCCTCAGTACCCTGATCTCGTGAGGCTGTTTTTCGCATCACTGCGAGTTTTGCCAGATGCAGATGAACATAACCTTCAGGCACGGTGAGGTATCCACAGCTTTATGATTTGCGGTAAGAGATACCGAGTTTCGTTCCATGATCTCTGGGGGGATCTTTGGATTTCGGCACATTTTGGTACATGCGTCTATGACAGCAAGAGTTTTGCTCAAAATGATATTCGCCATCATGCTCTGCGATACTTGGTTCGTATTTTTGCTTCTACATTGTTGTGTTGCAACAAGCAGAACAAGATAAGACATTCTGAGTTGGTTTTACTGTACCTTGCTCTTTGCAGGGACATTGCGACGGAGCCTGTGATCGACACTAGTATCAACATAGGAGGATTATGTTATGTTATGCAGTTGCGTTTAATCATGTTTTCTTTGAGTGTCTAACAGTGCTAACCTTGAGAGACTAACTTAACTATGACGAGCACCGTTGAGATTCTCTATTTCTAGAAACAGAACTTTGGTGAAAATGTTTTGGATTTTCATACTTGGTGTTGATCGACACCATCTCTGGGTTTCGATCGACACTCCTAATTGGTAACACGATCTCATTTATTTTTTAATATTTTTCCGTTTGTTTTTGTTTCTTTCACCTGCTTCAGGCTTAATAACACTAGGACAGTGTTGTTGAAGTCTCGGGGAGGTAGTTACTAACTATTGTGTATTGTTTTGAGGTTTTAGAGCCAATTTAAAAAAATTTCTGGTTGAAACTTTCCTTCTACTTGCTTTGAACGGCACTCAAAGGACCGTTACAGTGAAAGTTGGTTGGTTTTACAAGGTGGGTAACTGCAAGGGGATCGGTTTAACGGAGCGAGTTCAAATTTTTGGAGAATCTCTTTTCTTGGGCGTTGGAAATCACAAGACTTGATTCAGCTTTCAAGCACTAGAAAGCGAGGACGGACCGCTTTGAAACTTCTTCCTGATGATGATACAACTGTCCTAGATCAAAGAAAAAGCCTCATGACCTTGTATCCACAAGAAACAACAGTAATGAGCGCTGATCAAGAGAAGTCATAGAGATGCCAAGGTAATAAAAAAAGTCTACAGAAAAGTGTAGTTCAAGCAGAAAAGTGCAAGTCCGAAAATAAAAAAATCATGAAGAAAAAGTTATGAAAGGCAAGCATCTCTATGATATCCTTAGTTGGATAAACAGTTACGGAGTGAAGAGAGAGGGTGAAATGCACTTAATAAATGAAAGGGGTTTCAGCTGAAAGTCTGAGTCTGTCTAAGGAGTTTGGATTCAATCTAAAGAACTGCTAGGCTTCTAAGGACACATCGAAGTATCACCGAATTAACTTTGCAAGTATGTGGATCCAGAAAAAGTGAGTACAACTGTTTTGCTTAGGGACAAGCAAAAATCTAAGTCTGGGGGAGTTGATATATCATAGTTTTTACCCATTTTAGACCATGGTATAAGTCTATTATATAGAGTCTTTGTGGTGTTTTCCATATGTTTAAGAGTTTTTGCAGATTTCTAGACGTTTGGAGCATAAAAGGTGTTTACTGGAAGTTTTGGAGCATTGCGGAAAGAAGAGTCAAAGATCGAAGTGAAGAATCAATTTCAGGAGTTGGTGTCGATCGACACCACTATCAGTGTCAATCGACACCTTGATCAGACGAGCCAAATTCCCAAATTTGAAGATTTACAATTTTGCCGAGAAGTTCCAGATGTTTACTTTTATGTTTCCAGTCGGTTTATGACCTCTATAAATACGTTTTTACAGCCATTGTTTAGACTTACGCTTTATTTTACATACTTTTAAGAGATATCTATAATTAATATAATGGTTCTTCTTTTATTATGTCTGAGTAGTTACCTTGTTAGGTTTAGGGATATTTAAAGATGTTTGATGAATTGCTAGATCTTATTTAATTATTATGATAATATCATTAGAAGTTCTTCATCTTTACTTGTGTTTATTGCTTATTCTAGTTTAGCTACCTAGAATCTGATCTTAAGTTAATTAATAAAAACGACAGTTTTATTAATTGCTTGAACTAGTTTTTGATGAACAAAATTCATTTTCACGACAACTTTATTAATTGCTTGAACTAGTTTTACGAGATTTATAAAATAGTTATGATTAACGAAATCATCTTTTTACTTTCAAAACAAACTATGAACGTGGGCCGAGTCACATGAACCTTCTCATGTCATAGAATTACAAATGGGTTCTTTGCTCAAATCCCACAGATATTAGGTAATATGACTAGAATCATATAAAACTTTTTTTATTACTGGCATTTTTTTAATACCCAGCGTGCCCTTTTGTTACGTTGTGACAAAAAACGTAATTACAAAAATGTCATAGCTACGTAAGCAACCACGTAGGATATCGCTGACGTGTAGTAATGAACTCAGCCGTAAAGCGCTATGACTGAGTTATGGTTACGTTGCGGCTGAGTGAAAAAACGCGGCTGGCTTATGAGAGATCGCCTGACTTACAAACATAAATCAGCCGTTAGTTACGGCTGATTTACAGAAACTGGCTGACTTATGAGATAACGGCTGAATTACAAACATAAATCAGCCGTTAGTTACGGCTGATTTATAGAATCTGGCTGACTTATGAGATAACGGTTGACTTACGAACATAAATCAGCCGTTACATACGGCTGATTTACAGAAATCTGGCTGACTTATGAGATAAAGGCTGACTAACGAACACAAGTTACGGCTGAGTTATAAAACGGCTGGCTGATTTGTGGAAAATTGGCAGAGTTTTAGATAAGAGAAGGCTGAGCTATGTTCTCCGGTTGGCTGACTTATGAGAGGTAGTTACCGCTGACTTATGTAAATCAGCCGTAATTGGCTGGGTTAACAATAACTCAACGTGGTTACGGCTGACTTATTAGCGAAAGATTAATTACTAGAATAGCATTCATTCGACGGCTGATTTATTTGACTATACGGCTGACTTAATATTTCCTAGCCTAATTACGACTGATTTATTATCGAAAGATTAATTACTGAAATACTATTGACGTTGCGGCGGACTTACATTATACTTGATGGATGATTTATTAGTGGCTGAGTTATGTGTTTGTTTGGCGGCTGACTTACCGATATTCCATGTCATCAGTTCCGATTTTCCATGTCATCAGGTCGTATTTTCCATGTCATCAGCTCTTACAAATTAGGTTCTTCATCTACGACCTTCATCTTATTCTTCTTCACCTACCTTTTTCATTATTTTCATTCATCAGAGATCTTATGGATCCGGTAATTATTGTTTCCGGTAACTGGGTTAAGAAACACATATATGTATTCAACGCCGACGGTAGAGGGTGTAGAGTTGTGCAAATAGATGAGAAAAAAACACTAGATGAACTTGCGAAGATAGTACTCGATGATTACGGATTGAAGGAGTCGAGCCATCAGATTCAACTGAGCTACATGTTCTCGAATAAAGCTTTGAAAACAATGGCGCACGATACTCCACCAGTTTACCTCTCCAATACTCGACAGTTGCAAGTTTTTTTAAGCTTCAGAAAAATTGAACACTTACGTCTTTGTGTGGAGATTAAAATTAGTCGGAATGAGAATAATAAAAGTTTATTCACTTATAGCTCAGAAGTTGAATCTAGATCCGAAGATTACGGTGGGAGTTATGATGCTTTCAATTTGGAGGATGAAGTAGAAGAAGATGAAGTAGGCGAAAAAGATGAAGTAGGCGAAGAAAATGAAGTAGTCGAAGAAAATGAAGTAGGCGAAGAAGACGAAGAAGATGATGAATTTGAAAGCCGATTTGATATGTTCGACGACTCGAATGGTGAGTCATCTCAAGATGATAACTTCAGTTTATACGAAGAAGAAGATTCACCGACACTACCTCCTAAGAAGAGACCTCATAACTTGTCGACGAGCGGATCCAAAGGGAATCCAGAGGTTCCAAGGTTAGATATGTCTTCCCTAAATCTCTCGGTAGGGCAACGATACGAGAGTAAAGCCGATTTTGAGAAACGACTGAAACTTCTTACGGTGAGGGATCGATTTGATTTTGATGTAGACGTATCCGATTCGGATACACTCGTTGTTAAGTGTTGGGTTGGTGGATGTCTGTGGAGAGTTCGTGCTACTACACTAGGGGATCCCCCGGCATTTTATGTTAGGAGTTAAGATACGGATCATACATGTTCTATAACTAAGCGTTCTGGTCGATCTTGAAAAGCTACAACGGCTATTTTAGGAGAGTTGTACAAGGACTTTCTCGGCGACGTTGGTCCGTCAGTTCGACCTAGGAGTGTCGGAATATCTATCCAGAAGCAATTTGGTGTAAAGGTAATTATCAGTACGTTTCGGCTGACTTAATTTTAGGATGCGGCTGATTTATAGTTATATTACAGTTTAGTTATATTATAAACTTAACGGCCGAGTTATATTATAAACTTAACGGCTGAGTTATATAAACGAGACGGCTGAGTTATATTATAAACTTAACGGCTGAGTTATTTAAACTTAACGGTTGAGTTACAATGCGGCTGACTTATTTGTATCATTTTCCATGTCGTCAGATGGATTATTGGAAATCACATAAAACGCTAAGATTTGCAAGGGAAATCGAGATGGGAACTTCTGAGAGTGGGTTTGAAGACTTGCCTTCTTACTTATACAAGATAAGAAGGGCAAATCCGGGTACAATTACGCGTCTTCAAATCGATGAGTTTGGAAGATTCATGTATGTGTTCCTTGCATTTGGTGCGAGCGTAAATGGGTTTCCTTTCATGCGCAAAGTTGTCGTTGTTGACGGTACGTTTCTTAAGGGTAAATACAAAGGGACGCTTCTCACAGCACTAGCCCAGGATGGCAACTTTCAGATTTTCCCAATTGCCTTCGGTGTGGTTGACACTGAAAATGATGATTCGTGGCACTGGTTTTTTACGCAGCTAAAACTTGTGATTCCTGACGATGAGGGTCTTGCGATAATCTCGGATAGGCATAACTCGATAGGGAAAGCAATTAGGAATGTGTATCCGTTGGCTTCTCGGGGAATTTGCACTTATCATTTATATAAGAATATTTTGGAACAGTACAAAGGAAAAGATATCTTTCGTCTGGTGAAGAAAGCGGCAAGATGTTGTAGGATGGCTGATTTTACTGCTATATACGAGGAGATTCAAGCGATTAATCCTGAACTCCATGGCTACCTCCAAAGAGTTGATGTCCGACTGTGGCCGCGTGTTCATTTCCCGGGCGAAAGGTACAATTTGATGACTATGAACATAGCGGAATCAATGAACCATGCACTGTCAAATGCTAGAAGTCTTAACATTGTTCGACTATTAGAATCGATACGGGTTATGATGACCAGTTGGTTTGTTCAACGGAGAGAGGATGCTAGATCGCAGCTAACCACGCTTTCGCGTGGTGTCGAGAAACAACTACATGTAAGTCAGCCGTAACATTTCATAAGTCAGCCGTAACATTGCATAAGTCAGCCGTAACATATTTTTATTCTGTATTTATAATAGGGTTGTGTTACTGCCGCCAGACTTATGACGGCACAAAGGATTGATGATTATCACACTGAAGTTATATATGGATCTTCTGGGGATTCTTTGCATGCTGTGAATTTGGACGGAAAACATGCACATGCCGGCGTTTCGAAAGAGAGAAGTTACCATGTGTGCATGCAATCGCAGCTGCCGAGTACAGGGGTAAATGTCGTATATCCATGTGCAGTCCTTACTATCACAACAATTATTTAGTAAACGCATACGCTGAGTCGATCATGCCGAAGGATTCAGCGGTCCAAGTTCCAGATAACGTAGCTAACCAACCGTGCTTTCCCCCGGTTGTTCGTCAACCACCAGGAAGGCCTTAGAAAGGTAGGATGAAATTTGCTCTAGAAGTTGCACTTGAGAAGAAACGTCCTAGGAAAGAACACACATGTTTTCTTTGTAAACAGGTTGGACATAATGCAAGAACTTGTCCAATGTAGAAAGTTTGAATTACGATTGTTTACATTTCGTCGATAAGTCAGCCGTAACATCATATATTCTTAAATCAGCCAACCCATGAATTTTTGATTCATAAATCAGCCAGTCCATTATAAATCAGCCATTACAGAATTACTTATTCATTATAAATCAGCCATTACATTATAACTCAGCCAATTGAATTTATAACCTATTCCTACTTAGAAATCATAGACTGCAGCATCTGCACTATCTCTTTTATGTCAGCCTTCATATCGGCGATGTCCTCCTTGAGTTCACTAATTTCGTCAGACATAGTCGTATGCCTCTCAGCGATAATCTCCAATTCTTCATCGTAAGCTTCGTCGACCCACTTAAAAACGTGATATGGCCCAGATCCCATGGTGCAACGATAAAACTTTCGTCCCGGGTTAGATTTTGTCTTAGACATTAGCACAATTGTAACCGACCCACATCCACACCTTCTAGGTATTCCCCTCCCCAAATCCATATTATTTGATAGTTAAGAACCTGATTAACAAAACTAATAGAGATTTTGGATGGATTTTGGTTTGATTGTTCACTTTGTACTCTTTAAGACATTTGGGCGGGATTTTGGGCGGCTCTGCGGCGAGTCTATAGTTCACTGCACACCTACGCTAGGTGTAGCGGCTCTTCAGCATGTGTATAGGTCACTGTCAAATCGGCGCATTGAATACATAGATTCGGGATTTTTGGCGGGATTTTTCCCGCCCAAAATAGATACACGAAACGTCACGACACGGCTGAGTTATCTATAGAAAGATGAAACGTCGCGTACACGGCTGAGTTATGGATTCATTATTATGGCTGAGTTACGGATTTTGGGCCCCAAAATAGAAACGCGAAAAGTCCTGACACGGCTAAGTTAGAAAGACGAAACGTCACGACACGGCTGAGTTATGGATTCATTATAATGGCTGAGTTACGGAAAGAGGATGCTAGATCGCAGCTAACCACGCTTTAAGACTTTGAAGATTAACTGTGTTATGTAGTTTTTCACTTTGTACCCTTTAAGACGTTGCATTATAAATCAGCCATATTAGTATTATCTTATCTATATAAATCAGCCATCATACATTCATAAATCAGCCATCATATATTCTTAAATCAGCCAAACCACGAATTTTTTATTCATAAATCAGCCAAAGCATTATAAATCAGCCAGTACAGAATTACTTAATCATTATAAATCAGCCATTACATTATAACCCAGCCAATTACATTTATAACCTATTCCTACTTAGAACGCATATAAATCAGCCATTACATTATAACCCACTCAATTCCTTCTTCAGTTCTTCAACCCAGTTAATTCCTTCTTCACTTCTTCAAGTTTGGCCCCAGACTGGTGGTGAGAACTTGTGGGATTTAAATCAACCATCTCTGAGATGCAATCCATCCAATGTTTTCACCAAATTTTCTACATTGTGATCCAAAAGAACTCTGAAAATTTTCTACATTTTCATCATCATATTGTATCTCACAGCAGCTAGGTCCAAAAGATGTGACCCCGGGATGGTGGTCACATCTCTGCAAGACAAATTGCCATTCGCTTGGGGAGAGAAATCACCCAAATATGTGTTAGATTAAGCGCATAAGGGGAATGGAAACCACACTTATAACGATATAATCTTAACAAGTTTAAAACCGAAATACTCCAAATCACAAACACAAGAGCATTGCTCTGATATAAAAGAACAAAGACTTTTCTCATTTTTATTTGATAATTGGATACATACAAATGAGCCATATAACAAGTATATATAGGCTCAAATGAACTGTTCAATGGCACTGTTGGCCGGTCAACTTGCAACATGTACTGTTGAACGAAACATCACGATACGGCTGAGTTATGGATTTTGTTTACATTACGGCTGAGTTATGGATTTTTTTTACATTACGGCTGAGTTTAAATAAACAAACACAAAACCAATGTTTTCGGAATCAAACGGATTCATGGCCAAAGGTAGATGATCTCGGAATCTGACGACGGGAAAAGCCGCTTTTGACTCCATACACCCGAATCAGACGAATACACACAAACTCTCCACTCCTTGCTATCACTAGCACTAGTCTCACAAGTCCTAACCACCTTAAAGCTCGAGGCTTGACCGTCTTCCTCAACAGGGGTCACCAAAACAGTGAACTTACATGGCTGAGGAGGGTGAGGGATCTCGACCCAGTTTTGTAAACCCGGATTACCAACAAAGGATTTGAGAGAATTGCGACCAATCTCGACCAAAACCAATCCATTAGAAGAAGCTCGATAGAAAGTAGGGAGATTCGTGGGATCTGGGGTGAGATAAGAACCTGGAGAGTTGGAAATGTTCCATAACTCGCAACAGTGGAAACCGAATTGGAGATGTGCGTTAGGGACCATGAGTGACCAGGTAGATAAGTCCATGTGGAGAGAGACGAAGAGACGGCGGAAGTAGGGAGCTTCGATTAGGGCTTTTCATGGTTTGGAGACGCAATTGAATCTGGCCAGGGTTTTCAGAGGTATACCGGTGAGATTCATAGTCAGTAGCTCCTCTGGGAGTCTTCCTCTTGGCGTCGCCTCCATTATTATGGCTGAGTTAAGGATTTTTTTTACGTTACGGCTAAGTTGTGGAATCATTATTACGGCTGAGTTAGGGATTTTAGGCGGGATTTTTCCCGCCCAAAATAGAAATACGAAACGTCGCGACACGGCTGAGTTATGGTATAGAAAGACAAAACGTCGTGACACGGCTGAGTTATCTATAGAAAGATGAAACGTCGAGTACACGGCTGAGTTATAAGTTATCACGGCTAAGTTATTAAACTTGACGGTTGCGTTTTATTAAACTTGACGGCTGAGTTATTATACTTGACGGCTGAGTTATGGATTCATTATTATGGCTGAGTTACGGTATAGAAGTGTAGCGGCTCTTCGGCGAGTGTATAGGTCACTGCACACCTACGCTAGGTGTAGCGGCTCTTCGACATGTGTATAGGTCACTGCACACCTACGCTAGGTGTAGCGGCTCTTCGGCATGTGTATAGGTCACTGTCAAATCGGCGCATTAAATACATAGATTCGGGATTTTTGGCGGGATCTTTCCCGCCCAAAATTGAAACACGAAACGTCGTGACACGGCTGAGTTATCTATAGAAAGATGAAACATCGCGTACACGGCTGAGTTCACTGTTATCACGGCTGAGTTATTAAAGTTGACGGCTGAGTTTTATTAAACTAAACGGCTGAGTTATTATACTTGACGGCTGAGTTATGGATTCATTATTATGGCTGAGTTACGAACACGGTGTAGCGGCTCTTCGGCATGTGTATAGGTCACTGCACACCAACATAGAAACACGAAACGTCGTGACACTGCCGAGTTATGGTATAGAAAGATGACGTCACGATACGGCTGAGTTATGGATTCATTATTATGGCTGAGTTAGAAAGACGAAACGTCACGATACGGCTGAGTTATTCATTCATTATTATGGCTGAGTTGTGGAATGTTTTTTGGAAATATTACAAGTATATATGGGCTGAAATGAAACTTGCAACATTTAATCTGGGCCGGTCAACTTGCAACATTTACAGTTATATGTTATGGCTGAGATATGGTATTACGATACGCTGAGTTAGTTAATCATTATAAATCAGCCATTACATTTATAATGTCTTCCTACTTAAAATGCAAATAAATCAGCCATTACATTATAGGTAACCCACCCAATTTCTTCTTCAATTCTTCAAGTTTGTCTACGGATGATGTCCTTTGCTATAGGTTCCGGTGTAACTTCAATCATGTATGAGAACTTGTGGGACTTAACACCATGACTGAGAATATGGTATATTAACGCGCATAACAACATCGGTTTGCTTTCCCTGAGCATGATGACACTATCAATTACTAGATGATCAAGGTTCTAGTAGTTGATGAGTGTCATCATGCTCAGGGAAAGCATGCATGTATGAGAACGCATATAAATCAGCCATTAATCTGCAGCTTTTCCTTTATTTGTCAAAAGCATGCATCCCTCTTCCTCGGAGTACACCCAGGCAGACAAATTGCCATTCGCTTGCGGAGAGAAATCACCCAAATATGTGTTAGATTAAGCGCATAAGGGGAATGGAAACCACACTTATAACGATTTAATCTTAACAAGTTTAAAATAAAATTTTCAAAACCTTTTTGAAAACCGAATACTCCAAATTACAAACCCAAGAGCATTGCTCTGATATAAAAGAAGGACAAAGACTTTTCTGATTTTTATTTGATAATTGGATACATACAAATGAGCCAAATAACAAGTATATATAGATCTCAAAGTTGGTATGTGGACAGAGATAGACGGGCGTGTCATGCTTTGATGTGAGAACGTGTGGGTCATTCACTCATCGGTGGTAGATACGGTAAGTCGGCCACGGCTGAACCCCCATCCCTCTAGAAGAATATCCGGGATCGCCCGCGAGAGATCGTGTAAAAACTTAAACCACGTAACAGTGGTTTTGTCACACCAGACACCCGCACCAGGGTTTAGAAGAGGGAGGTTATCCCGATCTTGCATGTTGTGTATGGCATTGACCATGTTCTCGAACTTGGATGTATAACCAGGGACAATCGACATGATGTATGTTTTGATGAGATTAGGTTTTTTTTTCTTATGTTTTCTTAGGTTTTTTTTTCTTAGGTTTTGATGAGATTAGGTTTCATGAGAAGGGCTATATATAGAGAGAGAGGGAGATAGGAAGATGAAACGTCGCAACTTAAAATTTTATATAAATGGTTTTAGGGTTTGGCTAAGTTATAGGAACTTCACGGCTGAGTTATCTAAATGACACGGCTAAGTTACTAAATGATACGGCTGAGTTATCTAAATGACACGGCTGAGTTATCTAAATGACACGGCTGAGTTATGGTATATTGTTCAACATTTACTGTTCTATGTTACCGCTGACTTATGGTATTACGATACGGCTGAGTTATGGATTTTGTTTACATTATGGATGTTATGGATTCATTATGATGGCTGAGTTATGGATTTTTGGCGGGGTTTTTTCCCGCCCAAAATAGAAACACGACTGGGTTATGGTATAGAAAGACGAAACGTCACGATACAGCTGAGTTATGGTTATGACGGCTAAGTTAAGTTTAAACCAATAACATTAATAAATAAACAGAAGAAAAAAATCACATCCACATTATTCTTATACATTTTCTAAAAACAAACCTATTTCATAATCCCAAAAACAAATCTCACAAAATGAAGCAGAAGAAGTACTTGTGTCTTCGTTAATACCATAACCATTCCAAGCACAATTGCTTTTTAAGAACTTCTTCGTGCCACCATTGCAATTGCAACCTCCATAAGTGTAACTTTCTTTGAGCTCTCTCATCCTCCGATTGCCACCCCACTCAATCTCATCACGAACATTTTTCCGAATTCTCTGCATCTCCTCCATTGTCGTTGACATCATCGGTTTCAATAACGAAGACAATACTTTAAGACCTTCTACTTTCGTTGCTCCTTGTGCAATGCAAACCATTCCATAGACATAACGAGCTTTTTCATTGCCTTTCTTTAAAGCTTTAGCTAAACATGCCCTTCCTTTATCTCCTTCTTCATCATCTAGACAAAGCACATTTTAACCTATATGAAAATAGTTGTAGACACCTTTGCGGTATAGAGCCTCAGGGTTACCATTCCTTAAGCACCTATCGAAAAATTTGGAAAATGTTTCGTAAGTGTGAGGAAACCATGGAAGGAATGGAACGTCACGAAGTGTTACTCTTTCTACAACCCATCTTTTGTTGCAACAATTTCTGAAAGCCTTTGACACAAAATGGAGATTATCGATGTCGGAAATGGAAGAAGATCCAACAACTGCACATATCTCTTCGAGCATATCATTAGGCAACGAGTTGAGAGATATTGTTGGTTTGGTAGAAAATCTCTGTTTGAACAGAATTATTGCCAAAATAGGAAGAAGAAGAGCAAACCAAAACCACGCCATGTTTCGTGAACACTTAATAGGATAGAAGATGATAATGGAAGTAGAGATGATATGATCTGCCAATGGATATATATATATATATATATAGAGGACGAAACGTCGCAACTTAAAATTTTACACTTGACGACGATTAGTATCCTTTAATCATATCCGTTTAAACCATTTTTGGGAAGTGTTCATTGAATGCTTGCGTGTTGTCTTTAATTCATTGGTTTTGTAACTTAAAAGTTTATAGAGAGAGAGAGATAGGAAGACGAAACGTCGCAATAGGGAGAGATAACGTCGCAACTTAAAATTTTACACTGACGGCTGAGTTATAGGAACTTCACGGCTGAGTTATGGATTTAGGGTTTAGGGTTTAGGGTTTAGGGATCATGGTTTTAGGGTTCAATGTATAACATTTAAAAGTATACGATTTAGAGTCTCAACTAAATCAAATTATACACATTCAAATGAAAAAATGTATATGGTTTATTGTATATAATTTTGGGTCTTAATTATCTATAGGTAATGTTGAAGTACTTGTAAGAGAACATATATCTCTAGATCAAGTTAGATTACATTTTCGATTTCATACACATTTAGTTGTATAAATTGAAGAAACTATGCACATTCAGTTGATTTATATTCATGTTATATTAATTATAATTTTGTAAGCCTTAAATCTTATATAAATGGTTTTAGGGTATGGCAGAGTTATCTAAATGACACGGCTGACTTATCTAAATGACACGGCTGAGTTATCTAAACAACCCAGAAGTCTTCAAATTACATTTTCGATTTTAGGGTATGGATGAGTTATCTAAACGACCTGGTTGAGTAATATATCATAAAAACCATAAGTTATACACAAAAAACATACCATTTACAATCAAATCCTAATAATAAAAAAATAAATAGAAGGTTCATAATTGGTAAATCACTTGAACTGCCCACACATATCAGATCCTCCTGCATCGAAGATCTCTGCTGCCATCTTCACCCGTAAACCCTGAATATTTACATCGCATATCCCATCAAAAGTTATACCAAGCGCTAGACACTCGATAAACTTCAGTGAATACACCCCACAATCGCCAACTTGGGTGTTTTGGGGAATGTTTTTGCAGCTTTTCCATCTGAACGCAAATTCTTTTTTGCAAACGGTTTTTTTGCCAGGAATTACATCATTGATCATTGCAGGGATCATTTGCATCAGCGGCCTAAATGCATCTACCATTTTTTTTTTACTTTCAGGAGTTACCTCTCCAATGATGGGATCGTAGGCATCAATCTTCTCCTTCAGAAGATCCACGTGAAACGCCACCCAATGCTCGTCTCCAACATTCAGAACTCCGTACAAGTGATCGACATCTTCTAACCACTTTTTATTTGTCTGAAGGTCTGGGGGCATCTCACCGTGTATGAGTGACTCATAACCTGATACTAGGAACCATTGGTCCACAAAGGCAATGCGGTTGGACCAAAATGGGGTGGGATCTTGCATGGACCTTCTGATGAGGAGTCTGATATACGAACCAATATGCTGTACACAGAATATTAAGTCAGCCATCGAATTATCATAACTCAGCCATTATTAAACATAACTCAGCCATCAAACAACCATAACTCAGCTATCAAACAACCATAACTCAGCCATCAAACAACCATAACTCAGCCATCAAACAACCATAACTCAGCCATAAATAATCATAATTCAGCCGTAACTCATACTTACAGTGTCTTCCAAACATCCATATTGCTGATGCGGTCTCTCACCTTTTGGAGTGATGAGTATTCTGTAGAAATTAGCATCCTCGTTACTACTATCTGTCAGTGGAATGCCCCTAACAATCAAACACAAGTCAGTTTAGGCATAAGATTATTATAAAATAAAATAAAATGGTGTAAAAGTCCATACTCGAATTTCCTTAGATGTTGCATAAGTGTCGACAATTGAGCCTGCTCAAGAGGTGAGAGAGGATCATAGATTGCTGATGAAGCTTCAAAACCCTTCCTCATGCACGTCGTCCCAGAAGAAGATGCAAAAAGATAAGGAAAAACTGCTTGCGTAGAAGCACTTGTCTTCACTGCTAACCCATATGTACCTAATAGAACAAACTTCGCCCGATGAGCCTTAATTTTCGCTAACCTAAGCGTTTCATCTTCGTCCTCATCAGACTCCGGTAGCAATTCATTTCCTTTTGCGACCGCTTCCTCGGTCACATCCTCAAGATCAGATTCATTATAAATCTTCCCCTTATTCTTTAACTCAGCCGGCTTTTTCTTCAACTCAGCCGCTGCCTTCTCTTCCTTCTTCTTCAACTCAGCCGCTGCCTTCTCTTCCTTCTTCTTCAACTCACCCGCTGCCTTCTCTTCCTTCTTCTTCAACTCAGCCGCTGCCTTCTCTTCCTTCTGTTTAAGAGTGTTCTCCTTCTTTTTAGCAGCAGCGTTCTCCTTCCTTTTAGCAGCATCATCAGCCTTCTTTTTCAAATCAGCAGCAGCCTCAGCCGGATTTTCTTTTGGTTTTTGCCTCTTGGAGACGCGTCGTGAATCTGGTTGTGGTTGCTTAGCAGGAGAAATAGAAACAAAATCTGGTTGACCACTACCAAACAAATTCTTTTTCGCCTCAGGAGTACCCTTACGAATTTTGGCCTTCAATTTCGACTCCACAGCTTTCTCTTCGGCCTTACCAAGCTCATCAAGGGTACCCTTAGGAATTTTGGCCTTCGATTTTGGAAAATACGGCTGCGGAGTTTGACTTTTGGCCTTAGCTGGCTCATCAACCGAAGGCTTTTTCGGCCTCACAACATTATCAGGGGTCTCAGATAATGCTTGCGTTTTTGGGCTGCGACCATAGTTTTGGGCACTTTCCGAGAAACCCAGAACTTTCAGACGCGCATCCACTGCATGAGCCACTGCATCTTTGAGAGAATCATCAAATTTGTTTTCCATTTGCGCAAACTTCGACCCAATCTCCCCAAAAAAAAGACTCATGGTTGCCCAACCTACTCATAATTTGTCCGAGCGTCGCTTGTATGGTATTCAGAGCCGCCGCATCGTCGATTAAACCCTTTCCCTTTGCATCCTCCTTCTTCTCTATATCAGCAGCATCACCCTCGTTTTTCTTATCTTTCTTCTGCTTCTTTTTGGGTGGCTGCTCAGACTCAGAGTCATAAGGAACTACAGCCAACTTGGGTTTTTTCTTCTCCTCCTTCCTCTGCACATCCCAATAATCACCTCGTACAAACGTACCAGAATGTAAGTCTCTTATCAGGTTATCCAGTTGTGGGTCATCGTCTTCCTCCGACCACTGAGGAAACATGTCTTCTACCGACTCCTTCGAAACCATATGCCTCACACGCACTTACAACAGTAACTCATAACTCAGCCATCGAATAATCATAACTCAGCCGTAAAAAGAATAACTCAGCCATCAAACAAAGAATAACTCAGCCATCAAACAAATCATAACTCAGCCATCAAATTACCATAACTTAACCATCACATAAATAATAACTCAGCCGTAGAATAAATAATAACTCAACCATCAAATAAAGAATTACTCGGCCATCAAATAAAGAATAACTCAGCCTAAAACCTTACATATTTATGCTCTTCAATCTCCCTCTGCAGGACACTATCAAAACTTGCACGTGTCCACGTTGCATCCCATCGAAGAAGCGGAATTTATTTGTCCCCAGTGACTTGTTTGCCAAAACGCTCTCGAAAGCACTCGACAGATTGAAACGCCCAAGCCAATAAAGCGTAACTCATGTCGTTGATGTGGTATGACTTTCCTACTGGATTCAACGACTGAATACTACCAACAAGAGCTTCAAATGCAGCCCAACCCCATGAATAATTCATCATGGCGTTTTCATCGAATACTCTTTTTGCAGTTTCAAACGGTATCCTAGAATTATGATGCTCACCATAAATTCCCATGGCTAGAAAAACTAACAGCCCTAAGCATTTACGCTTTTCAATACTCCAGCCCCGACAGCCTCTTACTGCTGCCATCAGTTCATTAGGCGTGGGTCCAAACCCATGCGGCACATTCAACTCCTCCCAGAACTGTTTGTTTTTGACATAAAGTTCAATACTTTCTGTTGGCACTGAATCTGTGTTTAACCCAGTGATCTCACCAAACTCGAGTAAGCTAAACCTGATAGGTTGATCACCAACCACACTCCAAATCTCCTTCTTATCTACTTTCAGCTGTCTGCACAGTAGATAGTGTACAATCCTACCAGACCACCCGCATTTTCCATTAAATAGCTTAGCAATTATTCCAACAGGATACTTCTTCAGTGCTTCCCACACATCAACTCCTAAATTCTCTTTAACAGAATGGAAATAGGTGATATAGGAATAGTGATTAATCGCTTTATTTTCTAGACTAGCAGCGAGTCTTGATCTTGTAGGGTCACGAGGTGCTTGATGTTGTTCCATCTAATCACAAAAGATTTAAATAACTCAGCCGCAATAGAAAACTAACTCAGCCAAAACATAATATATAACTCAGCCGTAATATACCCATAACTCAGCCGCAACATAATTTATAACTCAGCCGCAAAAAACTCTAACTCATACACAATTTTTAAGTCAGCCACAGCATAATTTTTAACTCAGCTACAACATAATTTATAACTCAGCCACAAAAAACCCTAATTCAGCCACAATACAATTGATAACTCAGCCGCAAAAAACCCCTAACTCAGACAGAACATAGTTTACAACTAAGCCGCAATAAACAAAAATCCAAATCAGCAACAACCTACCTTTCGAAGACGATTACAGGCGACCGACTACGGAGAAGACGATTACGAGAGAAGACAATTTTCGGCGACGACGAGTACGAGGTAAGACGATTTCGATTGCGGAGAGAAGACGATCACGAGGAAAGAAACAATGTCGATTTCGAAAGAATCTTAAACGGAGAAGTTAAACGGAGAAGACAGTTGAGAAAGTTTGTGGTTTTTTTCTTTTTTTCCTTTGAGTTATAACACTTAAACGTTCTGAGTTTACACATTCAGTTGTATAAATAGAAGAAACTATACACATTTAGTTGATTTATATTCATTTTATATAAATGATTTTAGGATGAGTTATCTAAATGACACGGCTGGGTTATCTAAATGACACGGTTGAGTTATCTAAATGAGATGACATGGAAAATCGGAATTGATGACATGGAATATCGGTAAGTCAGCCGCCAAACAAACGCATAACTCAGCCATTAATAATTTCAATTTAAGAAAAACTAATCAAGGGTGTTTATCGTAATTTACTAGGGGTACGAAAAGATTTGAGTAATTTTTAAAAAATATATGGTATTCTAGTCATTTTTGCATAGTTTCATAGTATTCTAGTCATTTTCCCATTAAACATAAAGTACTTGTGGAGACATCTCATGTCATTGAACATGTCAATGTTTTACTATTGAAAAACGTACGGGAAAGAATCGAAATCGTCAAACATGATCAAATTTAAACCTTCATGCCAATCCGAATTATACTGTAAAGAAACCTATGGTGCAAAGGATTAAATCCACCAGTTAATAGTATATAATATACATTTCATCTCAAATTGGGACTTTCTCTAGTCATATCAATGCAAAGAAAGAAATCGCTTCAATTTATAACGATCGGATTTTATTAATGGATTTCAAATCATCAAACTGATAAGAAAAACTGGCGTGCCATTTTCATTGGCGTCTTAGACTCTTAGCTAGTTATAAATGTGACGATTCGAGGATTTTGTTGATAAATTTGTATATATGAACTCGATGAGTTATCTTTTGTTAACTACTACTCCATCCGTTTCACGAAGATAGATTTTTTGAGTTTTTCACACATATTAAGAAAAACAATTATTATCTCTAAAAAGTGTATTGATTTCTACAATAAACAGTTTTCAAGAAATTCTAACCAATAGTATTTGATTCTTTTTCTTAAAAGCTACAATCTCTCATCAATAAATGCTGAAAATATATCTTCATGAAACAACTTTAAAAACTCAAAAAATCTATCTTCGTGATTTTTGGAAAATTAAGAAACTACACCAAAAATATAATAAAATTAAGAGAATACGCTAGATCTTTTAAAATTAAAAGAATAGGCTAATAATGACGATTAAGACCTTGTTTGTTCATCTGCTCATTTCGTCGTTTAATCTTTGAATTTGTTAATCATTCACAAATTATACTTCCCCATAAAAATCTCTCCGATCAGAATCAACTATACTTTCGTTGTTTAATCAACTTGATTTTTATGGAAGATTTCACCTCCCAATCCCATCGCTCCCACTTCCAACCTTTTTTCTGGGCAAGATTGAATATGATAGTCTCTTATTGGAAAGCTGGCAAACAATCCGAACGATCCGAGTTAGTCTCTCTCTTTCTAAATCATTCAAATTCCTTCAAAATCGAAATTAAAAATCTCGGTTGTATTCGATTTCTCAGGTTTGCTTTGTATTTTCGTAAGAACCCATTTGGTGTAGAGTACACAAGCTTTTTGCGATTATCTTCGAGGGCTTGATTGTTTTCCCTAAAGTGCCTTTACTTAGAATTGAAGGTCCTGTTGCTGTGAGTACTCTCATTTACCTCTCTTGAAATAATTTTAATGATTTGGTTTATGAGTTTCTTGTGTGTTTGTTTAGGTTGTGCAGTTATTGGAAACTCCGTTCTTGAATCTCATGAATTACGTGTCTTTAGTTGCTACGAATGCAGTTAGGCATCGGTTTGTCGGGGAAAATCTAAGCTTTTGCTTGAGTTTGGTGCTCGTAGAGCTCAGGGACCCAATGGTGCAATAAGCGCGTCAAAATATTGTTACCTTGAAGGTTTTGATGCAACAAGGCATGCTTTCTGTTTTGTTTATCGAAGAAAAATCGATAGGGAAGAGATCGAATATGACCTTCTTGTTTTCGTTGTTCATCTGTGCAGTAATGTTGCAGCGGAGAAACTGTTTGGAATACCGTTACGTGTACACATTCTCATGCTTTTGTTAGCTCGTTTATGGTACGTCAAAGCTACTACTAATATTGGTTATAAAACTCGTTCGTATATGTAGTAAGATTTATCCTTTGCAGAGCCTTGATGAGATTGTTGATAAAGCGCTAGGAGTTTGATGGGAATCGCACTTGCAAAGATTTCATTAGTTTGGTTCAAACATGCCATACCAAGATTCAAGCTTGCGTAAGTGAAAATCGATGTTTTTGCCTCAGTGTAGGATTTCTTTTGGTTTTGATTCATTTTCTTTATATTGGATACAGAATTCATCTTCGTTATGCAGGATTTTCTCCGAGACAAATAAAAGCGAGCTTGCAACGTTCACGTCATTACCCCTAACGATCTAAATGAAGAGACTGTAGATGCTTTAAATACACAAGTAAAGTCGAAAAAGGGTCATGAAATGGATGCATTTGGAATTGGAACAAACATAGTGACTTGCTATGCGCAAGCCGCGTTGGGTTGTGTTTTCAAACTCGTGGAGATAAATATTCACCCCCGGATCAAACTTTCTGAAGTTGTTACTAAGGTTTGGGTCCGGTTGTCAAAACCCCAGAAATTAGGGTTTGTACAAGTAGGTTCAGATTAATCAAAGGTAAATTTTGAACAATAGGAGGGGAAAAATCATAATTATCATTGGTCTAAGAAAGAGTATAACAGAAGAAGTTTGCTTACAATGGATTTTAAGAGATTGAATACGACGCAGACAGAGAAAGTATATTGAGGAGATGATATTTCCCTTTCAAATCAAGGGTAATAAAGTCAAATAAAGTGTATATCTCTAATTTAAAAAGATCTGCTGTATTTTCTTAATTTTGTTTTTAATTTAGTGTAATTTTAATATATAATTATCAACTTAAATCTTTCTCACTCACTTGAATCAACAATGATCCTAAACTCTGTTTTCTTGCTCTCTTCATGGTTCACACCACTTTCGCCGCCAACATCGCCATGACCACTGAAGCCCGTTTCATCCTTCCCCACTGTGCTTTTTTTTCAGGAACGCTCGCAAGTTTGTCGAATCGACATTTTGGTACAAAAGGAAACCGTTTAAACCGGAGTAAACCGGACACAGTCAATTGTATAGAAAAGTAAACACTAGAAAGGAACTCATGCGGAGCAACATACTTCTTATGAATAAAATTTCGGTGCAAATATCACATAACAAATATTGGACATACATCAGTGTTTTGACTTAATCAACGAAAACAAGACACTACTGATTTATAAAACAAATTACGGAACAAACTATAAATGGTCCATGAGAACTAAAAAATATGTTGTGTGAACATTGGTGTTACCGCTCCAGCTTCTAATATTGCCGCTTCGTCCTCCTCGTCAGATGTTGAACCATTGGTTCCTCGTCCCACATGGTGAACTGTGATAAAAGTTTGTTAATTCTAATAAAGTTGATGCTAGTTTCAAAGGTTTGGTATATGTTGTACTCTAGATGTTGTTGAGTTTTTATATGGGATTGTTTCACAAATAACCCACAAATTATGGTCAAATGTAAAACTAAACCCCATTTTCTCCATCTCCATTTTTTACCACTTTCTCCCAAATCCCTCCCTTTCACTTTCACTTATTAACAAAAATGACATTATTATTATTTTTATTTTTTTTGAAAATCAGAAAACATGGAAGTTACTCAAAAACCAAAGAAATCATCTTATTTACGGAAATGCCATCTTCATCAATTTTCCAACCACCATGAACACCCATTTTCGAGCTCTTAATGGCTCAACAACTGATTGTCGAGCTTTTTGCTCTGATTTACACCTTATTACATACATGAGGTATGAGACTATGTTCAATACATACCTGAACTTTACTACTGTGCGAAAACATACCTCAGTTAAAGAAAATTTTGAATTTCATATCTAAACTTAGTTTTTGTGCAAATTCATACCTGAGCAATAATTTTTTTAATTAAAATTTTTGTTTTTCATTTTATTTTTTTTACTTATAAGTTTTTAGTCAAAATTTTTGATTAAAATAATGAAATATTAAATGTTTTCTATATAAAATATTTTAAAATTATAAAACTCGAAAGATTTAGACCAAAACGCTTAAATTTGCTACAATTGTGTTAGTATGTATATTTTAGTTTTATTTTGCTATTGATTTTATTTGTGTTTTTAAAAGGTTTGAAATAATTGAAATGTTTTATTTGATATTTGATATTTGGTCTCATATTTTTTCAAACCTAAAAAACCAAATAGAAAAAAATAAAAAAAATATAAGACCAAATATCAAATAAAACATTTCAATTATTTCAAACCTAAAAAAATGAAAAGAAAAAAAATATGAGACCAAATATCAAATATCAAATAAAACATTTCCCTTATTTCAAACCTTTGAAAAAAAAATCAATAGCAAAATAAAACTAAAATATAGATACTAACACAATTGTAGCAAATTTAAGCGTTTTGGTCTAAATCTTTACGTGTTTTATAATTCTAAAATATTTTATAAAAAGAGTTTACTATTTTATTAGTTTAATCAAAAATTTTGACTAAACTTATAACTCAAAAAAATAAAATGAAAATAAATTTTTAATTAAAAAACTATTGCTCATGTATTAATCTGCACAAAAAATTAAGTTTGGGTATGAAATTCGAAATTTTCTTTAATTGAGGTATGTTTTCGCGCAATAGTAAAGTTCAAGTATGTATTGAACATAGTTCCATACCTCAGGTATGTAATAGCCGACTTCCCGATTGTTTCACAAATAACCAACAAATTGTGGTCAAATGCAAAATTAAACCTCATTTTCTTCTTTTGATATTTTAAAATATAGTAGAACTTAAAAAAAAAAATTTCTCTCGATGATTGCGACTCGTTCTAGGGTTTGATATGCAAAGGGATTCTGGTTTCTATGGTAATAAAAGGGAGATGTGGAATATTGGATCCCGATCGTCAAGGATTTCAATCGGATATTTGGAGAAGTCTTTCCCGAGTCTGGTGTCAAATCGTGAAGATAGGATATGGTGGATTCAGATTCGGGAGATCTGGGATATAGGATTCGGTTTTTTTTTGGATCTTCAACGGAGATTGGAGAAAATCATTTCGGATTTCACAAGATTTTATTGGGGAAGAAGATAAGGAAAGTAAGATTTCGAGGGATGCAGGAGAACCGGATAGAGATACGATTCTGGTGGATCAAAGAGGATTGGGGAAGGGGGGTATTGATGAGGACATCCAACCAGCAACCCCATAAGGAGCCAACTCATCGGACATGAAAGCTCATGGGATTGCTACCGCCTTTGGAATAGGCTGTTCTGTGCATAAGGCCGGCTTAGATCCGCGTCCTATTGGCGACATCGGTTCTATTCCTAAGGTTGGGACAGTAGCCCCTCAGCTACTGCAGCATCAAGCTTGGCTCACTCTCATTTTAAGCCCACATGGAGTTGAAGCAGATTTGAAGCGAATGTTCAATCAAGAGTCGCTTTCAGCTCACGGCACATCAGGAGTCGAGCTACATATGGATGGAAAGATCTTTGAGTCTAGTTTCCAAAACATCCAAGATATTATCAAGCAGCCCAGCCATTCGCCCAGAAACGGTCCAACAGCGAAGACATGTCCGTTGGACCCGAACTTGCCCGATTTGGACATATGGGCACTAATTGGAGGTTTCCGCCCAAACCCGGATGAATTAGGCTACAAACCGACTTGGTATAGAAACTTAAGACATCATAGAAGAACCGAGAATTGGATTCACCTCATTCCCGGTTCAGACATGAGAGTTATCGATTTTACAAATCGATGGACCTGTTTTGGACTCAATCCAGAGACTAGGCCACAGATCGTGCTACACCGCCCAACTCAGGAACGATCTTGGCCCAGGACCACTTGGAGAACGTTGTTGGGTCTCTTATGGATCCAACAAGCCAAAGATCCGACAAAATGGCCATTGGATCATCAAGTTACACCCAATTTCCCAAAACGGGTTGATTTGGTTCATTTTATGGAAAGCCCGAGATCCAACGGGTCTAAGCCTTCATCTACAAGAGTGTGGCGACCTGGAGAGATTCTAAGGAATCTTAGGAAGCTTAGGAATACCTTCCCATGCACCGGCACACACAGGATCAAGCGGATCCCCTTGCAAGTCTACTTTCCTTATCCGGATGCGTTCACACTTGGAGCCATAAATCACCAACGGCTCCTTTCCTTTTCTCTTGGCTGCGTCTTGGACACTCATTTACTGAGTCTTGACGTCCCAAGATACCACACATTCATGCCCAAGCTGTCAAGACTCAAACATCATCACCACTTACCTTATTTTGGCCGATTTGCTCATAAAGGCCTAACGGCTATTTTTGATTCTTTTGATTTGTTTCTTGTTGATAATTTCGTGTAAGAGCTATATAAAGCTCAGCTAAATCACTTGTACAAAACACCTTTCAATCAATAAATTAATCAAAGTATTTTGTTCTTTTCTTTCAAGTGTGATTCTTGAAGAATTATTCTTTCTTTAGACTTAAGTGTGCGATTCACTTAGATCTTTAGAGGCTGCGACTTAGCTTGTTTGTGTGATTCAAACAATCTATTTCGTTCATCGATTGAGAGAGTCAATCAACCCACCGATTGAGAGAGTCAATCAAATCACCATCTTCCATCTCAACATCACGCACATTTCCGCAACAAAGCTTAAAAACTCTTGATTATCTAGTGAACATAAGTTTGGATTCCAATCTTATATCATCTGGTATCAGAGCCAAGTTTGGTATATGCGCAACAACAGCATAATACGCAAAGGCTAAACGAAGACATTACGTGTGAAAAAGGAGATTTCACAAAGACGAATTCCTTGCAACCCAAGGACATCATCCAGCAACCATGGAGAGGAGTCATTGCTTCATTGTTGATCAAAGAAGAACCACCTGACGTTCAACATCGATCCTATCCGAGTCCCACACCGATCGTTACCCAAGGTAAGTTTCTAGACTCACTTCTTTTCGAAGATACTAACTTGCTCTATTTTGGTGCAGGTCTAGAAGTTTCGAGGACGAAACCTTTCGAAGAGGGAGGGTATGATGAGGACATCCAACCAGCAACCCCACAAGGAGCCAACTCATCGGACATGAAAGCTCATGGGATTGCTACCGCCTTTGGAATAGGCTGTTCTGTGCATAAGGCCGGCTTAGATCCGCGTCCTATTGGCGACAGCGGTTCTATTCCTAAGGTTGGGACAGTAGCCCCTCAGCTACTGCAGCATCAAGCTTGGCTCACTCTCATTCTAAGCCCACATGGAGTTGAAGCAGATTTGAAGCGAATGTTCAATCAAGAGTCGCTTTCAGCTCACGGCCCATCAGGAGTCGAGCTACATATGGATGGAAAGATCTTTGAGTCTAGTTTCCAAAACATCCAAGATCTTATCAAGCAGCCCAGCCATTCGCCCAGAAACGGTCCAACAGCGAAGACATGTCCGTTGGACCCGAACTTGCCCGATTTGGACATATGGGCACTAATTGGAGGTTTCCGCCCAAACCCGGATGAATTAGGCTACAAACCGACTTGGTATAGAAACTTAAGACATCATAGAAGAACCGAGAATTGGATTCACCTCATTCCCGGTTCAGACATGAGAGTTATCGATTTTACAAATCGATGGACCTGTTTTGGACTCAATCCAGAGACTAGGCCACAGATCGTGCTACACCGCCCAACTCAGGAACGATCTTGGCCCAGGACCACTTGGAGAACGTTTTTGGGTCTCTTATGGATCCAACAAGCCAAAGATCCGACAAAATGGCCATTGGATCATCAAGTTACACCCAATTTCCCAAAATGGGTTGATTTGGTTCATTTTATGGAAAGTCCGAGATCCAACGGGTCTAAGCCTTCATCTACAAGAGTGTGGCGACCTGGAGAGATTCTAAGGCATCTTAGGAAGCTTAGGAATACCTTCCCATGCACCGGCACACACAGGATCAAGCGGATCCCCTTGCAAGTCTACTTTCCTTATCCGGATGCGTTCACACTTGGAGCCATAAATCACCAACGGCTCCTTTCCTTTTCTCTTGGCTGCGTCTTGGACACTCATTTACTGAGTCTTGACGTCCCAAGACACCACACATTCATGCCCAAGCTGTCAAGACTCAAACATCATCACCACTTACCTTATTTTGGCCGATTTGCTCATAAAGGCCTAACGGCTATTTTTGATTCTTTTGATTTGTTTCTTGTTGATAATTTCGTGTAAGAGCTATATAAAGCTCAGCTAAATCACTTGTACAAAACACCTTTCAATCATCCTTTTAAGTTTAAAATAGTTTGTCTTTAGATTCATTTGAGCGATTCATTTGTTTCTTTAGATTATAGGATTAGTATTGTTTGTGTGATTCAAACAAAGTCTATCCTCCAAAGATTGAGAGAGTCAATCAACCCACCGATTGAGAGAGTCAATCAAACCACCACCTTCCATCTCAACATCACGCCCATTTCCGCAACAAAGCTTAAAAACTCTTGATTATCTAGTGAACATAAGTTTGGATTCCAATCTTATATCATCTGGTATCAGAGCTTCAAAAGCTCCTATCCCAGGTTGTGTTCATCCAACCTTTATCTTTTAATTATCTGTTCTGTTATTTCCGTTCACCTAAACCGAAAAACCATAAAAATTGTTCTTTTGTGCATCTGTTCTTATTTGATTTTTATAAAAACCAGAAAAACTCATAAAAATATTTCGTTTGCTGTTTTAGAGTCTTAAGTCATTAGAAAAGCCATAAAAATTAGTCCTAGTATTTTTAGAATCGATTAGTTAATTTTTAGAGTCATTCAAAGTCGAGTCTGAATTTCTGTCAAAAAAAAAAATATATAAAAATCTGCTTTACCAGTCTGTGTTGTTTCAATTTTTATAAATTCATAAAACCCAAAAAAATAATCCGTCTCTTGATTTTGTTTGTTAACTCGTCCTAGAAAAATATAAAATCATTTTTGGAATTTTTGGAGTCGATTTACTATTTATTTTGGTCAGGGAAAGTTGTATTGAGTTTTCTGTGCAATTTCCTGTTTTGTGATCTTTTTGATTGTGGTTTCCTTTTCTTGTGTAAAAACGAATTTGATTCAATTTCTCTCTGTTATTGCGAGGTCTAATCCCTTAGGAGCAGCCGCCATGGGAGATTCAGAGGAAGAAGACACTTGGAGTCAAAGAGAAGAAGAACAAGTCTTCACCGATGAGGAGACTGACCGTGATACGCCACCATGGCCAGGAGATGATGACTCAAGCTCCTACTACGGAGGAGATTCTGATGAAGACGAGCTTGAACCAGAGCCACCAGACTATAGGCAAGACGGTCACACTGATCACTCTACGTGGTCAAGTGAAGAAGAGTCCGAGCAAGAAGGTGATATAGGAGAAGATCGTTCATGGCAAGACGAGGCTGAATCTCAAGTCAGTCTAGAAGAAGGAGACCACGAAAGTGAACCAGGACGTGGAGAGTTCACTCATGCAGGAGAGCATGATCCGTTCGAAGAACCACACCAAAAACCTTGGTGTGAAGAGACCGACTCCCAAATCAGTTTAGGCGAAACTGATTCGTATCAAAGTACGGATGATGAGGTAGATTGTGAGCCACGTCAATCCTATTTTTCAGGTCATAAGCAAGGACCAGAAGCTTACCTACAATGGGAGGACGAAATGGAGAATTGGTTTAGGTCCCACAACATCCCAAAGGAGAACAGACTCTCCTACGCCGTTAAGTCACTTAATGAAGGAGCTTCTACATGGTGGGAACAAGAGGAATTAATGATGAGTTACTACTGCCCTAATCTGAACATCACTTGGGGTGATCTCAAGCAGCGTATGTACCGAGAGTATGTACCAAAGTCCCACAACCCCAACTACATGCCAAAGAAGTCTTTGTTCCAAGCGACTACAAGGAGATGGACGCCAACGCCAAAACCGCAGCCTGTTTCTAAGTCGAAGAAAGCTTGCTGTCCTGAGCCAAAGAACGTGTCTCACAGACCTTTAGAGAAGAAGACAAAGGTTAAGAAACCAGTGGGAGCAAAAGAAGTCAAGCCAGCCCCCAAACAAACCAATGCAGCCCCAACACATAGCATAAAACCGAAGCATGAGCCGCAACTCAAAACACAGCAATATGCAGGTTTAAATCATGGAAAGCAACACTATAAGGAGATCAAGACGTGCCAGCCTGCCCATGAAAAATATGAAGTTGTCACCAGCTTCATTACCCTCCAAGAAGAGCCACCGGATTACACATTAAATCAAAATTTCGTGGCATCCAAGGAAGAGGAACTTACCGCGAGTTCTGCTCAGGTAAGTCCACTACTCCAACTTGTTTCTTATGATTCTAACTCTGTGAAATCTAATTTAGTAAAACCAGGAGAGCCTGAAGAAGATTTAGTATCAAAAGAAACCAATATAGTTCAACTTAATCATCTTACACCGCGCATCAATGATAGAATATATGAAGTGAACGAAGCTAAAATTTGTACTTTTGATTATAGTAATTCCATGACTGTTATAATGCACTTGCCTCTTAGTGTAGAGAATATTTCAGGAGTGGAGAAGGCGCAACAAGAGCATAATACGCAAAGGCTAAACGAAGACATTACGTGTGAAAAAGGAGATTTCACAAAGACGAATGCCTTGCAACCCAAGGACATCATCCAGCAACCATGGAGAGGAGTCATTGCTTCATTTTTGATCAAAGAAGAACCACCTGACGTTCAACATCGATCCTATCCGAGTCCCACACCGATCGTTACCCAAGGTAAGTTTCTAGACTCACTTCTTTTCGAAGATACTAACTTGCTCTATTTTGGTGCAGGTCTAGAAGTTTCGAGGACGAAACCTTTCGAAGAGGGAGGGTATGATGAGGACATCCAACCAGCAACCCCACAAGGAGCCAACTCATCGGACATGAAAGCTCATGGGATTGCTACCGCCTTTGGAATAGGCTGTTCTGTGCATAAGGCCGGCTTAGATCCGCGTCCTATTGGCGACAGCGGTTCTATTCCTAAGGTTGGGACAGTAGCCCCTCAGCTACTGCAGCATCAAGCTTGGCTCACTCTCATTCTAAGCCCACATGGAGTTGAAGCAGATTTGAAGCGAATGTTCAATCAAGAGTCGCTTTCAGATCACGGCACATCAGGAGTCGAGCTACATATGGATGGAAAGATCTTTGAGTCTAGTTTCCAAAACATCCAAGATCTTATCAAGCAGCCCAGCCATTCGCCCAGAAACGGTCCAACAGCGAAGACATGTCCGTTGGACCCGAACTTGCCCGATTTGGACATATGGGCACTAATTGGAGGTTTCCGCCCAAACCCGGATGAATTAGGCTACAAACCGACTTGGTATAGAAACTTAAGACATCATAGAAGAACCGAGAATTAGATTCACCTCATTCCCGGTTCAGACATGAGAGTTATCGATTTTACAAATCGATGGACCTGTTTTGGACTCAATCCAGAGACTAGGCCACAGATCGTGCTACACCGCCCAACTCAGGAACGATCTTGGCCCAGGACCACTTGGAGAACGTTTTTGGGTCTCTTATGGATCCAACAAGCCAAAGATCCGACAAAATGGCCATTGGATCATCAAGTTACACCCAATTTCCCAAAACGGGTTGATTTGGTTCATTTTATGGAAAGTCCGAGATCCAACGGGTCTAAGCCTTCATCTACAAGAGTGTGGCGACCTGGAGAGATTCTAAGGCATCTTAGGAAGCTTAGGAATACCTTCCCATGGACCGGCACACACAGGATCAAGCGGATCCCCTTGCAAGTCTACTTTCCTTATCCGGATGCGTTCACACTTGGAGCCATAAATCACCAACGGCTCCTTTCCTTTTCTCTTGGCTGCGTCTTGGACACTCATTTACTGAGTCTTGACATCCCAAGACACCACACATTCATGCCCAAGCTGTCAAGACTCAAACATCATCACCACTTACCTTATTTTGGC
This sequence comes from Draba incana, assembly GCA_963576765.1. Classification (NCBI taxonomy): domain Eukaryota; kingdom Viridiplantae; phylum Streptophyta; class Magnoliopsida; order Brassicales; family Brassicaceae; genus Draba; species Draba incana. The sequence goes on from OY755208.1 coordinate 16,511,621, forward strand.
CGATTTGCTCATAAAGGCCTAACGGCTATTTTTGATTCTTTTGATTTGTTTCTTGTTGATAATTTCGTGTAAGAGCAATATAAAGCTCAGCTAAATCACTTGTACAAAACACCTTTCAATCAATAAATTAATCAAAGTATTTTGTTCTTTTCTTTCAAGTGTGATTCTTGAAGAATTATTCTTTCTTTAGACTTAAGTGTGCGATTCACTTAGATCTTTAGAGGCTGCGACTTAGCTTGTTTGTGTGATTCAAACAATCTATTTGTTCATCGATTGAGAGAGTCAATCAACCCACCGATTGAGAGAGTCAATCAAATCACCATCTTCCATCTCAACATCACGCACATTTCCGCAACAAAGCTTAAAAACTCTTGATTATCTAGTGAACATAAGTTTGGATTCCAATCTTATATCAGGTATGGTTTATGGAAGACAAATCTCACGGCTAACAGTGGGGATTGTAGGAGATAGAACGAGAATCTCATCTCCGATTCTATTGGACATGGAATTGTCGGATTTAGGAAACAATGATCGGAATGGGATCAATCGGGATTCCTTGGGGAATAGTAAGGAAACTATAAGGGTCCCAAAAATTATTCAGTAAAAAAAGGATTTTGGATGAATATTGGGTATTCAATACAAAGGAGGAAGATGGGAAAGCGACCTTATATAATCTCACGATTAAGATACAACATATATCCTATCTTTTTCATTCAGTATTTGTTCTATTCTCTGGTTTGCCGAGTTATTCTAAGGGATTATTGGGTTTATTTTCATTCGTTTGCAACAAATTTGGTGTTAAGGGTTAACACTACACTAAGGGTAATGGCTCAGTTGGCTGTATTTGAGAAGATTAAGGCGGTGCGTACTGAGGTGGTCAAGTTATCAAATGTGAATGTTGAACGTCGAATTAAGCAATTCGGGTTAACTTTTATTGGTCGAGTATGGAATCAGAGGTTCCAAAACATGGATTCTTTGATCCATAATATGCCGAAGATATGAAGGCTGGAAGATAAGGTGGTAGGGGCTGATTTAGGGGAAGGTAAATTTCATTTCAACTTCCAAACAGAAGAGGACCTCCAAAAAGTGCTATCTAACGCACCATACCACTATGATGCTTGGATGGTGTCAGTGGTTAGATGGGAGCCGGTATTAACTCCTGAATACCCCTAAGAGATTACGTTTTGGGCGAGAGTCAAGGGCATCCCGTTCCAGTATTGGGAAGCGGCAACTTTTTAGGATGTGGGTAGAGTTCTGGGTAATCCCTCCGCGGTTGATGAAAGCTCAGGGTGCGTACGGGTCACCATTAATGGGTTTAACCCCCTTATTGATTCAACAATAGTACCGTTTAATATTGGGGAATCAGTAGAAGAGGTTTTGGTTTCTATTGATTATGACAAGTTGGCAAATCATTGCAAACATTGTCGTCGAATAACACATTTGGCAAGCACTTGCCCGGAACTATGTGCACATGTTGACTATGACAGAATGAAGAAGGAAAACGTAAAAATGGAGAAGGCTCCAGAGGTGATTAAACCAGATGATGGAGGGTGGGAATTACCCCGTAGAAGACCGGTCAAACAAAATCTGCAAATGACAGATTTTGCAGGGATTGAGGGAACAAAAGGTACTGGTTCGAGCCATGGTCCAGCTACTCAACGGGGAGTGGATAGAGATAGGAAAATGAGTAGATAGGAAGGAGGAAGACCGCGTGCTTGGGATGGGCATAACCGAGGAGTTATAAATCATGCGGATCAGGGATATAGATCAAGAGATAACAGTCGTGGGAGGGGACGCAAAGCGGTTTGGCCGGCTCCTTTGTACCAGTCCCAAAGGGTAGGTGATGTTAAGGATCATCACGTTCATGGTGGCACGTTATCAGGTCAAGTAGAGGAGATGAGGCAGTCTGATTATAAAGGACAAGATACAGAAGCGACGGAGAAGGCAGGGGAGGATGTTAATGGTGCGGTTAATCTTGCACTTGAGGACGAGGATTTGTTATTGGAAGAGGATTTGTTATTGGAAGAGGGTGAGTATGAAAACGATGATACTTAGGATGCACAACAACAAGGGATGTTAGAGGAGGAATCATATTATGGGGAGCTCAACAAGAGCCCACTACAAGGTAATTCTTATTCTCAGTTGAGTCGGGAAGATGGAATTGAGGATATTAGTGGTAAATTTCATAATTGTGCTATAGAGTTACCAAAGGTGGATATGGCACATAGGGTTGGACACCGTAGTCCAAAGGGATTTAGAGGCATTAATAGTAGGAAACAAAACCTAATGTTACTAGTATCTCCTAGGAAATCTAATGCGGTTAAGTCAATGGGTTTGAAACAGGTTACTTCGGCAGTTCCACGGATCAAAAAGAATATAGTGGCTCCGGTGGGGAAACATGAGATCCCGGCCACACGGTTTACAAACAGAAAATCAGGGACGGTAGCGATCCCGAAGCTACCGGCTAAAACGTGAAGCTCATGAGTTGGAACTGTCAAGGTCTCGGGGATGATCTGACAGTTGATTATTTGAGGGATTTATGGAGAGATCACAAATTCAATTTGTTATTTTTGTCGGAAACAAAACAATGTTTAAGTTATTTGGAAAAATTGTGCGTTGAATTTGGTTTTAATAATGTTTTTACTGTAGAACCGATCGGTTCAAGTGGCGGTTTGGCACTATTTTTTAATAATGAAATAAATTTACAAATTATTTATTCCGATAATCGTATTGTCGATGTAATGGCAAGAATTAACGGGAATGAGGTTTTTATGACTTTTTTGTATGGTGATCCAGTTATAAAACTAAGGAAATTTGTTTGGGAACGTTTAAATCCAATTGGTATGCAACGTACAGAGCCGTGGTTAATGATAGGAGATTTTAATGAATTAAAAGGGAATCATGAAAAAGAAGGGGGAAAGATGCGCTCGGCAGCGTCGTTTATAGCTTTCAATGCTATGATAAATCATTTCGGAATACTTATACTGAATATCAATATTAATCCATTTTCCGTTACTTCGGTCTCGATCCTTGTTAGATCTATAGACATTTCTTAGGACTAAAGTTTATTTCCCGAATTCACATATAAATTCTTTGTGCGGAATCGAGCTTCCACAATGGTGGAACACAACTAAAATTTTTAAAATTGAATGGCTAAAAAGCACATGAATAAATTACGAATCTATAACTAAATTAAGAGTCTAACAAATACAAAAAATATTCAACAATTTTATTACAAAAATAGACATAAACCCGCGTGTAACGCGGGTACTAACCTAGTTGGACTAATTAATCTAAGAGGATACATCAATGAAGATAAGACGAAGGAGGTGAAGTTTTTTGTCAAGATTCTAAACCGAGCAATATTTTATTAGATGGTTTTAAGGTTACAATAACGGTAATTTAACATTAATCCTTGTATACATATATACAAAACCATATTTTAATTTCGTGAGCTCAACGACGATTGGGTTGGGCCGGAGACTCAGGCTTAAGAGAGCGAACAAGAGACAACTTGGCAATATCCGAAACGGCACCGTTTCGAACGACGATGGAGTCACTGGTCAGAAACTCATAAGCCGCCTCGAAAGCCTCTCGCCAAAACCGAGGAACCTTTATACCACCGGATCGTCCGTACACATCCCACATACGCCTCACCACTTTCTCTCTCTCCTCAATTTCCTGTCCAAAATATCGGAGGATATTCAAAAACCCAATTTCGAAGACTAAAATTCCTGATTGATTCGTTATCACTTACGAGGATATCGAGATCGTCGCCGACAGGAAAACCGAAATCGCCATCGACTGATTGGAACAGACCGGTTCCTTTGAGAGATACAGAACCGGTTAACATAGAACCTAATGCCAAGAGTAGAACCGCGATTAGTACCCAAACCTTGTAACCAGCGCGTTTGCGGTTGCCATTCACAGGTTTTCTAACCGGTAAGAGCGTTTGAGATTCTTCAAACTTCATTTTTTAAAACTGGGAATCTCCTAATCTCACAAATTCTGTTAATGACCCCTTGATAAAGGAAACAAGGATCAATGTGAAAGAGAGACTTTTGGAACTGGATAAGTTAATTATAAAAAAATTGTCGGTTCTGGATTTAGCTTAGTACGAAGTGGGGTGGGATTAAAGCCACGATGAAGCTGACTTGGTGTTGACTTAAGTAACGCGTTCTCTTGTTTTGTCTGCGTTTATTTCACTGTTTGATCAATCCAGACGGTGGATTCATAAGTCTTGTGTCCAAACAGTCACCAAAATTAAAAGCAAGCAAACTTGTTTTGAGCTGACAAGAGCATGAACTGATCTGCGTATTATCAATTAAATTACTTTTATAATCATGTACTTCAACTGATACACCTCAGTTCAACAAATTATTCCCAAAGATTAGAGAACTAATGTCGGTATTATTATTAGTATTATAATTATTATTCTTGGATAAACATATTCGTTGTAGTTTCCTTATTCTGTTCGGTGAGGTTTCAGATTTTGGTCAAGGTTATAGATTTTGGTAAGAGCTCGAAAGCTTTTGCACACCCCTCAAATAGGTGAATAAATCAAATCTAAATTGTTCAGAAAGTATATATTTAGGAAGAATCGGAACTCAGAGATGCTAATGTAGCAAAAGGCAGACAATCAACATGACATCAATTTCAGACCGCCCGTCTGCTAATATCTCATCATTGTATTTCTTCTTCAAAGTTCATAAGGAAAAATAGTTTCAAAAAGAGCCAATACGGATTCAGTTTCTGGAATCTTTGATTTTATAAACTCATCAATTGACTCCCTTGAATTTATGTAAGATATTCAAACTTGGACAAAACCCAACAGCAAAAAAAAAAAAAATTATTGTGAAAAAAAAAAAAAAAAGTTAGCATATGGCATCAGATAATAAAGAGAGATTAGTTGTCAACACTGATTCATCTGTGTGTAGTATAAGATACTAATCATCATTTGCCATTAAAACCCCTAATTTTTTAAATCACGAATGCAAAAACCCAAAATCCATGAAACTCGAAACAAAAAGGCAAACAATTTCGAAGGAACTGAAGATTAAGCATTAAGCGATCGAGGAGATTTGAGTTTATATAACAACCTAGCTAGGGTTTAATTTTGTATCGGGCTTATTTATGTTATATTGGCCCAATGGGTTATTTTTAATTAGAGCCTATTAACTTAGAGCATGCGAGCTTTTATGGGGCTCATAAGATATTAAATTATTAAAATTTGAGGAATAGGAAAAAAGAGAGTGTGTTTGAGTAAAAAGATGAGGTGTTTTTATATATAAAATTTGAGTAAAAAGAGGAGGTTGTTGTTATAATTGGAGAGAAGGTCTCAATGGGTTGAGACTCAAAAGTGGGTCTCATAGGAGGAAGTGGTGTTTTTAAATATAAAATTAATAAAATTGAATAAAATGAAGAAAGAGAGTATTAAAATTAAGTAAAAAGATGAGATTGATTATTTTTTTATTTTGTGAGCCTCTATAAAGCTCACCCTTGTGGATGGTCTTATGTACATATTTCAATGTGGTACAAGACTATAGTGTAATTCGTTTGATGTTCTCTTTTTGTGAAATACGAAGAACTTTTTTTTTTTTTTTCTAAATTGTAAATATCATCACGGAATGAAACGTTTGAGGTTTTAAAAAAATTTAACCTATTTACTTGCCTTGGCAAAAAAGTATAAAACAAGGGAACAAATTGTTAAGGAAGAATGATGATCTTCATTCAAGCCAAAGAGCCATTAGGTACTTGAACCGTTTTCTGTGTCTTAGATAGAGTTGCGCACCAAGCGATCGATTTGCTTGGAAATTGTTTCTGGAGGAATACTTTGCAAATTATGGATCAGGTTGTTTCGTTGGATCCATAGGTTGTACACTGATGCCTGAGCCACAAGACGTCCTATTGTCAGAGGAGATGATGGAGTCTCAATGCTTGTCCACGTGGTGAGAGAGTCCCAATAACTGAAGATCAGAGGAGTGAGACGAAGTCTTTGTTGTACCAGAGTCCAAACCACAGAGCTAAAGCCACACCACAAAAGAAGGTGATATCTTGTTTCATCATGAAGAAAGCAAAAACTGCAGGTTTTGGTTATTAACATTCTCCAAGAGGCTAGCCTTGAGCTCGTGGGAGGTCAATACAAAGAACTTTGATGCACAAGTTTTCTTCAACAACAAAAATACATCTTTGTTTATATTTACAGTAGAATTTTTGAAGTAATATTACAATTTTAAACATTTTTAGTGGGAAAAACAAAACTTTTAAGTTTTTTCTTCGAATAAACACAAAAACCAAAAAAAAGTTTGACATGATGAGAAAGACATTATTATTATTATTATTATCTACTATATAAAAGCACAACTGCTCTCTCCAGCTTATGACACGTCATCCCTCCTCCTATTGCCTCATGATGCCACGTGGCACTTTAGTCGAATCATCTTCTCTTTCGCGTTAGGGATTCAGATATTCAATGAATCTTTACATCTTCCTCTCTTCTCGACCGTTTAACCCTGAAAACCATATATTAGCTGACATAGCAACGAGATGCAGCCCCAATCTGAATTTAGAAATCGCCTCTTTTACCTTTTTGCTATCGGAGGAAGAATTATTTGAACTCTCTACTGCGGTAAGGTTTTTTTGGTTTTTGTTTCCGTCAATTTTTTTTTAAAATGACAGGTGTCAATAAAACAGAGTGTGCCTTGAGCGACACGTCAGGGGTGGAGGAATTTTATTATAAAAGTAGAAGGGCTCTCTCCCTTGAGCGACACGTCAGCATCGAGAATTCAGCAAAACAAGCCACATCACCCGTTCTGTTGTTGGGCCATAATCTATGTTAGTGGTGCTTCATATATCCTGTCTTATGGGCCTCAGGCTCCCGATCGCTGAAGCTCCATCACATGAAACCGGCCCACCACCTACTGCGCCTCCTCTCTTTAGGTCGATAACTCCCCAGCTTCTCCTCTCCACCCTCCGGACACCACCGGCCGTTACCACTCCTCCAAAAAATTCAACACAACACTTACTATGCCTCCTCCCATTCCTTCGTCCGTTTCACTTCCTCCACACCCAAACCCTTTAAGCCCAATCACTCACACAACACACGATCGTAGAAAAAGAGATTCGGTATATGCAGACATTAGGGTTGTGAATCGAAGCTTGCGATTCTGTAGAGAAAGGCGTTGGTGATGTAAGGATCTGAAGAGGCTTGAAACCGTTTTCTGGAAAAGAGGCAACCGGATAAGATTCATTAATAACTATTAAAACATTTTTTTCCAAAAATGCAACTCTAAAATGCATTAATAACCATAAAATAATTTATTCTCGAAAAGACACAGTCATTTCTGAGTTGTGGAACTTTAGAATTGATTAGGTTGCTGGAATCCTATTGACATTGTTTATTGGTTATTGAATATTGGTGATTGGTTTAATGGAATGGATTGGTTGTTTGTCTGTGGTCTTCGATGTTCCGCTTGTTTATTGTTGATTGTGAGAACTTGGTGAGAGTTAGCATTTATGGGAATGCAAATTCGATGCTATTGGGAAAGAAAAAAAAGGGGTCGGGTTGTTTCAATTTTTCTATGTTTTGTACCTATATCATGTATATCGTGTATTGGTAAGTATTTATGTTAGTATAAAAGTATATTTTACATTGATTAACACATTCTAATATTATATACTCAATTATCAATTTGGTGTAAAATTTTGTTTTAAATAAACAATTCTTTAGTTTGGCACTGATTTTAAATAAGTATTTTTTATTTTTTTGAGAACTTATTATTATATTTTTTATTGCAATATAGCTCCATCCAATCTTTAAACATATTCTAACTATAATCGTGGAACACATAGATCAATTATTTACTTTTGTCATTTTTTCGTAAGACACTTATATAATTATAGAAAATTAATTTATACATAATATTTTGTGTTTACGTTTTATTAAACACTTAAAAATTATTTTTTCTAGATTTTTTGGATTAAAAACATTGGTTCAAATATTAAATTATTAAATATCTATTTTTCTTGGATCATGGTGTAGAACTATGTACATGTTTACATAAAATTGTATATCATTGCCCATGTATTTTGTTGTTCAATTTATAAATAATGTCACCATTATTTTTTTACTTTATATGTATCAAAACTTAAGATTTTTTATAGGGACAATTACAAAAATGCCACTTTTGGTGTGCCACTAATACAACATAATTAACTCAAACATAAATGTATACTAAAGTAAATAATTTTGAAAAAATCGCATTTTTTAAAAGTGATATTTCTCAAAATTTATTATTTTTATATTTATTTTAAATTATTGTATTACAACGTTTTCAATCTTTTTATGTTATAATTCCCAAAAACTCAAATATATCATTTTGAATATTAAATTTTTATTCATCGCTCTTATATAGAACTCATAATATTTTGATTACTTTCTAATGAACTACAATATAAATGAAATATGTTCATTATTGTAATGTTTATTTAGAAAATAAAATACTCAAATAATTCTAAAATATGGTCGGCGTGATACATGAGTTTTACAATTTTGTTAAACATAAAGACAAAAAAACTGATTTAACCATTTACAATTTTATGCTACTTTTAATCATTCATTTACTTATTTTAAGTAGAATATAACTCGCGCGATGTGCGATTTTTTCTTACATCAATTTATACCTCTTATATCTTTTAAATAATGGTATCTTTTAAATATTTCTTTCATCCTTCCATAAAATTTTAATATGAAATTATGAACAAAATCATATATTCCAAATTCCATCTTCAATGAGATATTTTAACATCCTTTAGTGAAAATATATATATTCTTTCTCTTGAGATCAACAGTCTCTTAACAACCGTTTGACACTCATATTCATTAATACTCAAATAATTTCTATGTTTACCAAAAATAATAATTTTATAAGTACTACTTTCGTTATTATTGACTTATTTTCGTTTTTAATTTAATTAGAAACTTTAGTAGATATAAGTAATAATAAATATGAATTAAATGAAAGTTAAAATTAAAATAATTGTAAAAAAATGGTTTGTCTATGTGGACACCTTAAATGGAGAGAAAACTTTGCTATTATATATATATATATATATATATATATATATATATATATATATATTTTCAGGTTAGATCACTCACCAAGAAGCAAGAAGTTTTAGGAAAGAGTTACATCATAGAAACGTAAACTATTCACCCTATCAAAATAATATATTATCGATCTCTCGTTTTTGTCTAACTTTGGAAATGTCAATTCAAAATTTAACAAGATTTTACTATTCAACATCCTCCAAACTAATCGTTCTTCCAAGTCTCCTAAGAAATAGACAATATCAACAAAAAATGTATTTAATATTTTTGACCCATTTTATCCAAATATATACCCTAAATATATGTGATCCGAAAAAAATATACCCTAAAAATATGAGTGTATATATAGGGACATTTTATCCTTCACAACACAATAGAAAAAATAATATTGTTTTTAATGAATGACATAGAAATAGAAAAGAGAACTGATGAAGTTTTTTTCACTAGAATGTATAATCTAGTGGATGATCCTACAATGGATTCAATTGCCACTTGGAACCAAAGCGGCAAGAGTTTTATCATTTTGAATCCGTTTGAATTTTTCAAAATCACTATGTTTTATTCTGGCTACGCAAATTGTTTGGAAGGCATATTTTCCCTCTACGTAAGTTTTGAGTTTGTATGTGATCTTTTATGATGGTTAATTAGTGTTTAAATCTTACTACATTTTTTTTCTTTTTTTGCAGAAATTTAGAAGAGTTAGATCTGATATAGTGGAATATGCAAATGATAATTTTGTGCGAGGCCAACCTCATCTAATGGAAAATATACAAAGAGCATACGTCTTCTTAAATAACATAGATTTTATAAATCAGCTTGAGACACTCACAAAGGAAAAAGAAGAGTTACTTGCGGAGTTACATAAGCAAGAGATTGAAATAAAAGAACTAAAGCATCATTTGCAAAACATAAGATTTTGCAAATTATGAACAAAGCTCAATCGCATCATTAATAATTTTCTTTTTATAGCTTTTATATTTTCTTTTCATTTCATTTAGTATTTTAATTTGTTTTTAATATGATCACGACGATTAATAAAGTTTTGCTTATAACCACGATTGTGAGTTGGATGATCTCAGTCTTAACACTTTCTTGTTTTTTTGTCCTTTCTGTCATCAAACATGTAAAAACAATTCAACATAAAATATAAATATTCTAAGTTGAGATCATAAAATATGGTTTACAATTAGATACATTTAATATATACTTAGTGTCTGAATCTTCCTACATATTTTTTTGTTTATTTGTTGCAGAACTTTCAAAGAGTTAGACAAGCTATAATGGAATATGCAAATGATCATTTTGTGCGAAGCCAACCTCATCTAATGAAAACGTTCCAAAACCATTCTTATTCTACCATCCAGATGATTTTAAAGATTATATCAAGATACTCACAAAAACGTTAAAATAGTTTTTTATTAGAGTAATAGGCATGTATAATACCTTTGACAATCATAATTAAGTATATAACATAACCTAATTACTAATTAGGTATCTAACATTAAACACACTTAAAATTCCAATACTACCCTTTCCATATATTAAGAGTTAATAATCTTTTGTTTTTTAATTTTTACATAAAACAAAACTAATTAATACAAAAGAAAAATAAATTGGTTGTCTCTCTTTACCCTAATCGCCGTCTTCTACTTCTGTCTTCTTCTTCTCATCATCGTCATCATCAACATCTCCTTCTTCTTCTCTTATTTTCTTATTTTCTCTTCTACTTCTGTCTTCTTCTTCTCATCATCGTCATCATCAACATCTCCTTCTTCTTCTCTTTTTTTTTTTCTTCTTCTTTGTTTTATTCTTTTGTTTTTTTAATCCTCTACTCCTCATCATCATCATCATCATCATCATTCTTCTTCTTCTTCTTCTTTGTCTTTAACTCTTTGTCATGGATCAAAATCTGAAATCGTGAATTAAGATAGTGTTTCTTCTTAAATCTGAAATCTAACTCCTCACTGCTATCTAAACTGAGTCTTCGCTTATGTGTAATAGGTATATGTTTATGATATATAGTTAACTATATACGTTTATGATATGTAGTTAAATAAAATCTAACATAGTTAACTATGTTAAAAAATATGTGTAATAGGTATACGTTAATGATATATAGTTAACTATATACGTTATTTTATCATTATAATAATAGGTAACTATGTCTCTAGTAATAGTTAACTATGTTCCTTTTCATAATGAATACTATAATAAATAAATTATATTTTTAATAATAGTTAACTATGTTATTTTTCATTATGCAAACTATAATAGATAACTATCTTTCTAATAATAGTTGACTATGTATATTATTCGTATTCATTACTCGAAATAAAATAACAACATTTTTATGTAGTCAACTATATTTTTTATGTAGTCAACTATGCTTATAATTTTGTAGCTATTTTCTGAAAAAATAGTTAACTACAACATGTTTTAGATAGTTACAAAACAATGTGAGAGGAGATCTGCTACTATAGTTAACTACAATTACACAGACCTCTCCCTTCTTCCCAGATCCTTCACCAGCCATCTTAATGAGTCCGATTAGAAAAGGAAACATATTAATGAGTCCGATTTGAAGAGAATTGACGGTAAAAGATTTATTTCAGTTTCCTTTTCTAATTTTCCAGGGGCAATATCGTCCGGAATTTCTATCTCTCTCCTAACCACCTAATTAAAATTCAACCTACGCTACTTAACTAATTACACTCTACCAGACTATTATCTAGCTAATTAACTCTTTTTATTATTAGTTTTTTAATAGTTTTGGTGAACTTATACAAGTTTGAAGGAACCGGTAATCTCAAACGTATTCGATTTACATAAAAAAAAATGTTTACATTTAATCTAAGTGTTATGCAAATCAACTTTTATAAAATACATACCATTGATCTTTATTATTTCTTCTGTATATTTAAAACATCATAAATTTTTCTTTAATAAATCTAGTATTTTTTAATGTTGATAGATGCCTAATCCTGAAATTTCTGCATTAGTCATGTTATTGTAATCCATTTCAGCTGTGTTTGCGTGTTAAGAGAAAATAAATTAAGTTCATGTGTCGTATTTATATAACTCACTACAAGAAAACAGCGAGAAACTGACGGAAATATCCGTCGGAAATCTGTAGGAAATGACATTTTCCGACAGATTTCCGACGGATATATCCGTCCGTTCTAGATTGTCGGAAATGATAATTCTGTCGGAAATCCGTCACAAATTCCGACAGATTTCCGACAGACGTATTTCCGACAGAGTTCCGACAGCTCGCCGGAATCCGGTGAGCTGTCGGAACCCTGTCGGAAATAAGTCTCCGGCAACATGTCGGAACGCAGTCGGAAATACACCTGTCGGAACTCAGTCGGAACAATATTCCGACAGGTGTATTTCCGACTGCGTTCCGACAGGTTTATTTCCGACTGAGTTCCGACAGTGTATTTCCGACAGATTTCCGACTGATTCGTAGAAATTAGTAAAAATAAAAATAAATTTAATTATTATTAATTTAATATAAATTTTTAATTTAAAATTTTAAATTATATAAATTGAAATAAAAATATTTAATTTAAAATAAAAAGTTAAATTGTATTACAAAACGATTGAAACAATTTAAATCTAAGCGGTGGGCGGCGGCGGCGGCGGCCGCGGAAGCAAACCCGAGGAAACTAACTGCGCCATCATCTGTTGCATCGCCTCCCGGTCCTTCTTCGCCTGTTCCCGGTCCGCCGCAGCTTCATCTTGTATCTTCAGGACCGTCGTCTTCAAACTTTCAATTTCGGCCTCCTTTTCCTTCATCTGGGCTCTCAGCTCGGATGACTCGCTGTTGTAACAAGAAGACCCCGATGATGCTGCATCGTCGGGAATACCATAAATCCGCCCTTTGCTCTGCGGAGCAACCTGGGGAAGAAATTTCAATTAATGAAAAAGACTTGATAAGTATTTTAAATTTTACATACCTTTAAGACGAATTGGTTGATGATCTCGTCCGGGGCTTCGGTGAGGGGAGGGGTTCCTTCCGTTTGTGGCTGAGACAGAATATAGTCTTCTTCCATTATTTGGACGGCATGCTGAATCTCCCGAGCTACCAGATCCTGGACGACACCATCCTTGTTGGTGTGTGCTGCTACCAGAAGTTCAACGTAGTTGGGGTCCCGACCCAACTCCTTAGCCTGCAGTTGTTAGATATTTATTTCATATAAATGTATAAAACTAAAAAAAAATTAATAAAAATCAAAGAATGGCATAAAAAACATACCATATCTCTAGCCTTTGTCTTCTTGCTGGTAGCTCCGAGGTTGTGGGTGGCTTTACCCTTGCCCTTGCGGTCGCTGTTCCGGTTGCTAGAGTGATATGAAGAAATCGCCTTGGTCTCCTGTAGTTGCCAATAGGCGATGAACCCGTTCCACAATTCCGGCTTCTCAACCATCTCCTTTGGCACCTCACCGTGTAGCCACTTATCCTTCCACTCGAACACCTTGTGCGAGTAGTGCCTCCCTGCGTATGAGTCGAAGTCCCTCCTGACCGTTGCGGTCAAGTGTGGGTCTCACTTAAATTCTTGCTGAAAAAAGAAAAATTAAATTAAAAAAATAATACTTTAAATGAAAGTAAAAATTGTGAAAACAGATGACTTACCGCAAATGTGCGAAACCACAATTCTTGATCCTCCGGTGGCATTTTGCCGTACGTTGGATACGGAAAGCGGAGCAAAGAACATTCCATCTTGTTGAGGGACTTCGAAATCCCGCTTCGAGAATCATCAAACCTAAGAAAAAAAAAATTAACAATATAATTACATTAGTGACAATTAAATTAAATTAGTAAAAAAAAGAAAAAATGGAACAAAACTTACCATGTGTCTCTACCGATCTGGTCTGGATGGAGCGTAGGTATCCGCCCTCGTCCAGGAAGACCCACGAAGTCCTCCACGCTAATCTGGGACGGTAGTGTGGCGGCTGGTGGTATCTCCGGCGTCTGTACATGTGTAGACGACGGTGATGGTGCAGACGTCGTAGCCGCATCAGGTCTACTCTGACGACGACGACGACGTTCGCCGCTGGCCCCGCCGCCAGATGCTCGGAAACCACTATAATCCCTATATTTATATATAGATTTTAGGGATATAGATTTTAGGGATATAGATTTTAAATTTTAAAATTTTTAAAGTTTTAATTTTTTAATTTTTTTAAAAATGTAAGAGATTTATGTGTTTTTTAAAAAATTTTAATAAAGAATTGTAACCATTTTTAAATTATAGAATTTTGTAGATAAATCATATTATAAATTTTTATAAATCCTTTAAAATGCTATTTTTAAATTATAGAATTGTTATTTTTAAATTATAAAATTGCTATTTTTAAATTATAGAATTGCTATTTTTAAATTATATAATTGCTAATTTTAAATTATAGAATTGCTATTTTTAAATTATAGAATCGCTATTTAAAATTTTTTAAATTATAGAATTGAGATTTTTAAATTCTTAAAAATCAAATTTTTTATAAATTTGATTAAATCAGTTTATAAAATTGTATAAATCCTTTAAAATGCTAACAATGTTTTATAAATCCTTAAAATGCAAACTATTATTTATAAATCCTTAAAAATGTTAATCCTAATTCATAAATTTTTCAACATTACGAAATTTTTTTTATAAATCCTTAAATTGTTTATAAATGCTAAGTGTTTATTATAAATCCTAAATTTTTCAACATTACCAAATTCACAAATCAATTCACAAAATCAATTCACAAACCAATTCACAAATCAATTCTCTAATCCTAATTCACAAATCAATTCACAAACCAAAAGGAATTAGGAATTAGAGGTTTTCTTACAAATGTGAAGGAATATCATCCATGACTGGAAGAGAAGAACGAACGCCGGAGAAGAACGACCGGCGGTGAAGAATCGAGGAGAAGAACAAACGCCGGAAATCCGGTGGGAGAGAGAAAAACGAACGGCGATCCGGTGGGAGAAAGAACAAACGCCGGAGACCCGGAAACGTCGGGAGAGAGGATCGGCGGCGGAGGAAAAAGGCGGCGGCGGCGATTTTGGTGGTTTTCTCCTTCGATTTGTGTTCTGAAGAACGAAGGGGATCTGTTTTATTCCCAGAATTTCCGACAGCCTTAAAACTGTCGGAATTCTGTCGGAATCCAAATAATTTAAATGACCGCGTGTAATTGGACCGTCCCATTTCGCGGTATTTATTTTCATTTCGCGGGTAAAATTTGGTATTTCTGTCGGAAATTTGTCGGAAATTTCCGACAGAAATCCGACAGTTTTGTGGTTTTGAGCTTTTTAACGATCCGTTTTCGTAGGTACAAGGTCATAATATGATTGGATCCTGATTTGCAAGATAAAATACTTGGTAATGGTCATTGTTACTTTCAAATTCTAAACAGTTAGTATCCTCGTGTATTTCCCGTAAACATCTATTGTTTAGTATATGTAACATCATGTTCTGTATAACATCGATTAATTGATTTTCTCTCTTATATTTTACTTTTGTTGTTAGAATTGTATGCCGGGAATGTGTCTTATTGAAATTTTAAAATTTGACCTTAAAACCCCAAATCTGTCGGAAATCAGTCGGAAATATATATATATTTCCGACTGATTTCCGACAGAAATAATAATTTTATGAAAAAAAAATTATTATTATTATTTCTGTCGGAAATCAGTCGGAAATATATATATATATATATATTTCCGACTGAATTCCGACAGAAATAATAATTTTATGAAAAAAAATTATTATTATTATGTCTGTCGGAAATCAGTCGGAAATATATATATATTTCCGACTGAATTCCGACAGATTTGGGGTTTTAAGCTTGTTAACGATCCGTTCTCGTTCATACCAATTGATAGCATGATAGGATCATGATTCCGAAGATAAAATACTTGATAATGATCATTGTTACTTTGAAATTCTAAACAGTTGGTTTTTTAGTATTTCCCGTAAACATCTATCGTTTTATATAAGTTACTATATGAAACGCTTTTGGTTGAAACATGACAAAATCGCAATTCATGTTCTGTATAACATCGACAAGGTTACTTACTCTCTTATCTTTTACTTTTGTTGTTAGAATTGTATGCCGAGAATGTGTCTTTTCGAAATTCTGAAATTTGACTTTAAAACCCCAAATCTGTCGGAAATCTGTAGGAAATATATATATATTTCCTACAGATTTCCGACAGATTTGTGGAAACACGTGTCGTAATTTAAGGTTTGCCTGATATAAAGCATCTGTCGGAAATCTGTAGGAAATATATACAGATTTCCGACAGAAGCTGCAAAATATCAAAAAAAAACAAAAGAGACAGTGTCGATCGACAACCCCATACCGTCGATCGACATGGGTTTTGGCAAGATATACTCAAATGAAGTTTTGATCAGAAGACTATATGTATCCATTTCTGTCGGAAATCTGTAGGAAATATATATTTCCTACAGATTTCCGACAGAAAAACAGATTTTTTTTAAAAAAAATTAGAAAACAATGCATATGAAACCTTTTTATAATACAAACATATAATGTAACTACTCTGAGTCCGATTATGATCCTTCCGAAGGAATTGTGTCTTCGTCTTCATCAAATTCTCCAACTTCTTCTTCTGATTCTGAGTGTACTATATTATCACCAAATTCTGTGAAATCAACAAAAAGGTCCACTGCGGAAGAAATTGGAACTGGATCCATCGGAGTAATACTAGTTGGTTGCATAGCATCGTGCTCAGCAACTCCATATAGTCGCCCTCTTGGATTAATTGGAGTCACTGTAATCCAAGGATCTCTTCGATGTGTTACCCTAGGGTAAGAAATATAGCATACCTGAAACAAACATATTTAGTTTAGGCAATTGCAAAATCATTATTTATCAATAACGCACGTATTATAAAATTTTAAAATCAAACCTGGTCTGCCTGTGATGCTAGGATGAATGGGTCATACTTTTGCAGTCTCTTAGAAGAATTTACTGAAGTGACGCCAAATTGGCTCACCTGAACACCTTGTGGATGATTTGGATCATACCACTCACACAAGAAAACAATGCACCTCATGCCCAACAATCCTGGATAGCGTACTTGCAATATTTCTTTGAGAATCCCGTAGTAGACTACATCACCACATGTAGCTGAAATACCGTAATTTGCAGTTGCCCTCGACCTTTCTTCATGAATCCTAAATGCAAATCCCCTAGTGCAATATTTCCCGTATGAAGTTGCTTCGAAGCTTGGGCCAGAAACTATCTCTTGTAACCATGTTGGAAACATTTCTCCATTCTTCATTCCTTCAGAAACCTGATATAATAATTTACACAAATTAAGTATTAATTAATGCACTAATTTTAAGATATATAAGCGTTTTTTAAAAACTTACGTAATATTGCAGCCAATTTGCAAACTCGGTGTCCTTAGTTTCTCCAAGTTCGTCTTCTGTCATATTCGGATAATAGTGACGTATTGATGCAATGTAAATCCTGAAAGCAAACAACAATATATAACATATGAAACCTATATATTACTTAGGTATATAAAAAAAAGAAGTATTTAAATAAGTTCTGTTTTTACCTTTCGTACTCCGCCATCTCCTCACAATTCGTTAGGATATACATATGTAAGTGACTCCACTCATCTTGTGATAGGAAGCGTTTCTTCCTTCTCTCAGTCACTCGGCCAACTTGCGAAAACAACTGAGGGACCAGCGCGTGATACATGACTCTCTCACCTCTATCATCATGACGAGCAGGACGTCTACTCTTCGTACGAACTTCCCGTGGAAGGTAAGATTGCGCAAACTGTGATGCTTCTTCATTGATACTCTGTGCGACAATAGAACCTTCAACTCTCGCCAAATTTTTGACCTTCTTCTTTAGATGGAACATGTACCGCTCAAAAGGATACATCCAACGAAATTGAACGGGACCACCTAGTTCGGCTTCGCGGGGGAGGTGTAGGGGAAGATGTTCCATAACATCAAAAAAAAACGGCGGAAAGATCTTTTCAAGATTGCAAAGGATCACTGGTATATTGGCATCTAATTTGCGGATCCCCTCAACTGTAAGTGTCCTCGTGCATAAATCCCTAAAGAAAGCACCAACAGCTGCAATAGCTTCTTGGACTGTTTGAGGAAGGAGATGGGTAAAAGCAAATGGAAGAAGCCTCTGCATCACTACATGACAATCATGACTCTTCATTCCCATAAACTTTAGGTTTTGCGAGTCTACGCAGTTACCCAGATTAGCTGCATATCCATCAGTGAATTTAACTTCGTCTTTAATCCACCGGAAAAACGCTCTGACCTTTTCTTTTTGCAATCGGTACGGAGGAAAAGGATATGTGCCATCGGGAAGACGTTCAAGATAATCACGGTTGCAAATCATTGAAACATCCATCCTAGACTTCACATTGTCTTTTGTCTTTCCCGGGACGTTTAACACCGTATTCATGATGTTGTCAAAGAAATTCTTTTCAACATGCATCACATCGAGGTTGTGCCTTAATAAATGATCCTTCCAATACGGCAAATCCCAAAATATACTCTTCTTGTGCCAGTTATGAGCTTCCCCTACACCACAAAGAGGTTCATGCCCATTACCCCCACAATCAGGAGTCCTATCAGCACCAAAATCTCTCAACTACTCCAATATAGTACGACCGTCTATCTCATCAATTGGAGCATCAACCACTTGGTTATTTTTCTTAAATAATCTTTTAGACCGACGATAGGGGTGGCCGTCCGGTAGAAACCTTCTATGGCAATCAAACCAACATGGCTTTCTTCCATTCCTCAATTGGAAAGCGTCAGTGTTGTAACACCCGTGAACCCAAATGGGATTTTTGGGGGTGTCGATCGACGCGATGGGTGTATGTCGTTCGACACCGGGTCGTTTCCTCGAGAATTTGGGCAGGGGGTGTCGTGTCTATCGACACGGTGTGTCTGTCGATCGACACAAGGCCATCGTTTCTCGAAGGGTTGGGCAGAAAGTGCCCCGTCGATCGACACAAGGAGTGTCTGTCGATCGACACGGGCAAAAATAAAACCTAAATTGTAAAAATTAGGGTTTTCCTATAAAAAGGCTTCCACACTCTCTTTCTCCTGGGTGGCCGTGGGAAAGGAAAGAAAAAGGGGAAAAGAGAGAAAAAAGGGAGATTTGAAGGATTTGAGAAGTTTTTAAAGGAAATTCTTGTGGATTCTCCTTAGAACTCAATCCTAGATTGTGTGCCTTCGTGGGGAGAGCTTGGGGTGTTGGATTCGAGCGGGAAATCGGAGATTGAAGCTCGTGTTCTTCGTGTTCTTCCTCTTCTTTTCTTCAGATCTAAGGTGAGTGCGCGACCATAGGTTCTTGAATTGAGGATTATACGTTGTACGTTGTTGTTGTGTGTTTGGGTGGTTCTTTGTGGATTGAATTTGCAGGTTTTGGTGTTGATTTGGGGAGATTTGGCCATGAGAGGATAGGCCAAACTCGGACAGAAGGCTCGCTGTCGATCGACAGGATTTCTTCCTGTCGATCGACACGTGGTTGTGAGCCGTCGATCGACAGGGTTGCTCCCCGTCGATCGACACGTGTAGTATTGTCCTGTTTTCTCCGTTTTCTGTTGTTTGCTTGTTCCGTGCATTGTCTGATAACCCTGGTATTTCGTGTATTGTTTAATTCAAGTAATTGGCCTGTAGATGGGACGACCGTCTCACTAAGTATTTGTTAAATACTTACGCAACTCGCTTTTCCCAATTGTGTTGCAGGTAAAGATAAGGTTTAATCGCGGAATCAGGGCCTGAGGAGGGGATGATAGGTTTTTGTGTGTACAGTCTAATTCTAGAAAAACCAGTGTTAGGTTGCTAGACTTATTTTGAGTAACTCCGGATGTAATATTGACTCTATCATCTGGATAATTGTACGGCTTTTTGTGTGAATGTATGGTTGAATGGTTGTTAACCTTTTATGAAATTAAAAAAAAAAAAAACTTGTGCGTCACATTTTGGTATCAGAGCCCTTACGGTTCTAGGGCTAGTGGTGGTTGTGTTGAGCTGAGACTATGTGTGTTAATTGATTTTTGTGTGTTTAATCAATTCTAGTCTTAGTATCATCCTCTCCGGCCTTCAAAGAGATTCCGCGGTAAGTTGTGGTGTTTGTTTGTTTTTCCTCGGGTACTTATCTGCTGTTGTGTTGCAGTGAGATGGATACCCGAGCTAGAGGTCGGGGTAGAGCAGTAGCCCGTGGGGGCAGGGCAGTGGCCCGTAGGGGCAGAGTGGGTGGCCGTGGTCGTGGTCGTGGTCGTGGACCAGTCGCGGAGTCGGCAGAGACCGCGGCGCAGAGTGCATCCTCGGGTGGGGCAACCGCGTCAGAGTCCCAGTCGCTTGGTGCCAGTGTGTTGGCTGGTGCCGGTGGAGGCGAGGGAGTTCCAGTGGGCCCAGGTGAGGGTGCTGCTATAGCTCCAGGTCGTGATGACCAGGTTGTGGGATTGCTGACTCAGTTGTTGGCACGTTTTCCGCCTGTGGCTCCTGAGCAGGCTCCAGGTGTTCCTCCAGAGGCAGGTTTGCAGCAGGGGGCTGTAGTGGCTGAGGGGCAGGTGCCGTCTTACCTAGAGATTATGGGGCACATGCAGAGGATCGATACGCCGTCGTTTGAGGGCCGTGTGGGTCCTGCGGAGGCGGATGAGTGGCGCTTGAGAGTGGAGCGTAACTTCAGATCGATTCATTGTCCCGCGGAGTATCAGGTAGAGTTAGCCATTCACTATCTGTGTGGTGATGCGCATCTGTGGTGGCGAGCTATCAAGGCTCGGAGAGCGGTGTGGACCTGGGGAGAATTCTTAGCCGAGTTCAATGCTAAGTATTTTCCTCAGGAGGCTCGAGATCGTCTGCAGCTCAGTTTCATGTCGCTTCAGCAGGGAGGCCGTTCTGTACGCGAGTATGATGCCGAGTTTGGCAGATTGTTGGTGCATTCGGGCCGCGATATCGAGGATGAGAGGACTCTCATGCAGAGGTTTTTGCATGGACTTCGGTTGAGTATCCGGTCTCAGTGCAGAGGTGCTAGTTATGCCTCGAGGGCAGAGCTGGTAGAGCTGGCGGCAGCGATCGAGGAGGATCAGCGCGAGCAGGCTGGTTCTTTAGTGGTTCCGCGTGTGGTTGCTCCTGTGGTTCAGCCGAGGGGCCAGCAGCAGCAGCAGCAGAGTAGTTCCGGTTCTGGTTCCGGCAAGGGCGGCAAGCCTGCGCAGGTACAGAAACGGAAATGGGATGGTGCTTCTAGGCCCAGTCAGAGGGGCGGAGCATGTTATGGTTGTGGCAGTTTAGAGCATCGTTTGGCGAGTTGCCCCCGTAAGGGTGATCAGCAGCAGTTGTCTCAGCAGCCGCCGCAGTTGCAGCAGCGGGACTTGAGGGTATGTTACCGCTGTCGCGAGCCGGGGCATATCAGGACGTCGTGTCCCAGGTTGCAGCAGCCGAGTGTTGCAGCGATTCAGCCAGTTGAGGTGCAGCCTTTGAGTCAGGTTGCGGCAGTGCAGCAGCCGATAGGCCATATTGGACCTGCACCGCGCATGTATCCTTCGTCAGAGTCCGGTCAAAGCAGTGGAGCCGGGCAGATCACAGGTAAAATTCTAGACTCAAACTTCGTGAAATTCTTAGAAGTAGAATTTTCCTTGTTGTTGTGGTTTGTGTTTTGTTATTTATTTGTGATCGAGTCTCAGGGTTCCCAACGCATGTGGTATGTGTAGGGACCTTGTTAGTGGGCGGCTTTGAGTCCCACGTGTTGTTTGATTCCGGAGCATCGCATTGCTATATTACCCCGGAGCGTGCCGAGCGTAGTGGCATCCGGAGTAGCGCGGGTGAGCGCGCAGGCGTGGTCGAAGTGGCTGGAGGTGGATTCCTGGCTACTTCGGGCCGTGCTAGGGCAGTGGATGTACGGATAGCTGGGCATTCGATGCCAGCGGACTTGGTGATTAGCCCAGTGGTGTTGTATGACGTAATCCTAGGTATGGACTGGTTATCGTTCTACCGGGTTTATCTGGATTGCTTCAGGGGCAGAGTGATCTTCGAGCGGGAGGGCGGCAGGTTGTCGTTTCAGGGTTTGAGGCCGGTTTCTGATAGTCTCGTGATCTCGGCTATTCAGGCGGAGCGGATGATAGAGCGGGGTCGCGAGGCTTATCTGGCGACGATTGTGATGTCGGAGTCCAGTGGTGAGGTTGCTTTGGAGGATATCCGGGTTGTTCAGGAGTTTGAGGATGTTTTTCGATCGTTGGAGGGATTGCCACCATCTCGGTCCGATCCTTTCACGATTGAGCTTGAGCCTGGAACTGCTCCGATATCTAAGGCCCCTTACAGGATGGCTCCAGCAGAGTTAGCAGAGCTGAAGAAGCAGTTGGAGGACCTTTTGGGTAAGGGTTTCATTCGACCGAGTGTGTCATCGTGGGGAGCACCGGTGTTGTTTGTGAGGAAGAAGGATGGGAGTTTCCGGTTGTGCATCGATTACCGGGGGCTTAACCGAGTTACTGTGAAGAACAGGTACCCTCTCCCGAGGATTGATGAGTTGTTGGATCAGTTGAGGGGTGCGACCTGGTTCTCCAAGATAGATTTGGCTTCAGGTTATCATCAGATTTCGATTGCTGAGGCGGATGTGCGCAAGACGGCTTTCAGGACGCGTTATGGGCATTTTGAGTTCGTGGTGATGCCTTTTGGTCTGACGAATGCGCCTGCAGCTTTCATGAGATTGATGAACGACGTGTTCAAGGAGTTCTTGGACGTGTTTGTTATCATCTTTATCGATGATATCCTGGTTTATTCGAGGAGTTCCGAGGAGAATGAGGTGCATTTACGTTTGGTCCTCAAGAGGCTTCGGGAGCAGAAGCTGTACGCTAAGTTGAGCAAGTGCAGGTTCTGGCAGCGAGAGATGGGTTTCCTTGGTCACATTGTGTCTGCAGAGGGGGTTTCTGTGGATCCAGCTAAGATTGAGGCTATTCGGGATTGGCCTAGACCGAGCAGTGCGACCGAGATCAGGAGTTTCTTGGGTTTGGCAGGTTATTATCGGAGATTCGTCAAGGGCTTTGCGAGTATGGCGCAGCCAATAACGAAGCTGACCGGTAAGGATGTTCCGTTTGTTTGGACACCAGAGTGCGAGGAGAGTTTTGCGAGACTCAAGGAGATGTTGACTAGTACGCCGGTGTTGGCACTACCCGAGCCGGGGAAGCCTTATACCGTGTATACTGATGCTTTGGGAGTTGGTTTGGGTTGCGTTTTGATGCAGGAGGGTCGAGTCATCGCGTATGCTTCGAGGCAGTTGCAAGGTAGTGAGCGTAATCGGCCTACGCATGATCTAGAGCTGGGAGCAGTAGTGTTCGCTCTGAAGATCTGGAGGTCTTATCTCTATGGAGGGAGAGTTCAGATCTACACGGACCACAAGAACCTGCAGGACATCTTTACTCAGCCGTTACTGAACATGAGACAGAG
Organism: Draba incana; assembly: GCA_963576765.1. Taxonomy (NCBI): domain Eukaryota; kingdom Viridiplantae; phylum Streptophyta; class Magnoliopsida; order Brassicales; family Brassicaceae; genus Draba; species Draba incana. The sequence continues at coordinate 16,535,179 of OY755208.1, forward strand.
ACGCTGGGTCGAGTTGTTGGCGGATTATGATCTGGAGATCATTTATCATCCGGGCAAGGCTAATCTGGTGGCAGATGCCTTGAGTCGGCGGAGGTCCGATTCAGCCCACGAGCGGGTTATCGAGGAGTTGGTAGGCGAGATTAGCACGTTGCGTCTTTGTGCTTTCTCGGAGGAGCCGTTGGGCTGGGAGGCAGTTGATCGGGCAGATCTTCTTAGTAGGATCAGAGTGGCCCAGCAGAGCGATCAGATGTTGCTTGATTCGTCGCGAGCAGCAGGGTCTGAGTATGATGTCTCTCCGAATGGGACGATTCTGATTCGTGGTCGAGTGTGCGTACCACGGGATGAGGTGTTGAGGTAGGAGATTCTGAGTGAGGCTCATGCGAGCAAGTTCTCAATTCATCCGGGGGCGACCAAGATGTACCGTGATCTCAAGCAGTATTATCACTGGGTCGGGATGAAGAGAGACGTGGCAGCTTTTGTGTCTAAGTGCAATACGTGTTCGTTGGTCAAGGCCGAGCACAAGGTTCCGAGTGGCAAGCTGCAGAGTTTACCCATCCCGGAGTGGAAGTGGGATATGATCACGATGGATTTTGTGGTCGGGTTGCCTACGTCGCGGACGTACGATGCTATGTGGGTGATCGTGGACCGATTGACCAAGTCAGCACACTTATTGGCCATTAAGAAGACCGATGGAGCGGCTAAGTTGGCTAAGAAGTTTGTGCGAGAGATTGTGAGGCTGCATGGAGTGCCAGCCAGTATTGTTTCGGATCGAGACCCCAGGTTTGCATCCGAGTTTTGGGGAGCCTTTCAGGCAGAGATGAGCACTAGGGTGCATATGAGTACAGCTTATCATCCGCAGACTGATGGGCAGTCAGAGAGGACTATTCAGACTATGGAGGATTTGCTGAGGATGTGTGTGTTGGATTGGGGTGGTCAGTGGGCAGATCATGGGGGCTTGGTGGAGTTCGCGTATAATAACAGTTTTCAGGCGAGTATCGGTATGGCTCCTTTTGAGGCTTTGTATGGGAGGCCATGTAGGACACCTTTATGCTGGACCCAAGTGGGGGAGCGCAGCATTCATGGGGCCACTTATGTTCAGGAGACGACCGAGAAGGTTCGTATTGTGCGTTTGAACATGAAGGAAGCCCAGGATAGGCAGAAGAGTTATGCGGATAAGCGTAGGCGTGAGCTTGAGTTCTCACTGGGAGATCGCGTGTATCTCAAGATGGCTATGTTGAGGGGTCCTAACAGATCCATAGCAGAGAACAAGCTTAGTCCGAGGTTTATGGGTCCGTTCCGGGTGGTGGAGCGAGTTGGACCAGTGGCTTATCGGTTAGAGTTACCACCGATCATGAAGGCATTTCATAAGGTTTTCCATGTGTCGATGTTGAGGAAGTGCCTGCATGAGTCGGAGGAGCTAGTGCCAGAGATCCCTGCGGATCTTCAGCCGGATATGACAGTTCCGGCGGTTCCTGTGAGAATCCTGGAAAGGAGGATCAAGGAATTGCGTCGGAAGAAGATCCCGTTGTTGCGTATCCTATGGGATTGTGGCGGTTGCCAGGAGGAGACTTAGGAGCCGGAGGCGAAGATGCAGCTGAAGTTCAAGAAATGGTTCGACGAGCAGGTCGCCATTTGAGCTTAGTTTTCCTTGTGGTTCCAGTATCGTGTAGGCCTTGTGCTTATAGTTTTTTTTGGTTCATGTATGTTCGTTCGTTGTATCGATATACATTTTCCTTGGAGATTTATGAGATGCGTTTTCTTATATTTCTGAGTTATCAGATCGTGTTCTGATTTATCGTTTGTGTTGGCCAGTGAGGTCGTGTTTGGTGGCGATATTCCGGGTCTAGGGAGTATCGAGTTGGCCACACGAGGTAGTTCAAGTCGATAGATGTTTATAGGCGTTTTGCAATTTACTACCCTAGGGACTGCGGTCTCGAGTAACTCATTCATTTGTTTTGAGAGGATGCGTCCTCTCGAGGGATTGTTTAGCTTTCCCTGTGTACCCGGAATTCAAAGGATTCGTCCTGAGAGTGGAAGGGGCACGTAGCATCGATAGCTCAAAGGAGGCGTTCTGCGAGTGGGATGCTGCGCACCGATAGCTCAAGGGATTCGTCCTGCGAGTGGGGTGCGGGACACCGATAGCTCAAGGGATTCGTCCTGCGAGTGCGGTGTTACGCATATAGCATCGATAGCTCACAGGAGGCGTTCTGTGAGTGGGATGTTGCGCACCGATAGCTCAAGGGATTCGTCCTGCGAGTGGGGTGTGACGCGCGAGACACCGATAGCTCAAAGGTTTTGTCCTGCGAGTGAGGTGTGGAATGAGTTAAGGGTAATAGATGTGTAGAAACGGGCTTGTAAACATGAGACTGAACGGGAGCCTTGGGGATCGAGTTTCAGGATCTCGGATTATTTCGACCGGGATATCGGATGTAGTGTCTTGGTTGTGCATGTTCTTGTTTGATTGTTGCACAATCGATCGATCCAATTCTGGGTCTACTGCTGGTTGTACATGTTCTTGTTTGATTGTTGTGCGATCAGTTGGACAGACCTGGGCAGGGTTATGAAACATTGCATCAGTATTTCGGGCTAGAAACCTTGCGAGTGTATCATGTGGATTGGTTGTGGAGCGTTGAGATTGTTGTGTAAATCTCTAATGGTTGGCCGGTGCGGGCCAGAGTGGAGTCTCGGGTAGACTTGTATTTTGGGATTCGAGGACGAATCCAGTTTAGTGGGGGAGAATTGTAACACCCGTGAACCCAAATGGGATTTTTGGGGGTGTCGATCGACGCGATGGGTGTATGTCGTTCGACACCGGGTCGTTTCCTCGAGAATTTGGGCAGGGGGTGTCGTGTCTATCGACACGGTGTGTCTGTCGATCGACACGAGGCCATCGTTTCTCGAAGGGTTGGGCAGAAAGTGCCCCGTCGATCGACACAAGGAGTGTCTGTCGATCGACACGGGCAAAAATAAAACCTAAATTGTAAAAATTAGGGTTTTCCTATAAAAAGGCTTCCACACTCTCTTTCTCCTGGGTGGCCGTGGGAAAGGAAAGAAAAAGGGGAAAAGAGAGAAAAAAGGGAGATTTGAAGGATTTGAGAAGTTTTTAAAGGAAATTCTTGTGGATTCTCCTTAGAACTCAATCCTAGATTGTGTGCCTTCGTGGGGAGAGCTTGGGGTGTTGGATTCGAGCGGGAAATCGGAGATTGAAGCTCGTGTTCTTCGTGTTCTTCCTCTTCTTTTCTTCAGATCTAAGGTGAGTGCGCGACCATAGGTTCTTGAATTGAGGATTATACGTTGTACGTTGTTGTTGTGTGTTTGGGTGGTTCTTTGTGGATTGAATTTGCAGGTTTTGGTGTTGATTTGGGGAGATTTGGCCATGAGAGGATAGGCCAAACTCGGACAGAAGGCTCGCTGTCGATCGACAGGATTTCTTCCTGTCGATCGACACGTGGTTGTAAGCCGTCGATCGACAGGATTGCTCCCCGTCGATCGACACGTGTAGTACTGTCCTGTTTTCTCCGTTTTCTGTTGTTTGCTTGTTCCGTGCATTGTCTGATAACCCTGGTATTTCGTGTATTGTTTAATTCAAGTAATTGGCCTGTAGATGGGACGACCGTCTCACTAAGTATTTGTTAAATACTTACACAACTCGTTTTTCCCAATTGTGTTGCAGGTAAAGATAAGGTTTAATCGCGGAATCAGGGCCTGAGGAGGGGATGATAGGTTTTTGTGTGTACAGTCTAATTCCAGAAAAACCAGTGTTAGGTTGCTAGACTTATTTTGAGTAACTCCGGATGTAATATTGACTCTATCATCTGGATAATTGTACGGCTTTTTGTGTGAATGTATGATTGAATGGTTGTTAACCTTTTATGAAATTAAAAAAAAGAAAAACTTGTGCGTCACAAGTGTCGTCATGGCAAAACGGGCACGATAATCTTCCATGAGTAGTCCATCCAGATAGCATACCGTATGCTGGGAAATCGCTAATACTCCACATAAGGACCGCACGCATATGGAAATTCTCCCGGCGTGAAACATCAAACGCTTCAACACCGTGACTCCATAGCATTTGTAACTCATAAATCAATGGCTGGAGGAATACATCAAGTGATCTCTTCGGATGCTCAGGGCCGAGAATTAGAAGGGAGAGGAATAAAAACTCTTGACGCATGCACACACCAGGGGGCAAATTATACGGTGTTAGGATTACGGGCCACAAAGAATACTGCCTTCCATGCTTCCCAAATGGGTTGAAACCATCCGTACTTAACCCGAGGTACACATTTCTTGGCTCGTATGCAAAATCCGGATTCAACATTTGAAAATGTTTCCACGCTTTTGCATCTGAAGGATGTGTAATCTCTCCATCTTGACGATGCTCTACATGCCATCTCATTTCTTCTGCCGTTCGCGCAGATTGATATAACCTCTTTAACCTTGCTGTCAATGGTAAGTACCACATACGTTTATATGGAATTGGAACTCTGCCACCAGTATCCTGATACCGTGGTTTACAACAAAATCTACATCTTCTCCGGTCTTCGTCTTCTCTCCAATATAGCATACAGTTGTCGATGCATACGTCTATCACCTGATACGGCATACCAAGACCAGCTACGAGTTTCTGTACCTCGTAGTATGATGCAGGTGCCTGATTATCTTCAGGCAAAATATCCCTCACAAAATCTGCTATCGCATCAACACACTCTTCCGCCAAATTGAAGTCCGTCTTAAGGGTCATCAGTCTACTAGCAGTTGATAAAGGTGAATGTCCGTCTCTACACCCATGATATAATGGCTGCTTCCCTGCGTCTAACATTTCCAAAAATCTTCTAGCTTCTTCATTTGGTTCTTCTACTCTATCCTCCCCTATTACGATCGATGGCAAATTCTCTCTAAACGCATCATGAACCATCTCAGCGGTACCTACACCAAAATCTACTTCCGTTCTATGTTCGCCTAAGCTATCCGTTCTATGTTCGCCTAAGCTATCCGCAACATATGGTGCACTGCTACTACTACCACCATCATAATTAGTTTCTCCATGATAAAACCAAATTTTGTATCCCGGCATAAAACCATCCCTATACAAGTGATGCCAAACTTGTTCTACCTTAAAATTACGCGAATTGCAACAATTTAAACATGGACATTTTATTACCTTTCGATTCCCGACAACCTCCATGAACTCGCATATACCTCGTGCATAACTTTGATTTAATGCTTTCGACTCCGGATCATACATCTCTTCATCCATCCACGATCTATAATATCTAGAAGATGACATCTCACTCTCTTAACGATTTTTTCTAACAAATGTTTGATTGGAAGTTGTTGTTGTTGTGAGTGAATGAAGATGTGTGGAATCATATATATAAAAACGCTGGCCGTAGGAAATCTGTAGGAAATCTGTCGGAAAGACAACGGATATAATAACGGCTATAATAACGGCTATTTTTCCGACAGATTTCCTACAGACATTTGAGTGTCTGTAGGAAATCTGTCGGAAATTGTTAACGGCAATTTATTTCCGACAGATTTCCGACAAACCGCCGGCATCTCCTCCGGCGTCGACGTCGGCTAGTTACACCGTCCGACATTCCGAGCGATTTCCGACGGTTTTATTGTCTGTCGGAAATAATTCCGACAGATTTCCGACAGAAGTGAAAAATTTTAGTTCCGTTGGTAAGCAGTCGGGAATCTGTCAGAAATTTCCGACAGAATTAAAGTCTGTCGGAAATGCTGTCGGATTTGCGGCTGTTTTCTTGTAGTGACTAGACAACATTTTCTTAAATTTTTTTTTTTTTTTTTTGATAAAATTTTCCTAAATTTTTGAATTTGCTGAGTATTGTTTTTCCATGTTATGAAATACTATGCAATCGAATTCAAAATTATTAATAGTGTATAGCTTGACTAAAAATGTTGGAAGAAGAAAAGGTTAATTAAAGTTGAACAAGAAATGCAGAATGCTTTGTCGTTTATCAATATTTTTCCATGATTTATCATATTAATCAACTAGTTTATTGATTTGCAACGCTTTCTAGACATTGTTCACGTTAATTATTGCATGTTTTTCCTTTTGGACTTTGTGTAAAATCCGATATAGCTTTTCAATGATAAATGTGTTGGATTAATTAATAGTAACAACAAACTTGATCAACAAAGTGTTGGTGGCTGCAAGAGCGTAAAATGAGTCTAAGACGAAAGGTAATATGACTAATGAGATTCTCATTATGAGAAGAACAAAAAAAAGTCACAAGCAGCTTCGTTGCAAAGACAAGGACTAGAATTGGAGAAGATTTGGTTGGCCATATTAAGATTGTTACAACACACCATGTGGTCAATTTACGTACCTCGGTTTTTGGGAGTTTTAGATAAATTTATGTAAATATTAACTGGACTATACGACTGACCAAGTATAATAAGAAATATATTGATCATCTTAAATCTCGCAAATGTTCCATTAAAGAGTTTGGTAAAGTCGATTTATCAATTGTTCATTACAGAGCTTTAAAAAAATAAACGGAAGTTTGTGGTTTCACTAAATATATATACTTTTGTAATGCTAAAAATAAACAATATATATGGTTTTTCAATGAAAAGGTCTCAAATTTCGTAACTGTGAGAGATTACACGAAGCCCATATTTTCACGGCAAACAAAATAACCGCATAAAATAGTACGAGGATCAAGTTCCATATGCGAACACAAAACTCTTAGCCGAAGACTTATTATGTTACACTAGATAAGTGTCCGCGCATACGCGCGGGTTTTTTCCATTCATTATTTTTTACAAATTCATATCTTAAAGTACAATCTAGTAAACTATAAGTTGAAAACATATAAAAACCTCCTTATCAAATTAGAAATCAGTCTCACAAATTTTAAAATCAAAGACAATCTTCATTCATTTGCTCAAAATGAATGCTACAAAATGGAGATCGTTGTGTTAGAGAAGCGATTATGTATATTGTGAAAAAACTTTTTTACTCAAATGACATAAATCCACTATTTTCGATTGCTTCTCTGGAAAATATTTTAGAAAGCTACAAAAAGAAAGAACATTAAAGTTAAAAAAGCCGCGAATATTCGTCTAGTAAATTTATAAACTAACGGTTAAAATGCTTCAGAACAATTAGATCAACGTCTAGTAGTATAGGCTCCGAAGATTTGTACCATTGCATATCAAACTACTACGAAACTACAAACAAAGAAAAATTGAGAAAATATTTTCAATTTGATCACAAAGATTCAATAAAAAATCTAATTATACAGTCCTTTCTCAAGTACCATCACTGTAGTTTCTTACAGTACATTTGTTCCTCATTCTTCTTTAAAACTGATTGAAGAAGAAGAACAACAACGAAACTAACAAAAGGAACCCAGAAAACGGGGATAATTTTTTTTTTAAAAAGTAATCATTGATAACAATGAGATACTTCACACTCCTCTCGTTGATCACTTTCTAATGGGTCAGATTGGTAACCAGTGCAAAGCGGTACGCATAGTGCAAAACTGTATAAAAAGCTGAGTGTAATGCATAGTGCAAAGCTGTAAGCATAGTGAAAGCTGTAAGCATAGTGCAAAGCTGTTCAAAAAGCTGAGTGTAACGCATAGTGCAAAGCGGTACGCAGAAGCGGTATATATAAAGATTGTTTACCAATCAAACCCAATATCTTCTGGGTTCCTTCAAGAAGGCCGATTGAGATCATTTCACATAGAAGCTGATAAAACAGAGCAGAAACCACATCAATTTTAATTTACCTACCAGAGCTAATACCCTGTGGAGTCGAATCTGCTTGCAAGATTGACTGAACAAAAATCTTGGGACCAGTACAACATCGTTGTTTACAACGGTTCAAACTCATACACAACTTGGAGATTCTGGCTCCAGCGAAGGTTCCTCATCTTCCATGTCATGATAATAAAGTACAAAGTTCAAACAAAAGAGAAGCAAACCAAATTATAATTTATGTTCTTCTTACTTAACTTGTAAATACTAAAGACAAATACTTGTATATACAAAAAAAGAAACATATTGCCAGACTGATTAATTGTTAATTGCCTCAATGTGATCTTGTGAAATGAGATAAAAGCACCTTGTGTTAAGCCAAAGATCGTGTAGACACCAGTATCTACGCATTTGGACAACAAATTTAATTTTTCTTTAGATGGTTGATTGTTCTAGAGAAAGATTAAGATGAATCAAAAGCATAATGACCTGATTATTTGAAGATAGACAGACCGACATAACCGAATTATGTTTTCCGGCTTTCCTTTGTTGAATCGTTCACATTTCGGATCCCTTCTCTTATGTGCAATGGCAGAAGCATCTTAAGCTTCCTGAAAACGATATCCAACAAATACAATGGAAAATATTTTGATTTTGTCGTTATAACATCACTAAAACGTGTGAAACATGGGCTCAGATTCGTCATACACACCCTCTCTTCCCATGGTCCAAAGGTATATGGTTCAAATATGCAACGCCCAAATTCTCCTTCTTTATTTGGCTTGTAGCGCTTAATCGACTTTCAACGGCTGATCGAATGGCTAAATGGAACATTAACTCTTCGAAGCAATGTGTTCTTTGCTGCAAATCAGACGAAGATCGAGATCATCTATTTTTTGAATGCCCATACAGCTCAGCGATTTGGTCCAATCTTGCTAACCGGATGCTTGGGTCTCGCTATACCATACATTGGCAAAGTCTTCTTCAGATTACCACGACACAGAATCCAGACAAGATCAACCTTTTCATGATGAGATACCTATTCCAACTATCGGCTTATCATATATGGCGGGAGCGCAATGGTCACAGGCATGGCGAACAACCAACTCCTTCCACAACTTTAACCAAGAACATTGACAAGGATATGCGTAATCTATTAGCTAGTTCAAATTATTTTTATTTCAAAACAAATGTTCATTCATGTAAACAATGGTTTTTTTTGTGTGAATACAATTTAACACATTTCAAAAAAAAAAAAAACGTGTGAAACAAATCTGTTTTGAAGTCTAGAAATTCGTTTCAAATCTAAGGGGGTCACTAATGAAGATTCTCTTTCACTTCTAAATTTGAAAAGAATTTGATTCATATGAGAAACAAAGACATCCCACAATCAGACAATAAAACATATGGTATACAATTTTTTAAATTTGGAAGCAGCACAAACTCCCCTTTAAAAGCAGGACCGTGTTTAAAATCAAAGCATTTTACTGACAGGGCTCTATTCAAGGGTATTAACAAAAATAACCTTTTTCATACAGTATTTCCACGAAATAGAGTGACCCATATAAAAGTGTCGTCATCCTTCCGCAGTGTAACAACCTGCAGCAGAAAGTCATTAGTAGAGCAAAATATGGGGGGCACGCATATTGCGTTAAATGTCGTTAACTTTTATAATGCTTCTTTGGATGACTTACAGTAGCCTTGTTTGCAAGGATTACTGAATTCAGGTTTGCAGCTGTAGCATCATCTATTACTCTATTCAAAACAACACCATGTAAGAGTGACAAAAAGGTGAGACCTTAAACCTCCAAAAAATAAATTAGTAAATTGTTTTCAAAAGAGGTCATGGAAACTGAGCAAGGTTGGAGGAGATGAAAAAAAATAGACTTTACCTGTGTTAGAGTTTCTCTGCTGCAATCTCAACAACATCAGCTGAAGGAGGATGGACAGCTCCAGGTAACTCCATGTTCGAAGTGTCGATCTCACAAGGGCAAAGAAATAGAAACGTGTTTAGTTTCTGGTTATATTTTCAGTGACTAATGGAAAACTCATAAGGAAAATAGTGAGTGGAAGTTACCTTTCATTTCCTTCTCTCGTGTATACATTTCCACGATACAAGAGCTTCTCCGATTGGAATCATAGTAACATCTGAGGTTAGAGATGCCTTGGATTAAAGATCATAAGGGAGCTATTGGGAGGAACATTTTCTCCACCTAAGGTGAAGGTTAACTACTCAAACCGAAAAAGAGGATTGAACCAGCAAGAGAAGATGACATGGAGAATCCGTCGATTCTGAGCTGAAGCTCGAGCCTTTTGATCAACTTTCTTATAAGAATCGAAACAACTTCTCAAGGTTAACCCATTGAGCTTTCCATTAACCTTAACAACCATGAAACCCACTGTTGTTGTTGATGCTGCCAAAATTTCAATGGGGTTGATCTGTTAACGAAATCTCCGTCTAATCTGTTCCCAATTGATCGAGTGTGGAACGATTGCAGAAAAAGAGATTCGGTATATGCAAACATTAGGGTTTGTGAATCGAAGCTTGCGATTCTGTAGAGAATGGCGTTGGATTGTCTTTAACATAACGAATCGTTTCTCACATTTACACCATCAAAAATTGAGCGAAGAATCGAACAGAGAGAAGACCACACCGCATGCCACTTACGTAACAACTGACATGTCGCAATATCTTGATAGCTTGTGAAGAGTCTGATGGGCGCTTGGAAGATGATGAAATATGATGTCTTGAAGAATTTATGAACACGTAAGTCAGCTGCACAACAAGAAAGTTTGGACATAGCACATTATTAGTCCTAATCTATCCACCAATCATCATCTGGCCCCATGATTAATCCATAGCCTGAAAGTAAGGCAAAGAAAATACCTTCGTTGCGAGAGCAGTTCCATATCTGCAACAAAATATAAGACAAAAGTTTAAGGGCAACTCATAGATAAGAAATCAATGATGAGAAACCAGCGACGATTTATATGTATGGTAAAAGGCAACGCAAAACCCTGATTGCAAACAGGAGTCCTGAGTTTTCTATGCTTTGGTGATAACTTGACAAAACATCAGAGTAGCAAAAAAATTGGAGAAGATCTCTACGAAAACTTGTACTTCACCCACTCAAATTTCTGAAAGCGAATGGGAATTCATAACTCTTTCACATACAAATTTAACAAGTTCCATGTGGGGTAATGTGCTATATACAAACTTCTCCAAGCATTAATTCCAACCTAACTCAATATTTCATTCATTAGACGAAGCATATGAAGTCACAAAATAGGAAACAAAACGACCAGAAGCTAAAGGCAAGATGGTATTCCTCGATGTTGAGCAAGAAGATGCACTACTTGTTTCTCAGGTAAGTTCAAGAAGAAACTATGACTTCATGCCTTGAAGAACTCGTAGACATGGTATTCTGAGACTGAATGGTTCCACAAATAGCGGTCCGCAATGAACCTGTTAAGGGCCGAGACAACGTTTCCAAGAACTTCTTACAAAAAAAGACCATAAGATAAACCAAAGCTTAAATTAATGGCTCTGCACACAAATCACGTTTCGGCATACATATATATACATCAACCACCAAAACCAAGAAAATACTTAGACCCATCTAATAATCAGATCTGAAGCTTGTGAAGCAGACCGTCGCTGTTGCCAGCAGCGAGGTGTTATGTCTGTTTTTGGTAAGACTTTTGTTATCCACGGGGAATGTCACTGTAAATAGTTTTGAAAGAAGTCTGCTTTTTTTAAGACTTAGATATTACAAGCGAAACTGTTTCAGATAAGTTTGTTTTGTTTGATTTTTGCGAGAAAGTCAAGTAAGAGAGATGGGAGTATACGAGTATACGTACCCCACTCCCTCCCCTCCATTTTTAAGGAGGAGGGCAGCTAAACCCTTCCGAAAATGAGCTACCTACGTATCCTTTGCAGGGATCAAGTCGCCTCATAGTTCAAGTAAGTAATTTTAGTGATCCGCGTGGGATACAACTAATATATCCACTCATAGGATTTTGAACGATCCGTAGAGGATGTAAGTGATATATCCGTTTAGATAGGACTTCAACTAATCCATAAAGGATGTAAGTAATATGTCCGTTCAGGTGGGACTTTGAATGATGCACAAAGGATGTAAGCGATATGTCAGTTCAGGTAGAACTTTGAACGATCCGTAAAGGATGTAAGTGATATGTCCGTTCAGGTAGGACTTTGAATGATCCACAAAGGATGTAAGCGATATGTTTGTTCTGGTAGGACTTTGAGCGCATGTGTCAGGTGGCGAATTAAGAAAGCCGGTAAGCGAGTTTGCGAGCCAGGCGGCTAGGAGGGCTAGCAAGTGAGGCAACTAGGCAGCGAGTGAGCTAGGCAACTAAGAGAGTTGGTAAGAAAATAAGCTTGACATTTGACGAGCCGGTAAGTGGCGAGCTTGTAAGTGATGAGTTGGTCAGCCAGTGAGCCAGGCAGGTAGGAGAGCAGGTAAACAAAGAGTTAGGCGGAGTCAGCTACGTAGTAGACGAGCTAGGCAGCTTCGGCAACTGTTAAGTAGATAAGCTAGAAAACAGACGAGCTAGGCTGCTAGGAGAGCTGGTGAGCAATGAACTAGGCGAGTCAGCTATACGGCATACGAGCCAAGTAGCTAAGAGAGCTGGTAGAAGAGCGTTAAGCGAAGAGCTAGGAGAGTCAACTATCTTGCAGACGAGCTAATCATCTTGGAGAACTTGTAAGTAGATAAGCTTGACTGCAAACGAGCTGGTAAGTGATGAGCTTGTAAGCGAGTGAACTTGACAACGAGGAGAGCTGGTAAGCACATAAGCTAGACAGGTAGAGATGGTAAACACATGGGCTAAGTAGCGAGGGGGGTAGTTGGAGTGATTAATCTCTGAAGGTGAATATGACGTGAGTCTTCATCTCTAATACTAGTTAGATTATGTCAGCTTATGACGTTGCGTTCTCCTTACTTTGGCTTTTTATTGCCGTTCGGTCCTCATCGAGTTTTGAGCACTCTACCCATAGGAGGTTTTCTTCTTCGTCTTATGCGTTTTGTTTATCGGCGAGGTTCACGTTACCTCTCCTTTGCTCACTTGTAGTTTTTATCCCAGTACTAGGTGTGTTTTCTGTAGTGCGTTTGACCCTAGAGTTATGCATACTAGTTGTTGTAGTCGCGCTGACTTTGCACTACTTTTCGCCGTTGTTGCGATCCATGTTGCGCTGCTGAGCATTGCTTGATATGTCGACGTTGCGCTGCTAGTGCTATCGACGTTGCACTATTTATCTCCACTGGTGATGTCGACGTTGCGCTGCTGGTCGCCGCTGGTGCGATCTATGTTGCGCTGCTGGTCACTGCTGCTGTTGTTGAAGTTGCGCTGCTGGTCACCGCTGGTGGGATCCATGTTGCGCTACTGTTACCGCTGCTGCAGTTGACGTTGCGCTCTTGGTCGCCGCTGTTGCGACCCATGTTGCTTTGTTGGTCACTGCTGGTGTTGCTTGCACAGTGATTTTCTTGAGTAAGAACATCTCACGAGTCCCCTTAGTCGGCGCCAAATTGTAGGAGTCGTAACTCGCATAAATGAATTTGTAAGGGTTGTTAGAGGAAGTGCGAGACATCTGAGTAAATCACAATGCAAAAAATAGAAAAGACTATTCTTATAGCTATTAAGAAAGCTTTATTGATCTTTTGTTGTGAAAAAGTTTGAACCCCTTTCTAGGTGAATACAATGAGCTATTTATAGCTTTTCATCATAGGTCTAAGTGCTAGGTTTGGGTCTGGCCCATTAAGCAATAAATAGGCTTTAGGCCCATAATATCATTAAACCCATTTTAAATATGGATCTAATTCTATTATGGGCCTAATTACAAATTGGGCCCTTGTAAGCATGTTTAGGATTTCTTGTGGACTTGGCAAAATTCTTCTTATCGTTGCATCGATCTCGCAAGGGTGGAATCCGAACCCTACAACCCTCTGTTCATGAGCTTACAATATTCGTTGCTTTTCCCCTTTAGCGAGTACGGTTACCATGCTGAGATTCCCCACGCTCTGACCCAAGAAGGCGAATGAAAAAGGACGTTGATCATAACTATACGAGAATTCTATGCTTACCATATTCAAACTAGACTCGCCGAAGGGATGGCAATTATAAAAAGAGGACGGTTATTTCACCAATATGTCGTGGATGCATGCACAGCGATCGAGCAAGATAGACTACGATGGGCAAAGAATAATCAAGACCAATTGAGAGTAGATTTGTATAATAATGTCTTTGACGTCGGTGGTAAAGGTAACTTGGAAGGCAAGAACGTTGGGAAAAGGTTTATTTTGCCATCTAGTTTTACAGGAGGCCCAAGATACAAGATTGAAAAATATCATGACACAATGGCAATATGTCAAACATATGGGAATCCAACTTTGTTCATCACAATGACTGCAAACCCCAACTGGAAAAAAATCAAAGACCATCTAGCAACCTAAGGGAAGGGAACATGCAATGATAGACCTGATGTTGAAAGCCGTATTTTCAAAATGAAGCTTGATGAATTGCTAAAAGATCTAATTAATTTAAGATTTTTAAACATATTTCCCTAATTTCATAACTAATATAATAATCAACACTTTCCAACTTAAATTATATACAACCAAGTGCTAAATTATTTTCCTGCAGTTAGAGGAAGATGATCTAAGGCAATATACTTTGATGGAGATTGAGACGATATTGCATCAGCATGAAAGGTTGCTCACTGAGTTCACCGATATGCCTAAGCCTAACATGGCTATTTTGAAAGCAATGCAGCAGAGTTTATGGAGACAAGAGTTGTGATACAACGTTGGAGAAGAGAAGGAAAAGCACGAGAAAATGTACTCTGCTCTCAATCAAGAGCAGGAAAATATCTACAAAACTGTTTTGGATTCAGTTGAAAATAATTTGGGGAATTTGTTCTTTCTTAACGGGCTGGAGGAACCGGAAAAACATTTGTTTACAAGACAATTATCGCCAAATTACGATCGGCTGAAAAAATTGTATTACTAGTTGCTTCCTCCGGAATAAGTACGCTGCTTCTACCTGGCGGAGGGACCGCACATTCAAGGTTCAAACTGCCTATTAGAGTTATTGAAGATTCAGTTTGCGACATCAAGCCCCACACAATGCTATCAGAGCTAATTCACAAAACAAATTTGGTAATCTAGGATGAAGCTCCGATGTCACATCGACACAATTTTGAGGCACTTGACAGGTTACTTAGAGACCTTATCTTTATGAAAGATCCTTATGCAAAGGAGAAACCATTTGGGGGAAAGACTGTGCTTTTAGAAGGAGATTTTTGACAAGCATTGCCGGTCGTAAAACATGGAACACGGGCTGATACAGTTCTCGCATCTATTACCCAATCATATTTGTGGGACACATGCGCAATGTTTGTCTTAGAGAAGAACATGAGGGTCGAAGGGTCGGAATCGAGCTTCGCACAGTGGTTACTAAGTATAGGCAATGGAATAGCGCCCACATACGATACAGCGAATGAACATGTTGATGACCCAGCTGAAACAATGGTTGTTGACCAACACTTCTTCATGGACCCGAACGAGAACCTGATGCAGCAAATCACGGAATTTGCATTTAGGCATGCCAATGACCCCAACACCAACTTGAAAGACCCAACAGAAACAGCTATCTTAACCCCGCAAAATAAAACACTAGACGAGATTAATGCGTCTATGCTATCCCAAGTTTCAGGACAAGTAAAAGAATACCTAAGCTCCGACAACATAGGTAAAGCAGACACATTGGGGCAGGCTATAATGTGTTTTACCCGGTAGAGTATTTAAACTCCCTAGACTTTCTTGGGTTGCCAAAACATAAGCTGCAACTCAAGGTAGGAGTCCCAAGTATGCTTTTGAGGAACATCAATCAAAAGGAAGGTTTATGCAACGGTACAAGATTGATTGTCACACAGTTGGGTGACCTGGTTCTCAAGGGACTAATAATCACAGGCACACATGCTGATCAAAGTATTTTCCTTCCAAGAATAATTTTTCCCCTTTTGAATCGGAGCATCCTTTTACACTACGAAGACGGCAATTTCTGATAAGACTGTGCTACGCCATGACCATTAACAAAAGCCTGGGACAAAGTTTGAAAACGGTTCTCCTGTACTTGCCAAATCCAGTTTTCAGTCATGGCCAACTATATGTAGCTCTTTCAAGACTAACATCTTCTCGCGGCTTGACGATCCTCCAAGACAACAACCAACTGGAACATGGAGTCAAAAACATAGTTTACAAAGAGATCTTCAATGACCTACCAAACTAAACAGGTAAGCCTTCTATGGACTTGAAACAAGTTACAAATTCACAACTAAAACTCTTAATCCATGCAGGTAGTACTACTCAGGAGCTATGCAACACTTTTAGGTCTGATTCAATTCATCAAATAGTAAGAATTCTAATTCAAATACTACAAATACTCTACCAACGTGATAATGAAATTAAAATATGTTGACGTATTCTCGATCATTGTAGAGCTCGACCTAGCTACATCCAAGGACATACCAAAGACTTCTTTTTCAAAGACTGAAATCCGGTGGTTGTCTCTCCACTGCTTCAAAACGGGTTTCCCTGAGCCACCACCTGCGGTAATTGCTAACTCAATCTGCAAATCTTCTCCGATTTCCCCAAATTTCATTCACTTTTATCGTTTTACTGTTCACTACCACCGCCGTGTCTACTACTCTGACAGTAATGTTCCTCCGACAATTTTGCTTTTCAATTACAAAGTTTGATTCATAACTAATATTTTTATAATATTTTAAGGTTGTCAACAACCAACTCTCTCTGAAAAGACGACACGTGTCACCTATTTTTCTTAAAATTATTAGTTAAAAAAAATTCAAAATGGTACTTTTGGGTTTCGAACCCAGCAAAGTTTGGTAATTTTAGTAGAGAAGAGCCATTAGACTATTAAAAACACTTATGTATATCACTTTATAATATTTTAAGGTTGTCAACAACCAATCTCTCTGAAAAGACGACACGTGTCACCTATTTTTCTTAAAATTATTAGTTTAAAAAAATTCAAAATGGTACTTTTGGGTTTCGAACCCAGCAAAGTTTGGTAATTTTAGTAGAGAAGAGCCATTAGACTATTAAAGACACTTATGTATATCACAGAAAAATAATATTTTAAGGTTGTCAACAACCAACTCTCTCTGACAAGACGACACGTGTCACCTATTTTTCTTAAAATTATTAGTTTAAAAAAATTCAAAATGGTACTTTTGGATTTCGAACCTAGCAAAGTTTGGTAATTTTAGTAAAGAAGAGCCACTAGACTATTAAAGATACTTATGTATATCGCAGAAAAAACGTGTCACCTTTTTTTCTTAAAATTATTAGTTTTAAAAAATTCAAAATGGTACTTTTGGGTTTCGAACCAAGCAAAGTTTGATAATTTTAGTAGAGAAGAGCCACTAGACTATTAAAGACACTTATGTATGTCACTGAAAAATAATATTTTAAGGTTGTCAACAACCAACTCTCTCTGATAAGACGACACGTGTCACCTATTTTTCTTAAAATTATTAGTTTAAAAAAAATCAAAATGGTACTTTTGGGTTTCGAACCCAGCAAAGTTTGGTAATTTTAGTAGAGAAGAGCCACTAGACTATTAAAGACACTTATGTATATCACAGAAAAAACATATATAACCAACTACTAAAATTCTTTCTAAAGTCATTCAGAAAATCTTATCGGTGTCAACTAAATTTTTTATTTCCATTTTTGGCCACGAGGTTAAGGATATTGGAACGCACCGAACAAAAGTAATTATATACAATTTCATGATAAAATAAAAAGATATGTAAATTAGATATGATAAAATTATATTTTGTAAACCAACTATGTGATCAGTTAATTTTAAAAGCAGTTCAAAATTTCACTAACTTTTACCTATATAGTTATATATAATTATTTTATATTTCATAGTATAAGTTTTATTTTTTTGACCACGTACAGAACAAACATTCATTTTTTTACTATAACAAAGAGGCCAAGAAGAAGAAGTTAAAATTTTAAGCACAACTGAAAATGTAGTGTTCCATTACTTAAACACATTTGTTTATATCATCATATCAAATCTTAAAAATGATGTTTAAATTTTTAAAAATATAACTTGTGAGTATAAATTTGAAACATCACTTAAGTTTACCAATATATATATATATAATAGTAAAATAAAATCAGAAAAACATCTAACTAACGTTTTCCACGCAACGCGTGGACTTTTTCAGTTTATCATATTGGGCTGCATACCCATTAACACTAATAGTTGGGACTAAATAATTAGTTCTCATACATTTAAATTGCCAAATGTTTACAAGATATTAAAACAAGGATTAATTTGTTTAATAGTCACAAAAATTATAATTCACATCCTACTAACCAAAACCCCTAAATTTAAGAGTTCAGATTTAATCAATTAACCCTTAAAAAAACTCTCTCACTACCGGCTAAATATTCACTTCAATTGTGACTTTCCAAAAAGACCAATTTTAGTTCCTGAAATCTATTACTTACACCAAGATAAAAAAAAATTTTAATATAACCAAGTATTGGACTCTGATTTAGTTTATTCCAATTTTTTACCAAATACACAAGGGAATTAAAAAAAAACAGTTTACCAAATAACGGTAACTAACAAACCCACAAAAAAAAACATAAAACTTTCGCCCGAAACATGCTTACGAATTACACTTAAACTTTCCAACTTAAACATTCAAAAAATACACATTAACACTACTGTTGGGCGGCCATGAATTTTTAACATTTTCATTGAAAATAGTATTGTATAGTATTTTATAAACACTAAAATAGCCATGCCCTTAACCCCTAAAGAAAAACCAAACACACGAACATCATGGGGGAACCACAACACCTACCCTACTCATTCTCATATCAAACACACCTCCCAAATACACATCATAAAAAAACCACGAACACAACAAACTAACATCCTTATTAAAATACCGTACGCAGCTAATAGCTTTGCCACCCGTCTTCAAAGCTTGAGATTTAACATCGAATATATGCTCAACTACCACGAAATAGACGACACCGCCGCACGAACATTAACTACAACCTTTCTAGAGCTCATCAACGCCACCCACACAAGTGTAAGTGATAGTGGAACCACAATTACTGCCTTCTTCAAAATTATGGATTACAACGTGCGCGAGGTAAGACACTGATATCCTCATATCCGAACTCCAAGATGCTCAAAGAACTCCGACTCCAGAAGAGGAAACATCTGAATGCACAATTTGCTTACAACCATTCAACAGAAGAAGCAATGCCAACGATTTACCATGCAATCACACATTCCACCATCAATGTATTTTCACATGGCTATATAGAAGGAATAACTGTCCCATATGTAGGGCAACATAGTTCATGATGTAATTCATTGCGCCTCAAGCAATATTTACAAATGAAAGAAGAGAGATGGATCTAATTGAGCTACTCTCTAATAGCAACATCAGCTTCCCATTGTTCAACCTACCTCCACATGATCTTCTGGTGTTATTATGTGATCGTCGTTATCATTATGATCATTCTCTATTTTTTGTTTCCTTTCTTTAATAATTTACTTTTGTTATCATTATAAATCATAAGATCAAAGCTGTCTTTTTTGTTTTAGAAAAGTTAGGGATTATGTGCTTCTTTATACTCGAATCCTTTAATAATTTTTTTTTTGGTTGTTTTCGTCTTAATTCATGTTGTCAAAGTAAATAGTTGTTCAGCTCATACTTGAGTAGTGGGTTTCGGTTAACCAACATTGTTTAAACAAACAAAACAACACAAAATCTACTAACTCCATACCACTGAGGACCAAAAATCCGTGTACTCACAATCTCTTTCTCGCATATTTTCCAACACTCTATAATCTCATTTTACAAAGTACACACAGAGAAACAAATAAAAAAATAGCAACACAATAAAAACGCCAAAGAAAGACAAATTCAATCAAAAATTAATCACAAAAAAAACACATTACATTTCCGGCCAAACATATAATTCGAATAACACCAGAAATTACCAACAAAATGTTTAATACATAACCCGCGCATAGCACGAGATCTCCCCTAGTGTATCATATAGCCAAAGAAAATGTCTGATAGACTACAATCGCAGTGCGAAATCAAACCAAATCAAAAGAGACAGATGATATATATACATGGGAAAATTATAAAATCTATCATTTTTCCCGAAAATTATGAATTCTACCACAAGATTTTCAATTTGTGGAATCTACCACATACCCTACTTAAAATGACAATTCTACCTCATTATCAATTTTCTTCCTTTTTCACTTTCTCTTAGAAAAATCTGAAACTCTCCTCTCAATCACTTTTTTGTCCTCTCTCTTCTCTGTCTTTTTCATTTTCCTTCTCTCGTAACGACGACAGTAGTGACGGAGATTGCAACTACGGTAAACGAAAAGGCAGACAAAGGTTGTGACGGTGACAAAGATTACGACGATGGTGGAAAAAAACAGTGACAAAGACTCCAGCGATGGTAGACGAAAACGCAGATGGAGGCTATAACAGTGACGAAGAGTGAAACGACGGTGGACAAAAACGCAAACGGAGGCTATGACAAGGACAGAGATGGGGGCTGCAACGACGATGGACAAAAACATTGACGGAGACGGCGACTGTGAACTAAAATGCACACAGAGACTGTGAACAAAACCGCACACAGAGACTGTGATGGTGATGAATGATGGTGGACAAAAATGTGACGGTGGTGTGAATAGAGACGGTGGTCGTGAACAAAATGTAACAGTAGCCCTGGACCACGACAACGGTGGTCAGAGACAAAGACGGCGACGGTGGGTTTGAACACAATCGGTGGACAAATATGGTTGTGGACGAAAACATAACAGATAGGTGATGAAACTAAAGGACAGTTGTATCAATTGTCATTCACAAAAATCCAAAATGTGATACTCAATACAAGATATTTTCAATTATTGTAGATTTGATCAGAAATTTTGGAATAAATGGTAGATTTTATAATATTTCCTATATACATTGCGTAGGGTCAACTTAAAAAAATTTATAGACTCTAAGAAAAAAAAATTGGGCCCTCAAATATTTTTTTTAATCAATTTTTTCTTGCTAAAATTCTTTTTTCGATAATTATTTTATAAATTTTATTGTGAAAACAAGAAAAATGCATTGTAAAAAAAATTATAAAGTCCTTTTCAATGTCTTTTTTTACATAAAAAATCAATATTTTTTTTGAATCTCTTAATTAGAGAGATATAGGATGGGGCTCCGGATCGTCGCATCTCTTGTCTCCTAATAGAGCCGGCACTGCGTATATTTAGATGAAAGCAAGTCATCCTTGGCTATAAAAAAAATCTTTAACCTTCATGTATTTCCTTCTTTTCTTTAGCTTTATTTGTTTTAAAAAAAATCTTTAATCTCTTATTTGTTTTGGACGTTTGTTTTCGTATTGTTTTTGTGATACATCGCTCTCGAGAAACTGTGTGGGTAGATGTAGGAGTTGGAAAAGCTCAACATGTTTGACCAAAGCATGACCCAAATGTGCGAATATTGTTATTTTCTTATATGCATGTTGGTGAAAAAAAAAGATGATGCTCAAAATGTCACCATTTTTTGAAAAGTTCCAAAAATATAACTTTTGTTCAAAATTCTAAAAATACCACAAAATAGAAATGAAATTTGAATATTTGAAATTCAACCATAAACCCCAAACTCAAACCATACCCCTAAAACTATACCCTACTTTGAGAATAGTTAACCCAAACCCAAAAAATTAAATTACAAATCTATTAAAAATCAATTTTTGTATTTATAGTATTTTAGGAACTATTGAAAAAATGGTATTTGGAACTTTTTTAAAAAATAATGGCATATTAGGAAATTTCTCCAAAAAAAATGTTAGTGAAAATTAATGTTCAAAAATTCGCTAGGCATTAATCAGACGATCGGAGTGGGCCTAGCGATTAATGAAAAAATCGGAGATTAAACGGGGATTAGTTTTTACACATTTTTAAGGAAATATAGTATATATTTTATTTTTGCGGATAAATAGCAATAAGTTAAGATAATCTGGTGGTACGATGAGACTAATTATACATTGACGAGTGTTCGAATATCTCATTTGCCTCTTTGATCTATTTCTGCGTATTTATTTTAATGAAATACAAAATGACGAAATTGTCCTCGTCATCCTCATGAAGGAAAACGATTTCTACAACCCTAGCCGCCATATATGTTCAATTTCCTCACGTTATTCTTCATTTTTTACTTTTTCTTGCTCTTAATATCAAAATATGACAGATCCATCAAGTTTTAATCGATTTTGAACTTAAAATGATGGAGAGTGTCCGCTAGCGATTAATCGGACAATAATCGGGCGGAGAGTGTCCGACAGGGATTAATCGGACGATTAATCGGCTAGGCGACCGATTTTTTGAAGAGGGGTGAAAATTAACAAAAACAAGTCCATAAAGAATCATTCATATTCGGTTAAATTCATCAAGTGTGTATAATGCCAATTGCCAAGTCTGTATAATGCCGTGTCCACATTTTTGGGGCCCAAGACAAACAAAAAACTTTTTTTTTAATTTAAATATGATAATAATATTAGTAAAAATTTTAAACCATTTATAATTTAAATGTCTTATTTTTAAGTTTTGTATTCAACTTATGGAAAATAAAAATACTATATAAATTTTATGTTAACGAAAATAAAAAAACACAACAAAATGTTAGTTAACATAAAAACAAAAAAAACAAAATAAGTTAACGTCCAAAATATATAAAAAATGAAAATAAAGGTAAATAATGATGATGAACTAGTATTTGTCGGTTTGCCTAAATTTTTTTTAAAAAATGGGGCTTTATTTTTTACAATTTTATGAGGGCTAATGTCTAAAAAAAATACTATATAAACACGGCTTTGAGTGTGTATCATCGACCATTTTGGTTTTTGTTTCTCTGAAACTGTGTAACTAAGCGGATAATCCGAGCCATCGTGTTGGCTAGAGTTGTGTTGACAGTCGTGTGGTAGTTTCCAAGTATTGGGAGCTTCTAAACGGACCACTTGCCTCTGATTTGCTCAACCACTGTTAAGAAATTTCTCTCACGACAATCGTGTTGACTAAAGCCGTATTCATAACCCAGATGCTCAACTTAAGAGTTGGAGCAGAGAGGCATTTCTCGAATTGAAAGTAATCAGAGCTTATGAAGAAGCTCAGAAGTCTGGATAACTAGAGAATATTTAGAGAGACATTTTAGAGAGATAAACTAGAGAGAGGTTTTTATAGAAATTATGAGGTGAATTTTACAATGGGGGTACACACATATTTATAAGAGGGAGAATGGAGCGCTGACATAAGCGCTTACATCACATTCCACATTATTGAGCGCTGACATAAGCTCTTACATCATATTTGCATCATCATAATTAAACATAATTAAACACACATAATTAAGCACACTTATTTATATATAATGAAGTATTAGTAGTTACTTCATTTAGTGCTCAATCTCGAACTTGATGATATGCTTCTCGCAACATCCGGGGTAGTCTCCAGGACATTTGTATTTAATTTCTGGTTCTTTGTAGTCCGCGAAGTCTGCGTAGTCGTCCTGAGTTTTAACCTCGATGTTGAACCTTTTACCAATTTCATCGATATTCATCGAATCATCAGGAGACTGAGAATCTTCCCAATATTCTTGCTAGACGGACGGAGGCGTAGCTTCCTGCTTTGGAACCTCTTGCTTTATTGGTTTCAGAGATGATGCCATGATTCGTTGTTTTTCCACAAAATATTGTAGATCTTCGTCAAGACTCATCTGGTAGTCAACAGGATAATATATCTAGTTTGGGATAAACGGGATGGGGAAGGTTTGCCTGGCGTTGTTGAGACGAAAAGCATGCATTTGGAAGTCTTTGTATGGCTTGTTGTCGTGGACGTTGAAGTCTGGACGGATTCCTCTTTGGTAGTCATTGTGGTGGAGGAGTGTGAATAGTGCATGAAGTTTGTTGGACTTATTGTTGATTTGAACAGGTTGATGGAAAAAGTATATGGTATGGGGGTTGAAGAAAGGATTAATCCCTCCATGACCTCCTTTTAATTTCTTGAAAGGTAAGCATGTCGTCTTTGCTGATCTTCTTAATTTCCCGCTCCAGATAACCAGGGGCGCAAACCATGTAAAGAAGGTTGAGAGACAGTCCTTTTGACCTTGCTGGGTATTGACATATTGATAGAGCCATGCTATGTCAAAGGTAATACCGATGGTGAGAACTGAGCAGAGATACCAGAGGAAACATAGAACTTCTTCTGAAATGTGTGACGTCTCGATCCGGTAGAAGTGAGCGAACGGATAATCCGGATGAACGCCCAGAGGTGCAATGTAGCGATTGATGATTTTGTGTCTTGACAGGATGACCGACTGATAATGAAAGATCTTTTGCTGGAGATGCCAATGTAGGGAGTTTCTTTCGATTAGCTGATGAGCGTCATCTGGCATGTTAGCTTCGAAGTCGAAGTAGCTTTTTCTGATGAGCTTGCCATCATGTGAATTTCTTTAAGTGGAGTTCTGCTGAGCATATCTGCAAGCGTATTTTTCTCGCCTTTTAAATAGAATGAATCGAAGTCGTACTTTGAGAGCCATTCGCTCCATCGTAATAATTGTTGGTGTGGGACCGCCTTCTGCTTGAATTGTAATATCTTCGGAAAAGAAGACATATCCATTTCGATGCGAAATTTATGTCCTATTAGATGGAACTCGAACTTCTCGATAGCCTTTTTGACCGCCAGTATTTCCTTGAACGTGGAGTGATAATGCATTTCCGAATCTTTAAAGCGTCCACTTTTGTATCCACAAATTTGTCTCTTTCCGTTTATTTCTTCGAATAAAATCGCTCCCAAATATTTGTCACTTGCGTCAGTCTGGAGAATAAGTGTCCCCGAGGAGGGAATCTGTAGAGGTGGCAGCTTCTGTATCTCTAGCTTTAGCTTTCTGACCGCTTCTATTTGTCGTTTCGTTCATTCTGGTGGGTTCTTCGTCAGTATCTTTTGGAGTGGTCTTGTCAGTTGCGAAAATTGCGGAATAAAGTCGCTTACATAATTGATTACCCCAAGGAATTGTTGAACTTGTCTTTTAGTGAGATTTTCTTCCGGAAAATCGAGAAGCGCTGTAGCTAGATGAGACTGTGGTGTGATTTGTTCATTTGCGATTTACATCCCGAGAAAGTCGATGTTGGACTGGGCTATGATCATCTTCCGGGCCGAGAGCATAATTCTGTATTCTTTGATTATGCTTTGAAATTTCTTGAGAGACTGTATGTGTTCTTTTTCGCTTGATGAGAACAAGAGAATGTCGTCGATGTATATTAGGGCCGTGTGAATGAGGGGCTTGAATATTTGTAGCATCGCCTGCTGGAATAGCGAAGGTGCAGTCTTCAAACCATTAGAGATGGCGATTCGGCAAACAGAATGTCGTCTTGTATCTTTCTTCAGGTTGGACTCCGAGTTGCCAAAAACAAGATTTAGATCAAACTTCGAGAATATCGTGGCTCCTTGGAGGTGTTGTACAAGAGCCTTTTTATTTGGTAGAGCGAATTTGACGTCTTGGAGATATTGGTTCAGTGGCTTGTAGTCAATAGCTAATCTGAGCTTACCCCTTGCTTGTTCTGCCCGATTATTGACGTAGAAAGCTTTGCATGCCCTTGGTGAATTTGTTGATGAGACAATTCCTTGTTGCACTAGTTGATCGCATTCTTCGTTAGCTTGCCGCAAAAGTGTAGGGGACATTCTTGCATGACTTGCTCTTGTCGAAGTTGTGTGAACATTTTCTTTAAAAGGTAGTGACACAAAGAACTCTGAATTTAGCCATAGTGAATTGTCACATTTCTTGAGAAAATCTGTATATGAGTCTGCACATGAGATTAATGTAATCTCTTCTTTGATTTTGCTAAACTCTTGAGATACCGCTTCTTCTATTGTGTATAGGCGATGTATCATCGTGAAGGCTGCACTTCCACTTGACACCTATCAATGATAAACGGCTCGTCTCGCCGTGACCTTCTCTTGAATTCTCAAAACTTCTGTCACTCCATCCCCGCAAGTATTTGCTGGTTCACTGACGTAACTGATTCGGTTAGCACGAAGGGAAGGTATGCACTTCCATGTACTAGCAAAAGCTTTTCTATTCTATTCCCCGTGGTTCGATCAAAATGTCGAACTTTTTCTTTAATATTTGGTATACATCCCATCCCAATATTAAGTCTTTTCCAGGCGAAGAGGATCCAAGCACTTCAGTCGTAACTTGACATCTTGGGAAGAGTTTTATAGTTATTGGTTTTGACTTGATCTTGACCGATAGAGAACCGGAGTTTGCAACCCTAAATTCTTGTTGCTGTGGCAACCACATGGATGACGGAAGAATTTTGGGGTTCAATATCGATGGGTAAGCACCAATGTCAATGAACGCGATGAAAAGAACCGGGTCTTCTTTTTGTGACGGATCAAAGATGGTAACCGGCAGGTATGGTGTTTGCACCTCCTCCTGCCTTGGCATCTGCGTAATCTTGAACAACAATCTTCTTCATCTTCGTCATATGATGATTCAGACGAATAATCATAATCTGAGTAGCCGCATATAGCATCTTTGCTGTCGCTGTCATAAGATAGGACAGACTCGAGATCATGGTTGTCAAGATTGATGTTTGGCGCTATACTGGATATCGAATTGATGAGATATTGCTTCTTATTCTTTGATCTGTTTGGATAATTTTTCGCAAAATGCCCTTCCTTGTGACACAGAAAACACTTTGTCGTCTTTTCGTACGTTCGTTTCTTTTTGAAGAATCGTTTGCGTCTGACTTTGTTGAAATCCTACGAAATGGTTTTCTAAATCTTTGATGCTTCTTCCGAGGATCGCATGAGCAAGTCTTCTTGGATTTCGAACATTTAATCGACAGATCCGGCCTGGCGCAAATTTTGGATAGATGCTTTGATTTGTCCATGAATTCTGTCCTAAACTCTTTTTGTTTGCAAAGTTTGTCGAGTGTTCTGAAGACATATTGTTGAATTTGGCCAATAGAGATTTCTTCAATATTCTGTCCTTGATCTCTGATGTACACCTTAGTTTGTTGACTGAGGTAGTCGTCAATGGTCGAAAGATATACGTGCTTCAAGTTCGGGTTGTTTAGACCGTTGAGAGCATAGTATCTTCGCGTTTGTCTTTCAAAGTGTTTTGCCAAATCCTTTTTCTTCAGCGAGCAACATTTCGCCATGAAGAATTCTTCTTGCAATTTCTCCTTGATATGAGTAGGTGTACCGATTAATTCTCTATGGATTTCACCCAGAAGTAATGGTATTTATGTCTCGTAGACTTGTAGGTGTCGGTATTCACCGAGAGAATGCCACCATTCTTTAAGTGCTCCGGATAACCTTGCACAAAATTGTCGAATAACCATCTCTTTTGGTGAGGTTAAGACTTCTGAATTTATCCATGCATGGAATTCGTCAAGCCGATCATTCCATTTTTCAAAGGGAATATCGTCGAATGTTAACGTATTAATCTTGGAAGAGAATTGTCTTGGCGGTATTTCGTATTGTTGAGGGGGTGCTTGATTTGCTTGATCCATCTCTTCATCACTAGAAACGGTCTCATTTACGAAATCTGGTTATCTTTTTGGAGTAGATGATCCTTCTCCGATAACAATTTTTTTGGTAGGGACTCAACCTCTGAACCGATTTTGTTATCATCGTAGCTCTCAGAGCTGGAATCAGAGAAGTATTTGATAGTCGCGATCTGTTGTGGCAAGTTGACTTGAGTTTGGTCGTTCGTTGTTGCCTCATGAGAAGTGTTGCCCAGAGTATCGAGCAGGCTGGTCATCGAAAATTCGATTATCCCAATATCTTCTGATTTCTTCTTTTCATTAATAGATTTGTGACTCGAGGATGAGGTGAGAGTTGGCCTCTTGGAAGGATTGTTCGGAAATTCAGAATCATTTTGCCTTCTAGGTTTTGATCGAGTTTGTTTTGTTTTGAGGATGCTCGTTGATGGTGTGCCATAACGGGATGTAAAAGCCTCGTCAGAAGATAAGAATCCAGGAAGCGAGGTCATCTTTCTTGGTTCTTGATAACCGTAGAAAAATCTTGGGGAGTATGATTCCTGATACGTAGGGATCGATGTCATATTTCCAAGTGGATTAAAATATGAATCTCCTTGATTTTGGTTTTGGATCATGCTTTCTAAACTCTTCTGAAGATCTCGTAACTGGTTTTTAAGGTTGGCTGTCTCGGCTTCTTTGTTTCGAAAGCTTGACGTATTAACCATCATTTGTCGTGCCATCATCATCATTTCTTGATGTAGATTGCCTAGCCGTTCATGGATCTCCATTATCGAGTTTTTTCAAGCTGCTCAATTTTTTATTGGAGCCATCGGCAAGCTGATCAACTTTATGACATATTGTTGCCAAGATTTGATTTTGGGCTATTGCATTCTCCGTTTGCCAATTAAGGACCTTTTCTCCTTGACTTAATTGGTCGGGGTCTGATGAGTTGATGGTTCTTGTAAGGATTTATGGGCTGTGAGCAACACCGTTTCTTGTAAAATCTCCTGGTGGAGGAAAATCCATAGATTGCATCATCATTAATGGTGGCTCTTCCTTTCTTGAGGAGTATTCGACAATGAAGTCATAATTGCCTTTGTCGTCTCCTAGTGGCCCGACGGTGGGATCGCCTTCGAGATATCTCTTGTAAAGAGGATCTTTCTTTTTTCTCCTTCTTTGACGGATCTCGTCGTCAGACTCATAGTCCTCCGCATCTGCTAGACATGCAGAGCAAGAGCATATATCAAAGTATTTATGCCCATTTCATCTATGAAAGGGTATACAACCTTTCCATCGCTAGTAAACGAAATAGGCTATATTAATTTCTCCCTTTGTGGATCAAGGAAATCTTGTTCCATTTGGATTGAAAATTGAGTGAACAGTTGCTTCCGAAATGATGATGACCTTGGTTTCTCAAACTTGATTTCTGTCGTTCCATCATTTCTAGAGTGGAAGCTGACTTCTGATGTCTGTATTGGGGCCTTGGTTGCTTGATGTAGCTTTTCATAACTTGTTATCCATGAATATGGAAGTCGACGCAGCAATTCTTCGCGAGATATTTGCCGAGGAATTTGAACCGAGTTTGGTGCATGTGATGCTGATGTGACTTCGAGAAATAACGCCTCATCGGAGGATGGTAATGCAAGATCGAGAGCATGATATTGGATTCGGTAGACCATCTGATGGTGTAGGGTGGCGACAACGCTTTTTTCTTGCATTGGCGCTCCGATCAATTGTAGTTGGACCTTGAGTGTTTGTAGTAGGTTGGGATCCTTCAGTGAAACATTAAAGTTAGGAAACAATGTCACGAACACTGTTCCTACGTTTAAAGTAGTTTGCACAGTGCCAATGCAAGCCTGTTGGTATGACTTAAGTCTTGAGTCGAGTAAGGCTATGCGTGCAACCACCAGAAGTCCTTTTCGGGCACGTAAGGTCAGGCCAATTCGTACCACTCCGAAATGTAGATGAGTGTATCCATGATGTTTCCATAATCTTGGTAGATTCTCCGGAATGTTGAGCGAGATGAATTGCTCTTCTTCGGTGGCCGGAACTTGACAGGATGAGAATTTACTGGATTGGACATACTCCATGACCTTTCTGCTTGAGGATGGTCTTATGAGTTCACGAATTCCTTTTACCGAAAAGGCACTAGGCTTTTTTGCAAAGTTTTCATATGGATTCACCAAGGGAAGAGTAGTTTCCGGTAACTGGTCGCCTGGAACATACTCGATTTCGTAAAGAGAGTTTATACTAGATGAAGATGAAGAACGACTTCTGGATTTTGGTAAAGTAGAAATTTGAAAAGGGGAATCGATTGTTAAAGGATTTGAGGTAGACATGATGAGAAAGTGTTATCCAGAACATTCAGAACATTCAATCATAAACAATAATTCTTTCAAACCTTCAAGAACACCGGGCTCTAGTTATCCAGACTTCCGAGCTTCTCCATAAGCTCTGATTACTTTCAATTCGAGAAATGCCTCTCTGCTCCAACTCTTAAGTTGAGCATCTGGGTTATCAATACGGCTTTAGTCAACACGATTGTCGTGGGGGAAATTTCCTAACAGTGGTTGAGCAATCAGAGGCAAGAGGCCCATTTACAAGCTCCCAATACTTGGAAACTACCACACGACTGTCAACACGACTCTAGCCAACACGACGGCCCGGATTATCCGCTTAGTTTAATGGTAAATAATGATGATGAACTAGTATTTGTCGGTTTGCCTAAATTTTTTTAAAAAAATGGGGCCTTATTTTTTACAATTTTATGAGGGCTAATGTATAAAAGAATACTATATAAACACGGCTTTGAGTGTGTATCATCGACCATTTTGTTTCTCTGAAAAACTTTAGATTATCATTTTTCTGGTAATTGGATCTCATAGAGAAACTGTGTAGACAATTGTCACCCACAAAACCTTTATATAGACATATATATTGATTTCGCTTTGGTGTAACGTATGTGCTAAAAAAATAATCTATCGTTGAGCTTGGTCAGTGCTGAAAACCAGAAATACAACTTTTACAATACAACATTCAATTCAGGAAACTAAAAAAAGTTGGACATTTTTTTTTTGGTTGAGAAAATGGATATTTGGATTATAAATACAAACACATTTTAAACAAACCATATTGCCAAACTAGTGATCAACTCCCTCATGATATTTTTTCGATTAATAATTAAATACCGGTTGTGATCAAGTAATAAAACACATTAAACATTATTTTAACTTAAAGATGCCAAAGATTTGTGGAGAAGTCTACGTGCGAATGGTACGTACGTATACACTTTGATAACTGTCCCATATGTTAAGTTCACACTCAAGACTGACTTATAAGTTGTGCTGAACAAATTTATAGTTGCTAATGAAAGAAACAATAATGGACAACAAGATTTATTGGTGGAGTTTGAGTTTAACTTAAATGACATTCCAAAGTCAATTCCCCAGTAGGCTTTTATCAGACAACACTTTGAAGCTACAATTTCATTTTTCCGGTGAAAAACAGATGCAAATCCGGCGAAATCATTAACAATGTGTTACTGTAACATGTGAAAATATATAAATTTACCACTAACCTTTTTTCTAACGCGTTAACTCAATTGTTAGCTTGTTAACTTTTTTTTATATTAGTTATTCGTTTCGGTAACATGTTAACTTAGGGTCAATTAGCAAAATAACCAACAAATAATAATAATTCATAAACTAACTAAAATTGCATAATGTGGCAAAATGATAGCCATTAGAATTAGGCATTTGGTTACTTTTTAATTATAATTTTTTTTGTTGGTTATTCATGCTAATTCCCCTGTTAACTTATTTATTGTATCAGATTTTTTTTTTTTTGTCAACATATTGTATCAGATAAAAATGAAAATGTACATCTAAATTTGTTATTTACAGGATATAATAGTATTAATGTATCTACATGTGTGAATGAAATCTTTTCTTCATTATATTTTGTATAAGTGTAATAGTTGTGGTTAGCGAGCTAAACAAAAGTTTACATTGTTAAAATATATATATATATATATATATATATATATATATATATATATATATATATTTATAGCTGCTAACTATATGAATGATTGTGTATTGTGTGGCTCTTCTCGTATTAGTTATTTATATAGATTTTTTTAGCTAAAGTTATTTATATTTATATTAATTAATTAGTCTTTTTATCGAAAAAATGGGACAATTACAAAAATGCCACTTTTGACATGTCACTTTACAAATATGCCACTCTTGAATTATTTTCTTACCAACATGCCACTAATAAATCCGTTTAAAAACATAATATCTCAAAATTCTCAATTTTAAAAAATGTTTTGATCCCTAAAAAACCTTAAACCCTAATATAACATAGTTAACTCAAACATAAATGATTTAAAATTTGGTAAAAGTGATAGTGATATTTTTGAAAAGTAGCATGTCAAAAGTAATATTTCTTGAAATTTCTAAAAACAAAAACCTGATGGTACATTCTTTGTAGATAGGGTCAATTTGCTAAGTAACAAAGAAAAAATTAATAATTGAGGAAGTAACAAAATGTGGCATATGTGGCAAATTATGAACCCTTAGATTTAGGTTAATTTGCTAATAATTGAGGAAGTAACAAAGAAGTTATATTTTTTATATAAATACTCACACAAAGCTCCATATATTCCATGTTTACTACACAAATTCATAAGGCATCATGACTTTTGTAAATGTTCTTTCCTTTATGGTCCCAATATATACTAGTAGTCAACTAGTAAGACGAAAGGGTATTTACCAGACACAGATGATTAGGTTTCAAAGCATATTTCTTGCCATTTGAGTATTAATAAAACTTGTGGAAGAAGACTGGAAAACAACATATGAAGAGACTAACGTTATATTGTGACATACTAGTATAGTAGTACGTTGATCTCAAGAATACCGTAAAAATACTTTGTTATATAACCAAGACTACCAAACACATTTTATGGTAGTATCAAAAATAAGAGAAACTACATCTTCATGTTTTAAAGGTGGTTCACGCATCATATTCTTTTTTCAAAAAAAGAATACCGAAAAAACACTTTATTATATAACCAAGACTACCGAAACAATTTATGGTTTTGATATCAAAAATAAGAGAAACTACATCTTCATGTTTTAAAGGTAACCATGCATCATATTCTTTTTTCAAAAAAAAGAATACCGAAAAAATCTTTGTTATATAACCAAGACTACCGAAACAAAATTTATGAAAAAAAAGACTACCGAAAAAATTTATGGTTTTGATATCAAAAATAAGAGAAACTACATCTTCATGTTTTAAAGGTGGTTCATGCATGCATCATATTTTTGTGTAGTGGTTTATGTATAAAAGGGGTTCCATTCATAACCAGAAAATTTATGATACCGAATTTGCGAATAAATAACAGGTGGTCCACGAACAAAAGAAAGACGAAGTTAGTAAAGATAACAAATCGGTCACATGTTGTCCATCTATCTAGATGATTAAACACTTATAGGGACGATGACTGAAACAATATCAGTTTGTATTGGATTTAATATTTTGTACGCTTGTGATCATTGTCATAATGTCACTTTGAATTGCTTTCTTTCTTCTAATTAAACACTATAATGCATATTTATAAAATAGTGCGAAAAATATAGATCTCTAACACCAGAGGACATTCTTCCATGTTCGAATTAACATGCATAGCTAACTTATAAAATACGAATTTTAATAAGGTTCACCAACTTGTTGATTATATCCCATTTCCAAATCTTTTAAGAACATATTCCAAACATTGTCATGCACACATGTTGGGTCAATTAGTTCCCACTTGAAGAGGAGTTGCCATGTTGGTCTAGGCAAGGGATCAATTCCCTTCAAACGTGGAATTATTTACAATTCTCATATGGCCATACGGATATAAGCTCTTGCTTTCGGCCCATTTGAATATCCGGAAAAAGGTATATCCATGGATTGGACGTCCCCCATTGATTAGTCTGGCCCCCTCCATAAATCTGAGATTCCTTGAGTTATAAAAAAAAAAAAAAAAAATGTTGGGTCAAACATATTGTGTCCACTCCATCTTCATGCGGTCATGCCTATATATATACGTGGTATTGAGAATGCACTCATCATAACAAATAGATAAAACCAGGCAAAGAGAAAACGGTGACATGAAGAATGAGAAGTGGTGTGGTAGCCAAGAATGACTTGCCTGCGTCTTAAACCATATATCTATCAAAGAGTTTGATCGATAGTCTTTGAGTTGGTTAGTCACCAGGCAGTCTCCTCGGCTATTCAGACAATTCTCTTTCTCCTCATTTCACATTTCCCTTTTTCAAAGATTCGTAGAGAGTCGATTTTGTTTGGTAGTACAAAATCATTTTCTTTTTGGTTGGTCTAAATTGATGTTGTAGTAAAAAAGAAACAAAAGTTGGAAATTTATTTAATTTCTGATAATATTAATTAAATGACACATCTTGTTCACCGATCATTCAAAGAAGAAGAAGAAGTCATCAAATTTGAGCAGTGAACTTGCGGGCTGATTTCCCATCGATATAGACGCAAAAGACAATTAGCATACCGTCGGAAAGCCCCGACTCTCAGTTTTTTAGAGACATCAAGTTTGTATCTTCTGAGGTACGAGTAGAAAGTTATCGCTGTTTTAGTGTGACTAATACGAGTTAGTTTATGTCTGTAACAATTGTATTTCAATTGAATTTCATTTTTTTTATCTATTAAATATAGTAAACGTATTGGATACGTGTATTGATCCGCATCTATAATCCCATTAAACAACAATCGAGGACATAATTTTATTTGTTGTTTTGGAATTGATGAGATGGATCATCAATCTGCTGCGAGTGTGAAGAATCACATCGAATAGCTTTTTATGTTTTGAAGAGTGGATTTCAAAAGATGGCAGCAAAAGATGTTGTTTAGTCTCACGACATCGAACTCAACACAATGCTTGACGTCTGACGGACCGGATTTGCCTGTTGAAGGTGATTTGTTCTGACGAAGTCACCAAAGCATCAGAGGCGTGAGCGCAAAACGAGTTTTTGTGTAAGAATTATATTCTTAACGCCTTGGACGATTCTTTCTATGATGTTTATCTAACATTTAGACCTCCAAGAGAGTTATAGGAATCCTTGGAGAAGTAATACAATTCTGAAGTCTCAAGTGCTAAGAAATTAATCGTGGGAAAGTTTCTGAATTTTAAGATGAGTGACACCATCTCCGTGGTAAAACAAATTGAAGAAGTTCAAGTGATTACTTATGAATTAAAAGATGAGGGTATGGGGCTGAATGAAACATTTCTCGTTGTATCTATTATCAAGAAGTTGCCTCCACCTATGAAAGATTTCAAGACCCACTTGAAGCACATTCATGAATATATGAGTCTCGAGTAGTTAATTCTTAAACTTCGTGTCGAAGAACGAGAAATCTAAATTTTCTTCAATGGCAGCAAGGACCAATGTAGTTGAGGGAAAAAATATATGTTGGGGTCGGTATTCACCCCCTCAACATTAACGTCCAAAGACAAGGCGATAGAAGAAATGGCCTTCCTGACTCTCGACGAAGAAGGCATAATGGCACCTAAGTCTTCCCGCAAAGCAAAGCATATGGCAGTCGAATAATATATATGCGAAGCAAGAACGGACCGGGACCAGGTGGGAGACTGTGTGCTCGGCACCATAGAGATCCGACTGCGTGCTCGGCGCCATGGAGATCCAACCACAGGCTCGCCGAGTCAAATCAATTGTCGCGATTTACGAATCAACCTCGTCGGCTCTGCTGTTGCACAACCATCTCGACTTCTTCACCTCATGGGCTCATCGACACTCAAAGTCCACCTTACAGACTTGTCGATACGCCAATCTCACTTCATGGATGCAAAACGCATCTGCAGCGACTACGACACCAGCAAGGCAAAGACTCAGAGCGAGCAAAGCTCTCACCTATAGCGGCGACGCCACGGTCAACATCACCGCCGTATTCGTCATGTTGCATTTTTCCTACAAGGCCAAGTCTGTTGTCTCACCTACATACAAGTCAACAATGAAGGCTAAGTAAGCAAGCAAACGAAACACCCACCCACCTTTTTCGAAGCCCAAGCCTCATCTCCAAATGAGCTCCACATGATCTCCTACGCCTTCGGGGGGGAGTGAATGTTTCCACTTAAGCCTCGTTCCGTACGAGCTCACTCGATCTCCTCCGCCTTCGGGGGGGGGGGGAGTGAGTCCTATTCACAGTCTCTAGACGACTTCAGTTTCCCTCTTTCGTCTAAAAGGGGGGGGGAGTGGGGTACCCGTATGCCACTCCTTAACAAAATCATTGACAACTCCATCGTCAATCACTAACACTCGCTACAGCACTCATCATGAGAACAGCTAGTTCCTTTTGAGGAAACTTGTCCTTTTTGGACCGATCGCAGCTTTATTCGAGTAGAGTCGTTCTGCATCTGTTGTTGCTGGCCACATCAACAGTGTAGAGATACGAACACTATGACATCCACAACGGATACAGCGCGCTATATAAATTCAAATGACCTCCGTTCAGATTATACTTGAACGTGTCAAGTGACCTCCGTTCAGATTATACTTGAACGTGTCACTCCGAAACCCAGGACAAGCGCTGGTCTAAGTCAAATGACCTCCGTTCAGATTATACTTGAACGTGTCAAGTGACCTCCGTTTAGATTATACTTGAACGTGTCACTCCGAAACCCAGGACAAGCGCTGGTCTAAGTCAAGGTGATCTTGCTCTCGGACAGACGTGTCTAGAAGAGCAGCACCATTTTGCAAAGCCCAACAACAACGTTGGCAGATAAAGAGCGTGAGCGCATTCGCGTTTTCACAGTCTCAACAAAGCCTCATTCATGAGCAAGCAAAGCCTCATTCGTGAGCAAGTAAAGCCTCACTCACGAGCAATTGACCAAGAACGAGCCTCATCCATAAGCAAATCATTTCCACTATACTGCAACAACGCAAACAGCTTCAACAAGCACAATAAGAAGTCTTCAAACCTTCGATCAAACACAAGGTCTTATGGCCTTGAGTTTGCAAAGCCCACCATCAATGTTGGCAAACACATGACAAACAATGCATAAACAGTTCAAAGGATTCCTAAGTGTAGGGACAACATCAACAAACGTCTGAATCAAAAGCCTGTATTTGAAACCATCAAGGTTCAACATCAGCGAAAACTACAATGTCATCTTGCATTCTCCACAATGCAAGGCTCCAAAACAATAGCAAGGATACAAATCATCCAATGATATAGTCGAAATCATCAAATCCAAGAAAAGTTTTCCAAAAACAAAAGTCATCAAAAGACTACAAATAAGCTAAGTCATAATCGAAGAGCAACAGTCGCTCATCAGTCACTCATCTCCATCAGCTACATCAGTATCCTCTGAGATCTCCAAAGCTTGCCTCACGCTAGAGACAAGCTCATCAAACACATCACGAGCATCGAAAATCGAGCTCTTCCTCTAAACTAGGAGCTTCTCCGCATCATCCAAAGTAGGCCCGTCAGGCTTGCAGAGACGTTCAATGAACTCCAGGCTCGCATCAATCTCAGCAAGGTCCAGCATGTTGTCCTTTGCTTTCCCAATCCTATCAAACAGCTTGGCAACCTGTCTGGCTCGGCCAGCAGAACTACGAGCTGCTCATCCTTGGCCTTAGAAACAGCCTCCTCAATCTTGGTATCCCTGAGATCCTCAGCTTTCACTAGCTTACTCTTGATGGAAAGCGCCTTCTAGAACCTCTGACGAGTAAACGACTTCACCCAATCGCCGTCCCTAGAGGCAATAGCGCTACAGATAGCCATTGTGTCACTCCGGCTAACTGCCTAGGATGCTGGTTTCACAACAAAATGAAGAGTCGGTACACAAAACGTGAACAAGCTACAAAAAGAAAAATTCCTAAGTATGGAATTACCTCTCCTCCTTAATTTCCGTTAAGTCATCAAAACGTCCTCATTACCTTCATCGAGTCCGATGAGACAAGGACGGAGAACCAAGAGCTTACTACGGAGCAGAATCCCAGCGCTGATGCTCTCGTAACACGCTGTCGCAACCACCAGCAAGGGCAATGACGAAACCGTGCCCACGGTATGGCTTGAGAATGCGACAAACGGAGTTGGTTTGGTGTGATGAGGTGACCACGAGGTCGGTTAGGATTGGAAAAGCCGCGACCATGCGGTCGCCCCGTCCAAAGCCGCGACCATGCGGTCGCGCCCATCCAAAGCCGCGACCATGCGGTCGCACCCGTCCAAAGCCGCGACCGTGCGATTGCTCCCATCTGACACCGCGAACATGAGGTTGCCCCTTCCGAGATCACGACCACGCGCTCGGTCGAACGAACGACCATGCGGTCGGACGGCGGTACGTTCGCACGATCGGTCACAACCACAGTTTCGGACTCGCATGGAGCCACGACAAGGAGTCGGTTCCGTTCCAAACTATGGTCGTGGGATCGGTCCGAATTCGTAGGGAACTCTTACATCTTCGGTTTGATTCAGCGATACTTCTGATTCGCCACGGTTAACCAAACCAAGTTTCGTCTTATCCATAACGTGACCAAATCTACGTTAGCCCAAAACAAAGATCAAAAATTAATTTTTGGTACTTTTCCATCAAGAACAAGCTTCATTCCTAAACAAGCTTCAAAGAAGATTCTCATCATATGGCTATTACCCGGAAACGTCATTGACGTTAGCAATTGCATCACGGAGTCTTAAAACCTCCATAAGGAATACGAAGTCTTAAAATCTTCAAGAGGAAAAAGAAAAATCCTTCCTGCAAAAAACGCAGCAGCTGCGGCGAATGAAGCAAGAAGTCTTGAAATCTTCAAAACGCTTACGGAGTCTTAAAACCTCCTGCATGAGGTCACTCTTATTAGAGATGAGGCCATCAAGAGAAATTCAACTAAGACCGAGGCAAAACAAAGAGAAGCCAAGGTTAGAATTTTAAAAACCCGAAGCCTCAGCTAAACACGAAGTAGGTGAATCCAGTCTAAGCAATGGCAAGGGATCCACAAAGAACCAGGTTCCTTGTTCAAATTCCCTCATCACTATGCGTGGCACTCTTTTCCCTTAAGTAGTGGTTTTGTCCCAAAGGGTTTTCCCTACTAAGGTTTTAACGAGGCCACCATCTAGTGTCTTCCAAGTTCATGCTCCACATTGCTGTATGAACTTGAGGGGAAGTATTGAACAAGATGAGTACTTAAGCATACTGCAGAAAAGAGTAGGCAAACACCTTGCCTTTAAACGTTAACGCTGATACTCAATGCATCTTCTAACTCGGCACCATTATCTCTAACACTATCGAGCTGGGGGCTAACTGTTGGGGTTGGTATTCACCCCCTCAACATTAACATCCAAAGACAAGGCGATAGAAGAAATGGCCTTCCTGACTCTCGACGAAGAAGGCATAATGGCACCTAAGTCTTCCCGCAAAGCAAAGCATATTGCAGTCGAATAATATCTATGCGAAGCAAGAACGGACCGGGACCAGGTGGGAGACTGTGTGCTCGGCACCATAGAGATCCGACTGCGTGCTCGGCGCCATGGAGATCCGACCACATGCTCTCCACCACGGGCCGACCACAGGCTCGCCGACCAGTTGCCCAGTCGCCCTGTCGAGGAGCCGAGGCTGCGGTCGCCCAGTCGCCCTGTCGCCCTGTCGCCCTGTCGCGCTGTCGACAGGGCCGACCACGCACTCTCCACCTTGGGGCCGACCACAGGCTCGGCCAGCAACCGACCGCAGGCTCGGCCACAAGACCCACCACAGGCTCGGCCAGCGAACGACCGTGTCCTCTCCTCGGCTGTTGATCACATCCGCACTCCAGAACAGTCTTCGGCCCAGCAACATACAGGAAGCCCGAAGCCCGGTCCAGATACGAAGCCCACATTGGTGCAACCGACTCCATGAAGACTTAAGGAGCAAAACCGCCTTAGACACACTATAAATACTTCTTTGTATCAACCCTAAAGGGGATCCGAATTCTTTTACACAAAAAACTCTGTACTCAACTTTTCATAGCTATAACAACATCTCTTTCACAAACCTCTAGCAATCCTAGCTTACCATAGAAATCTCTAAATTCCCTCACGAACTCTTACAAATTCTAATTGTGTTGGTTTCGACCCCCACAATATACCAAATTCAGAGGCTTTAAGAATAACAAGAAGGTGAAGAAATTTTTCATTGCTGCGAAGGGCTACGACTTCAAGAAGAAACCACAAGGTTCATGTTGGGTGTGTGGAAAGCCTGGACATAGAGCCAAGGACTGTCGCCATAAGAAGGAAGGGACATCGGGTGGAGACGCTAACAATGTTAAACTTACCAAAAACTAGTTTGTTGTTGTTGTTTCCGAGGCAAATATGGTGACAAACTCCAATGATTGGCGGATTGACACCGGTGCAACAAAACATGTGTGTTCGGATCGGAGTATGTTTTCAACGTATGAGCAAGACTCTTGTAGAGAGCAGGTTTACATGGGAAATGCGAGCACTACAGTGATTGAAGGAAAAAGAAAAGTGGTGTTAAATCTCACTTCCGGGAAGGAACTTGCACTTACTAACGTGCTCCATGTCTCTGAAATTTGAAAGAATCTGATTTCGGGTTATGTTCTTAGCACCCAAGGCTTTAAAATTGTATTTGAATCTGATAAGGTTGTACTGACTAAAGGTGGGATGTATGTCGGAAAAGGCTATCTATGTGATGGTCTTTTCAAACTAAATGTTGTATCGTTCGTTAATAAAAACGCAGGCAATAGCTCTGTTTCTATTTACTTGTTTAGTTCAAATGATTTATGGCATGCAAGAATGGGACATGTTAATTATCACTCATTACGTAGAATAATGAATTTAGGAGTGTTACCAAAACACAATCTTAATAATAATAATAATAATAGAAGCAAATGGGAAGTTTGTGTGGAATCAAAGTATTCATGACACTCTTACAAATCTGCGGAAAAGTCAAACAACTTACTTGGTTTAATCCATAGTGATTTATGTGATTTCATTCAATTCCAAGTCGTGGTAGAAAGAATTATTATATTTCTTTCATCGATGATTATAGTAAGTTTTTTCATAAATATTTGAATGAAACGAAAGATGAGGCTTTGAATATGTTTAAGAAATTCAAAACAGAAGTCGAAAATCAATTAGATAAGAGAATAAATATTCTACAATCAGTTCGTGGTGGAGAATACAAATCAGACGAATTCTCAGAATTTTGTTCTACACATGGAATCATTCATCAAACGACAGCTCCTTATACTCCAATGCAAAACAGAGTGGCCGAAAGGAAGAATAGAACGCTTAAGGAGATGATAAATTCTATGTTAAACGATTCGGGTGCACCACATAATTTATGGGGTGAAGCGATTCTCACGGCCAATTCAATCTTCAATAAAATTTCCCATAAGAAGAATGATAAAACTCCATATGAGATGGGGAAAGAAAAGACTCCTTCATATAAAAATATGAATGTGAGGTTGTCTCGCAAAGGTTCAAGTACCTTTACCTAAGAGAATTGTTATCGGACCAAAGACGGTGGATTGAGTTTACATCGGTCCTGTGGAGAACAGTGAAGCTTATAGATTTTTAGTTCATAAATCTGAAAATGATGAGATAAAGGTAAATACAATCATTGAATCAAATGAGGCCAACTTCTTCGAGGATAATTTTCTTTACAAAGAGCCTAGAGAAACAAGTACAAAACGAGTATGTGAGAACGTGGTCGGTGCCTCAAAGGTTCAAGAAGAAGTAAAAGAGCAAGAATTGCTAAAGATTTTGGTACAGACTTTATGATGTATCTGAGTGAATACGAACCTCAAACGTACAAAGCTACAACTGAATCTTCGGAAGCTCTTTTTTGGAAAGAGGCAATTCAAAGTGAAGTGGAATCCATTTTGAGTAATCATACATGGGAATTGGTTGATTTACTACCTGGTAATAAACCGATTGGACATAAATGGATATTCACAAAGAAGTTATGACCGGATGGTTCAAGTGAGAAATCTAAAGCTAGACTAGTGGCGAAAGAATTTTGTCAAAAGGAAGGTATTGATTTCTTTGATACTTATTTTCCGATGACTAGAATTACTTCGATCAGATTAATAGTAATTTCATCCATATATGATCTAGATAATCAAATGGATGTTAAAACGGCATTCCTAAACGGTGAACTAGATGAAGAATTTATAGTCAAAGGGAAAGAGACGAAAATTTGTAAGCTTATAAAGTCCTTGTATGGACTTAAGCAACTGCCAAAATAGTGGCATGAGAAGTTTGACAACACGATAAGGTCATATGGTTTTACAATAAATGAATGTGACAATTGTGTGTACATTAAGAAAAATCAAAATTGATACGATCATTGTCTATTTATATGTGGATGATATGTT
This sequence comes from Draba incana, assembly GCA_963576765.1. NCBI lineage: Eukaryota > Viridiplantae > Streptophyta > Magnoliopsida > Brassicales > Brassicaceae > Draba > Draba incana. Next base: position 16,576,982 of record OY755208.1, read on the forward strand.
GATAATGGGAACAAGTAAAGACATTATCAATACCACAAAGAAAATGTTAAAAGAAAATTTTGAATTAAAAGACATGGGATTGACTGATGTAATTCTTGGTATTAGAATTAGACAGGAGCCAAATGAGCATTCACTTACTCAATCCCATTACGTAGAAAAAGTTTTAAAGAAATTTGGTCACTTTGATGATAGACTGGTAGAATGAAGATGAAAGTGTATCTCAGCTAGAATACACACAAATACATGGAAGCATCATATATATTACAAATTGTACAAGACCAAATTTGGCTTATTCTTTGAGTCGGCTAAGTCGATATTCAAGTAATCCAAATAGAGAACATTGAAATGCTTTGGTTAGAGTATTGAGATACTTAAAGCATACAATTAATTATGGTCAATATTTCACGAAATTTCCTCCTGTGTTAGAAGGATATATTGATGCCATTTGGACCTTTGATAGTACGGATACTAAATCCACAAGTGGTTATGTGTTTACACTTGGTGGTGGTGGTGTGTCTTGGAAATTATCTAAACAAACGTGTATTGCACGTTCAATTATGGAATCCGAATTTATCTCATTAGATAAAGCTGCGGAAGAAGCCGAGTGGCTTATAAACTTTATTGAAGATATTCCACTATGGCCAAAGCCAGTAACTGCACTATGCATTCACTATGATAGTATGGCTGCTTTATATAGAGGGAAAAATAAAATTTACAATGGCAAGTCAAGGCATATTTGCAGGAGACATTCTATAATACGACAATTGCTTTCCAATAGGGTGATAGCATTAGATTATATTAGATCAAAGGAAAACTTGGTTGATCATTTGACTAAAGGCCTACCGAAAGAACAAGTTGTATTCACTTCGAGGGAAATGGGTTTAAAGCCAACACAATGAGTCACCAGTAACGCCCGTGAACCAAAATCGTAGGTCCGGTTTAGTTTTAGTTATCCAGTTTGGTTCGGGTTGGGTTATGAAACCCTAGGATCACGTATAAAAGTTTGTGCAGCCTCATTTTCTGTGGAGAGAGGCCAGAAAATCGTGATTGAGAAAGATGAGAAGAGAGAATTGGTTTTTGGTGAATTGTGGGAAAGAGGTTGTTATGTCGCCTTGTGTTAGAGAAGGTGATCGGATGATCAAATCAGTTCTGATCATAGTGAAATTTTATGGGTAAGTTTTTCTTTCTCTTAGCTAGCCGTGAGGCAAATCGGTTTGTTGATTGGTTTTGTATGCTAAGAAATATCTTGGTTTTCGTGAGAGAGGTATGTGCAGAATCGGGTATGTGATCAGACCACTTCGAGGCTGTTTTGCCGAAGAGTTAGAGAGAGTTAAGCAACAATTTTTATATCATTGGAAATTTCTTTGTTTCTAGTTTCCTAATCATATTCCCGATCATTATTTGGGGGTAAGGTCTGTCCTCAGCGTTGATTTGAAGTCAGCGTGTCGGTTCTGTTTTTTAGAAAATCCTAATTTGTTTTAGGGAAAAACTCTAACGGTGAGTTATAGGTGATAGAGAAGGAGAATCAGTAGCTTTGGGTCATGTAGGAGACTCTGATTTTTTTGTAGCCTTGTGTTCAATTGTTCTAGGCTAAGGTGAGTGCGTGATCGTGGTTATGGAATTGAATGTTAGGGTTATCGATGATTGTGTTTGTGGAATTGTTATGGATTGTTGTTGATTTTGTGATTGTGGCATGATTGTTGTTGATTATTCATATTATTATGGTAAAGTGATTGTGCGGTATGTTGAATGATTGCGTAGTTTTGGCATAATTTTTTCCTTATTATGTAACCGGTAGACGGGATGACCGCCTTACTGAGTATTTGTGATACTACTCACGCAACTCTTTTTCCCATGTGTTGCAGGTAAAAGAAAAGTGTGATCGCGGAATCAAGGCTGGTGAAGAGGATGATTAGGGTTGTTAGTTTAATTGTTAAGTCTAGTGAACCGTTGTTTAGGTTGCTAGCATTTTATGTTTGAGTCATGTAATTGATTTCTGGATTATTTGGTTTTAATAAATTATTGAATTGGTGGTTTGAATTGATTAATTATTTATTGAATTATTTTCTTGAGATTTTTCCGCATGGTTAGTAATTAAGTTTGTCGTTGAGAATTAATATTTAAGGAATATTAATTTGGACTATTTAGATTTTTTTTTAAAAAAAAAGGCCCGGTATCATAACCACTTGGTGGAAACCTTACTTAGCAACATTGGAGATCCCATGGTCTAAGTTCAAGAGGCAAACTAACTAAGAAAAACTCCAAGGGAGAAATACACATTTCTTATTCCTATGAAGTAAAATGTGTTTTCATTGACGATTAAGGGATGAATGTTTATTTTTAATAACATTAATATCTTTTCTTAAGTGGGATAAAATAGATTATCCTTAATTAACGGTACCTATATGAGAGTGGTGTCGTGGTCGCACTTATGAGAATAGAAATGGCTAAATCAATACACCCTTTGAAGGTATATATAAAGAGAACGTGAGTTGTGATTCAAGAGAAGGGATTGATCCCAATTACTCTTATCTTCTCTTCTATTCTCCTTCCCCCTAAAACACTTTTTGAGAATCTCAAAGTAGTTTTGCTAGGATCTTTCGGAAGGTGTGTAATCCGAAGATCGATAGTTATATCCTGCAAGATAGACGTCCTCGCAACTACTTATACCAGTGGGACGAAATTCTGTCTTAGGAGATTGCGATTCACAAACCACTATCAAACATTCTCCAATAATTCAAGGAAGAAGAAGAAGTCATCAAATTCGAGCAATGAACTTGCGGGCTGATTTATCATCGTTCTATAGGGACTCAGAAGACGATCAGCATACCGTTGGAAAGCCCCGACTCTCAGTTTTCCAGAGACATCAAATTTGTATCTTTCTGAGGAACGGGTAGAAAATTATCGCTGTTTTAGTGTGACTGATACGAGTTAGTTTCTGTTTGTAATAATTGTATTTCAGTTTTATCTCATTTTTGTTATCTATTCAATATAGTAAACGTATTGGATACGTGTATTGATCTGCATCTATAATCCTATTAAACAACAACAAATACCTAGGGATCTTATGTGAGATTTTTGGGTGGACTTTGTCCATTTATAAAAGCATGGAGACAATGTTTTTTGAAAAATCGAGGGCTTTGCTTCACTGTGACCAAGAAACTTCACGTGGAGAGTCTATGGATCTTGTCGCTGACCAGCAATTGTGCTTTCTAATCCTATATGAAAATCATTGCTTCTTTCATCCAATTTTAATCCGTTTGAATATATAAGAGAATAATCCGTATGAAAGGTTTATGTTTCATTCGGTTACCTATCACAAGTCTTAGTCAGGCAATTGTTGATTAGTAATGTGTTAGTTTAACCAGGTGGTTGTGGCCTGGTGGTAATAGGTTCACGGCTGTGAGTTCCGCCACCTGGGTTCGACTCCTGGCCACACGGATATGGATTTTTGCTTTCGACCCATTTGAATATCCAGAGAGAGGATCTATCCATGGGCTGCACCTTCCCAAGGGATTAGTCCTAACCCCTCCATAGGTCTAGGATGCCCTGAGTCATCAGAAGAAAAAAAAAAATATATATATATATATATATATATATATATATATATATATATATATATATATATGTGTTAGTTTTACATGTGAAGATTAGTTCCAATCATAAACAATTAAATAATCTAATTGTATTAAAATTTAACGTATAAAAATTCAATATAATTAAAAACGTTAATTTTTAATGTCGGTTCTATTAAATGATGCAAAAGTGAATGTTTCAAAATTAATTTTAATATGTGATGCAATGTACCAGAATCATTTTTCAAAAGTGACACCAATATTTACATCAATTATGTATAAATGATGCACATATCTTACATCGATTGTTGTAAACGACACTAATTTAACATCAATTATTCAAAAGTGATATAAATACTTACATCAATTATTATAACTGAAACAAATATTAACATCACTTATATTAATTGATGTCAATTTTAACATCATTTTCTGTAAATGATCTATTCTAACATCGATTACAAAAAATGATACAAATATTTAATTGTAACAGTTGGTTAAATGTGATAGAAGATATTTGCATCACCAAATTCAGAATCGCTTTTTTAAATGATGCAAATTCTTTTTACATCAATTATAACTAATGCAAATATCCAAAATAAATAATGTAATCTACCCTTTTTTTGTACAATTGTTTGCTGACATAGAGTTACTGTCTGTATTTTGAATTTCATATATGACCACATGTTGAACTCAAATATTTGCTGAATGAATACTAAATCAGATCATACGTTTCGAAATGTAATCTAACATTTTTTGTTGGGAAAATTGGCTTATATACCTTGAAACTTATTAGAAATTTGCAATCTATACCAAATTTCTTAACATTTGAAAAGTACCCTTTTGTGTATTGAAATAACAATTATATCCCTCACTAATCTTACAAATTAATAATATTTTTTTAATGTAATGCTTTAATTTTTAAAAATATTTTAAATAATGATTAATTTATTTTAATAAAAAAATATTGGAAATTATTAAAATTAAAATTACGAATTTATCATTTATTATAAATTACAATTATGAATTTAGTTTAATTTAATTATGTAGTTTACATTTTTAATTATTTTAGATAATAATAAGTCATATCGATGAACATAAAAAATAAAATCAGTGGTTTAAACAAGTCGACAAAATAAAAATCAACCAACGAATATATAAATCGACTGTTTAAAATAAATCGTTGAACAAAAAAATTTCGGTCCACGAACTCAACAAATTAAGTCAATAGTTTGAATAAGTCGACAATATAAAAAATCAACCAAATGAAATGTAAGTCGACAGTTTATAATAAGTCGACGAAGCAAAAAATTAATTCGATAAAAATAGAAAATAAGTTGATGGTTAAATAAGTTAATAGAGTAAAAAATCAACCAAAACAAAATATAAGTCAACAATTTAAAATTAGTCGACGAAATTGAAAATTAAGTTGACGGATATAAGAAAATAAGTCAATGGTTCAATAAGTCGACAGGGTAAAAAATCAATCAAACGAAATATAAATCAACAAATTAAGGCGGGTTTATTGGTTTTGGTATTTTAGTAGATTTTAAAATCCACTCCAAATCCTATGTTATTCAATTTATCAATTTAAAAGCTTCATCCAAATCCAATGTTATTCAAATCATCATTTTTAAATCCTCATTAGAATCTCATGTTATTCACACAATCATTTTAAAATCCTCATTAGAATCCTATGTTATTCAATTTATGATTTTAAAATACAAAACAGAATCAAGTCTTATTCAATATCAAAATTTTGTATAAGGATTTGGATTTGAATGGATTTGGGAGTGCTTTTGTGTTAAAATATGAAGAGTGAAATCCTTAACAAAGACTTGTTATTTTGAAATGATTAGACACATCTTCCACATATTTTCCCAAATATTACGTCCATATTTATTTCTTCACATTATCAAAGTACACAAATATTATATTCATATTTGTTTTTGTAGATCTCACTATATCTTCAAAAAATATTTCTCTATATCAACGATGGGTTTTTTTTAATGTTTTTTGTTGTTGGATTTAAAAATGCACTTTATTTGATTTTGAAATCTTCTTTGTTTGATTCAAGAATCCACATTATTTGATTTTGAAATATTTCTTATTGATTTTTAAATCCATATGATTTGATTTTGAAATCAATGGATTTGCTGATTCTATGTGGATTTCAAAATCCATCACAATACCAAAACCAATAAACCCCCCTAAAATAAGTCAACGAAGCTGAAAATTAAGTCGACAAAGCTAAAAAAAATAAGTCAGTGGTTAAATAAATCGACAAAGTAAAAAATCCACCAATCAAAATATAAGTCAACTGTTTAAAATAAATCTAACGTGATTTTTTATAATTATAATTTTAGCTTTTATATAATGATTAATTAACATAATATTTTTTTTAAAATAAAAACTAAATACGAAATTTAATTTGTATTTTGTGTTCAATAATTTTTAGTTATTTTACATTGAGATAATAATTTAAAATATATATAAGGGTATTTACGTACTTTTAAATAACAAAAAGTATAATTTTCTAATTTCTATAAGATAAAGTATAGTTTTCAAATTTTCATTCAAATTTAGGGTAGTTGTCAAAGGATTGGTTTAATAATCTAAAAAAATTATAAAATTTGAAAACTAACCCTTGTTATGAAAACTTTGAAAAATAACCTTTTGTAGAATAAAAAAAGAAAAATATTCTGATATTTGAAGATTTAAAATTAAAAGAAAAAATGCATTTTCCGAAGTTAAAAAAAAACACTAATATGTGAGCATCAGTCTTCACAAACGAACGTAAAATATTGAATGATTTCAAGCATTCGATTGGAAAGGATATTAAACCCTAGTATGGGAGTCTAAACCCTCACAAACAAACGTACAATATTGTATAATTCAAAACACTCTATTTGACTAATTTAGTGGATTTAAAGGAACAATAGCACTAGCAACTAGTAAATGTTGTGTTTGCGGGTGGTAGCGGTTGCTTGTGTTTGACAGTAATCATAAAAAACGCTTTATAGCGCTCTGTACCGCTCGTTCAAAACCAAAAACTCATTTCCTTGAGCGTTTAAGGTTGCGGATGATTTTTCTTTATGGAAAAAAATAATTAATTTCACTTAAAATAAGAATATATATAATAAATTTAAAAAATCAAGATTTGAAATTATAATTATAAAATATATAAACAATTTGACATATTTAATTAATAACCTATTATAATTTTATATTCTTGAAACTAAAAATCTCTTAATAAAGTACGATAACAAATATATATAAATTTAACAAACGAAATTTTAAAAATATAACTAATCTACAAAAGAAACAATTTCTCCATTAAATTCATAACTTTCATCGAAAATAATAATTATAAACGTAAGTATCATATACATGATTTTTCAATATTTATTTAATTGAATTAATAATTTTTATATTTTATTATGATTAAATGACTTTTGATTTTTTTAATAATTATATAATGTGTTTAAATTTATTTATTTATTGTTTAACCGCTACGAAACCGTTACAGAACCGTTAGTCAACCAGTCATAAATTTCCCGCAAACGCATTCATTTCCAACCCCTATGCCAGACGTATAAATCACTTCATTACGCTTGAAACTGCTACCGTTAGCTCCCGTAAACTTCTTCAACCACACCCACACCCGTAGTGGCTAAACCAGTCAGAATTATATATATTACCATCAGGAGCTACAAGTACTAGTAGTACCAATCAAGATGTACTTACAAATATTAATATATTATGATCATATCATATATCCTTTTATATTGTGAAGTTATATCATATCTTATATATTTTTTTTCAAACAAAAAAAAAAGGTTTTCTTCATTATTAAACACTAGAATAAGGCCCGCGTTAATACGCGGATTAACACATTAAATTATTAATAAATATTTAAATTTTAATTAAAAATCCGTTGAATTTGATAGAACATAGACTATAAATCAATAGAGATCATTTATATTTCAATTCTTATGTGATAATTGATATAATGTGAATTCATAATCATATATATAACATAATTCAGATCATACTCAATATTTTTTTAAAATATATAATAAATCGTAAAACAACTAAAATATTTTAGAATTAAATCAAAAATTAGTAAATCTTATGTTAGTAACCTCATAGAAAACATATACAAAATATTATCAAACATCCATATATACATCTTATTATATTCTCTCTACATCCCATATATTATTACTTATATTAATTTAGACTATTAGAAATTTTCCATTTATATTATTAAGCATTACATATATACATCATATTATATCCTCTCAACATCCCATATATTATTATTTTTATTAGTTTAGACTATTAGAAATTTTCCATTTATTTATTTGAGTAATTACTTGGAAACTCTTTTTGTTAATTTTTTTTTTATTTTTATTTTTACTTAACTAAATTTAAGTTTTAACACGTGTCATCATCTCAATCAATATTATACACATGTCATGATTTCGCGAATTACAATTTTGCTTATGTGTCACGCTCTCGTCGACTGGTTTCTCTTTTATATAATAAGATTCGGGTAGGGGGAAAAAGAAGGTTTTCTTCATTATTTACCAAAAATAGTATACTTTCCAAATCAAGTATCAAGTAATTAGTTTTTTTTTACACCAGTTAGGAATTTGTTTGAATAATGGATCAAACATACTAATAAATGGAGAAAGATACTTGTGAACTGCATTCGGTGTCAAGTAGATGAATCTTGGAAGAATATTGATTTAATCTCAAGATTGGGATGGATATGCTTTCAACATAACCACATTGTATTGCTATGAGCCAGAGGTGTAAGTTATAGACGGTCGTCATTGTATACGGAATTGGAAGCACTAATTAGAGCTAGAGCGGTCAATTGGACATGTTCAAGTCCAACGGACATGTCCATACGGACATTTGTGTTTTTTTTTGCGTCCAAATACGTTCGAGTCCGAATATGTCCAAGTCCAAATATGTGTGCAACGAATTAGACAGTCCAACATGTCCAACCGACAAGAAAAATTATAATTGATCAAATGGTCTAAATTTAGTTATGTACCCATTTTAGTCTTATTTTAGTAAAAAAAATTTTACGGAATGATGTTTTTGCCATGAATTTTTTACGGAATGATGTTTTTGGCGGGATTTTTTACGGACCAGCGTTTATTTACGGTCTCGAATATTTTGGGGGAAAATTTTTAGGAATGACGTTTCTTTGGCGGGAAAATTTTACGGTCTCGAGGTTTTTGGCGGGAAAATTTTACGTTCACGAGTTTTTTAACGGGAAAATTTTACAGTCTCGAGTTTTTTGACGGGAAAACTTTACGGTCTCGATTTTTTTGGCGGGAAAATTTTACGGTCTTGAGTTTTTTATGGGAAAATTTTACGGTCTCGAGTTTTTTGACAAGAATTTTTTACGGTCTCGAATTTTTTGGCGGGAAATTTTATGGTATAGATTACAACATTTTTTCATGTTTCATGTTTTTTTAATAGATTTAAGTTTATTTTTTACAAAATAGATATAATCTCTAAAACACATAAAATAAGCTAAATCCTATTTAATTTTGTCCTTGGACAGTCCATTGTCCATAAAGTCCAGTCCACATTTGACTATGGACTAATTTGGACTCGTTCAATTTGGATCGTTTCATATTTGGACGCGTCCAAGTCCAGTCCAAACGATACGGACCGGACTTTGTCCATGGACAAATTATCCAATTGACAGCTCTAATTAGAGTGATGTCTTGTTTGATCGAGCGAGAGATCGAGTCATGTGTTTGAAACAGATAGTTTTAATCTGGTAGATATTATAAGAAATCCAGAAGACTTGCATGCGTTTGTCACTCTCGCTGCAACGGTATGGACTGAATATCTAACTTCTCGCTAAGACTTCATGATCACCTAATTTACAGGTGGAATGCTTGATCCGGATCAAATTCTTGTTTGCCACAAATGGCTCGGCTCAAATCACAAATGCCATAAGGAAAATCTGTTTTTATTTTTATTTAATTTTAATCCGAAAAATATGTAAATCACACTAAAACCTACCCTTATTAACTTATTTACGACCCAACCAACGTGGATCCGACCCGACTCACTACCCATTCCCCTTAAATTGGATAAAAACCGCCCAACTCCTCTTTTACGGTTTTTTTTCAATTCTCGTCGATTAAGTCTGAGATTTTGAGAATTTTTGAAGGAAAAACACAAGTGAATCAAAGGGATTACTCGTACAACCGAAACTAAGATCTTCGAGTAATTCGAATAAGGTGTGTTCAAATTCCGTAATATTGTTCTCGATTTTGAGTTTGATTAGAGTTCGTCGTCAATTTCAAAACTAATTACCTTTTTGACCCAGAAATGGCACCACCACTGACGAGGAGAAGGGCTCGTACGAAGAATTCGCAATATGCATTGAAAGATGTAGATCCAATTGCGGATCCTCCAACTACTGCTGAACCTCCAATTGTTCAGTCCGTGTTTGAACACAGTTCGAATTCGAAAGAAGCCACCGGAAATGATGAAGTAGAAGAAATTCCTGAAGAATCCGGCAGTAGTGAAGAAGAAGATTATGAAGTAGAAGGGTACTCAAGAAGAAGATACCGAGGAAGAAGGTACTCAAGAAGAAGATGCCGAGGAAGAAGAGGAAGATAGTGAAAATCATGGTTCTGGGTCAAATGATGGAGAAGGGAGTGATGGGTCCGAAGATTCAATTTCAATGGTATGTGATTCCGATTCAAACTTTGTGAATTGAAAACTAAAATATTTGGTATTACTTGGTACTACTAGGTATTACTACATTGTAAGGCAAAAGAACAGTTGGTTGGTATTACTAGGTATTAATAGGTATTACTACATTGTAAGGCAAAGGAAATTTGTTGTATGATTGCAGGATTCGTTGCAGGATGACACTCCATTAGAACCTCAATCTTTGCGCTTCCAACACACCTACTATACAAGGTAAATAAAGGTCCAATCACGGTGTTTCATAAAGGAGGTAGTGGTCGATATCAATGAGATTCTAAAGTCTAAGGAGAAGAGATAGTTTCATGAGCACCCGCAGTTCAAGCCTTTCTTTTACATGCATTTAGAGAAAACCCATAAGGTGATGGGCATGTGGATGCTCTTTCTTCATACGGCTAATCTAGCATCGAGAAGGCAAGCTTGGTTTATTGTCAATGGTGTTCCGATAAGATATTGTATCAGAGAACACGGACTGATTTCTGGTTTATATTGTCACAATTATCCATTTCAATGAGAAAGATTGGGCAGTACACAATTTGTGGTGGAGCAATTCGGTAGTGGGACAACCCATAACCTATGCAGATGTGAAGAAGAAGTTCTTGGAGATCGTTCTGGAGATAGGTTGCGTATGGTTGTCTTGTACTTCTTGTGTAGTGTGATTTCTGGAAAGGCAATGAGAGGAGATGGAGCACCTTCTGTTAAGCCTTTCTTTCTAAGAGTTGCTAGTGATCTCGACTTGTGCCAGACTTTTCCATGGGGACGATTCTCGTATGATCATAATCTGAGGCAAATGAAGAATTTGTTTGAAAATTTCGGAGGAGTCGTTGAGACAGATGGATGGTGTTATCCAGCTTTCAATATTCCTTTGCAGGTAAATTGATTTATGCATAAATCATTTTGTATATATTATGTTGTAAATGAATGATAATATGTATTTATGTCTTATGTGTAGCTTCTAGCTTTTGAGGCAATTCCGGAGTTAAAAAGCAGATACAAAGAACAAATTAGAGGAGTAGCCCCTGACTGCCCAAGGATGTGCAAGTCCAAGTTCGCAAAGTGTTCTATGACCGGTTGGCCATTGTCTAAGATATACGAAACAATAGGGACTACTAAGGTTAGTAATACCAATTTTTTATTGTTGATGTTGTTATTGTATTATTATCTTATTTTAATTATGTATTTGTTTCTTTTTCTCACAGAGGATACAAAGTGTTATGCATTCCGAAGATCATGAGAGATCTTTTTTCACCGTATCTTTGATAGTCGAGAGGACGACGTAGACGCCCATGACCCAATTCTTAACAGTTGACTGAAATCTCTATTGGATAGCATCGGTCGTTTTGTTTGGAAAGGTTATTCAACCTTGATGTCATTCCACTAAGAGAGGCTGAGGATGCGGCTGCAAATGAGGCCGAGGCAGCTGTTGTGGGTGCTAATGAGGCTGAGGCAGCTGATGTGGGTGCGAATGAGGCTGAGGTTGCTGCGGATGAGGTTGCTAAGGTGTCTGCTGAAGTGGAATCACAAGGGAAAAAGTTGTTAGAAGTAAAACAAAACATGGTAAGCTTGACAAAAACCGTTGAAGAGGGTCTTCAGAAAATCTTTGACTTGCTTGGAGCCCAGGATACAAGGCTCAAGGCTGTGGAATCATTTGTCGAGTCACAAAATATTGGGAGTGATTTTGGTTTTGATGATTCTTGTCTTTAATCAAGGTATGGTGGTGGGACATCTGGTGGTACATCTGTTGGTGTTACCGTTGGTAGAGAGGGTTTAGAGAAGGATAAGGGGAGTGGAGAAGTTGATGGAGATGATCAGAAGAAGGATAAGGATGAGAGTGAAGCAGGTGATGGAGATGGTCAGGAGAAGGACAAGGATAAGGAGGAGAGTGGAGCAGGTGATGGAGATGTTCAGGTGAAGGAGAAGGGTCATGTGACAGATGGTGAGAAGAATAAGGAGATAGTGACAGATGGTGAGGAAGAATTTGAATCATGTGATGAGGATGATGACATGGCGGATGGGAATGATGTTGAGGTTGAGGCTCAGGCTGGTAACGAAGGTGTCGAGGTGCGTGTGAAGAGGATTAGAAAACCATCTGCGTCCACCAAGTCTCCTTACGTCTTAATGATGCCCCACAAGAAGAGAAACAAGGCAGCGGAGAAGAATGATTGAATGAGCATCCTCCAAGTGTCTATTTACCTACTAATCTAGCTATCTAACTATTTTGAAACTTTGCTTAGTTTGTGTTTTGTTCTTGGTGTGTTTAAAACTTGAAAACTTTGCTTGTTTGTGTTTTGTAAGGATAATGTTCTGATCTGAACTACTAGTCATTTTAGGTACTACTACAAATGAACTACTGGTACATTTAGGTATTACTAAGACAGAATAAGTTAAGAATATGTTCAGAATTGGTAGATTAAGACATAACAAAACAACATAGTTTGATACCAACACAAACTAAGCAAACAACAAAAGATTAAGACATAACAAAACAACATAGTTTGATACCAACATAAACAACATAGTTTAGGAGTTCAAAAACACAAACACAAGCATAACTTAAACAAGAACAAAGTAGAGGGAAACCGCAAGAACACAAACAAGGACTCCAAGGATAGCAACGGTAAGCTTCATCTTTTTCTCTCCATACACCTTGGTTTGAAGTTTGCTAACAACTTCCTTTAGCTCAGCTGCTTCCTTCTTAGTCTTTTCGACTTTCTCAACCGTCTCGGTAAGTTTCTTCTTCTCTTCCTCATAGCTATGGAGCAAGTCCCACATGACTTTGCGCTGAATGGGCTCGGGATACCCAATGTGAGTCTTAAGGACAGGTGGTTGTCCGCAAACACATCGGGTCAAAATACCTGGTGCAAATTCTGGAAAGTCATATTCTCCTTCATAGTTTATCCGCCATCTGGTCTCTTCATCCGAAGATGAGTCGCTGGGAGCTGAAACCATGGTTCCTCTCGGCCGAAAATGAGAAAACTGAACCCTAATCGGCTGGAATTGAGTGGGAATCGGCCGGAATCTCTTTGTCTCTCTGTCCCCGACAAACCCTAATTTTCCAAATTTGGGGAAGAATGTTTTTGAGGGAAATGAGAAAATTATGTGGATAATGTTTTGTTTTCATACCGAAAATCGGAAAAAAAAACAATAAAACAAGGAATAATAAAACATAAAAACAAAAAACACAAAACACGTGCGCCGTAATAGAGCATGTGTTTTCAGATTTTTAACACATAGTAGTTCCTAATTCTGGAGTGGTACCGAATTGTTCATAGTGTCTGAAATGGGTTTTTGCTATTTTGTTAGTTGTTCAAGGGTTTAGAAGAAACAATTTTAGTTGTCCATTTCATTTTTGGAAGTTTTACCATATTTCCAATGTCTATATGAAGTAATATGTCCAATAACACATTTTATATGAAGATTTGCATCTTTTGGTAGTTAACACGATGAAACTCAACTTATAACTATATAGTGGTTTATGGAAGATAAACAATTTTTGTGTTATAATTGATATAACTTATTTTCAATTTTTTAATTTAATTCAGTGTAAGAGAAACAATAATTATAAAGCTAGGTCCTTTTATTTATAAATTTTGTTTACTTTATATTTTTTAAAATAAAATTACCATTAATTATTAAAAATGCAATTAAAATATGATTAATTATTAAACAATGTAAAAAACATTTAAGTTATTCAAAATGCATAGAAATATATTACCAAACTTCAAACAAAAAGAACGATGAATAGTTTAAATATGAACCAAATTATAAAACACATATAACATGCCACTTATTAGTAGTACGAATACAAAAAACAGTAGTTCTTAGTTGTCCAGCAGAAGTAAGAAACAAAATACATAAGATTCATGGCACAACACTTGGGCCGCCAAATTCGACACTACTAGAGGTGATCATCTTCCTTCTAGGGGTCAATTTTTCAGTCGTTTGAGAAGTCCCTTGAGAAGTTACTTGAGGAGTCCCTTGTGGAGTCCCTTGAGGAGTTACTTGAGGAGTCCCTTGTGGAGTCCCTTGAGGAGTCCTTTTAGGAGTCCCTTTAGGATTTCCTTCACGGGTTCTTTTAGGCCTCCCTCTTGGGGTATTTTGTTGGGTACCTTCTTGGCTCTCAAGGTGAGACATCTTCTCTTTCTTCTTCGTTGTTTTTGGGTGGGGTTCTCCTTGTGATGGTAATCTTCTCACCCGTCTTCTTCCTCTGCTGTTTTTGTATTCCGGAGGTAAAACACACTTTTCTTCTATGTGTGGTGGAACTTGCCAATCAGAATGATGCGGGACAAGATAAATGGTATTCTCATAGGCCGATTTCCAATATTCAACCTTGTATTTGTCATCACACAAATCATGTAGGTCATAGCTCTCCGTCCTCGATTCTTGCCTCATGAGTGCGTTACGTGCGGATAATGCATGGACACAAGGATATTTGTCAATATCAAAGGCCTTACAAGTACAACTCTTGCTTCGTAAGTTGACCGTATACAATTTCCCATCTTTTCCAACAACACTATATTCAAGCCTCAATAAGTTTAGCTCGGTCGCAACCAAATAATACGCATCCGCACATCTGTTGTGCAATTCTTTATCCACGGTGGGCACAAACCTCTTATCGTATGATACGGCCTTTTTTATGTTTGTTGAACCATTCAGAAATCTTGCCCACAATCGCCTCTATTATGGGTAGCAAATTGTAATGTCTTGCTTGCTCAAGCACATTGTTAAGAGATTCAACTGAATTCGTTGTATCAATGTTGTACCTTGCTCCGGGAAAGTAGCACTTCGCCCATTTATCAACCTCTATACTATCATCTAGATACACTCCAGTTTTAGGATATCTTGTCCTAAAATCAAGGTATCTTCTCTCGAACTCAGTCGATGAATAAATTTGAGCAACTTCCCGAAACGTCTCTGCAACTACATCTCTGTTTGTTGCAACTTGCATTTTCACATTTTGGGACAAATGATAGATACAAAACCCATGTATAGCCTCCTTATACACAACTTTTACAGCCTTGATAAGGTTGTAATTTCTGTCACTCACGAAAACAAGATCACGACTGTCCGGTATAACTGTCTTCAGTGTTTCAAAAAACCACTGCCAACTTAAATTATTTTCACTATCCACTACAGCAAATGCAACCGGATAAGTGTGTCGATTAGGATCCTGAGTTGTAGCAATCAATAGCACACCACCGTATCCAGTCTTAAGAAAAGTTGCATCGACAATGAGAACTTTTCTCATACAAGAATTAAACCCTTCTATGCAAGCTCCTAGTGCGATGAATAAAAAATGGAACCTTCCTTGCTCATCTAACACCACTTCAGTTTTTGTTCCAACGTTCACCTTCTCTAACATATACAAATAAGAGTGCAACCTCTTGTATCCTTCAACTGGATCACCACGCACCGCGTTAATAGCTTCATTTTTCCCCTCTAACAAGTAGAATATGACGGTGGCACACCATACTTTCTCTGAACCAAACCCATCAAAGCTTTAGGTGTTGGCGTTTCCAATAAACCTGAATAATCTTCTTTCAAAAAACTAGCCACTAATCCTTGTGTTGCTCTATTTCTACACTCGATGGTTTCACTTGCACTAGTCCGAGAGCATGTGTGAATGTTGTTGTAAACCGCAACACGAAACCGAGTAGATTTATTAATCTTTGCAGCATGAAAGTACCATTGACACCCTTTCTTCCAAAGACGACATTTTAGCATATATCTCGTTGTATCGCTTTTCTTTGCGTAGAAGGCAAAAGACGTTTTATGTGCACTTTTCTCCATAAACATTTTCACTTCCTTCTTGTTGTTGAACTTTCTACCAACCTCCACATCAATTTCATCTTTCCATCCTTTCTCCAACTGATTTCTTTCTTCTTCATAACTTGGAGGCTCAAAAAACAGATGTTCTTCTTCTTCTTCATCAAACTGATTTTGTTCTTCTTCTTCTCCAATCCCATCTAAACCCTCATGCAGACTCTCATCTGAAACACTGCCTTCAGCCTCATTCTCCTCACCATTGTGCCCTTCATTCTCATTACTCTCCCAATCTTTATTAGCTTCATAGATAGTATAAGCATTACAAGGAATATCCTCTTTCTCGTAATTCAATCCAACAGAACTACCTTGGTCTCCTCTTGAAACTACAACCTTAGCCTTTTCCAACTGTTTCCTTCTTGAGGATACACCTTTCCCCAACAGATTTTTTTCAACCTCCACATGCAATACACTTCTACGATTATTTGTATCCTTTGACATTAGATACACATAAACATCATCATCATCGCATATATTTGCTTATCTCAAAGGTGTTGTGTCCACTGCTATGAAACTCAGTTTCAGCTTTGTACTTGCAGAATCAATCCCAAGCTTCTTGCATATACCATCCAATAACGTCGAATAACTAATTTCCTCCGCGGAAAATCTCTTGAACAATAGTGGGTACATTTTCCCTTCACTTGAAATTCATTCATACTCATCTCCGTTCTTCGCATAATGTCCTCCATAATCAAAATAGAGAGTTGTGCTCATTGTATCATGAAAAAAAATCAGAAAACGTCATTAAACCTACTGAAATACCATCATGAAAACCAGTAGTTCAAAGTATTTAGTAATAGTAGTACCTAGTATTACTAGTAATACACAGTGTTCACTGTAATACTCAACCTTCACAGTAATACCAAGTGTTACTAGTAATACCAGTGGTCCAAGTAATACCCAGTTTTCATCAATGTGCAGATTTCACTTCCATCCCCAGATTTGGTTTTTTATGATTGCCACTACGATTCAAATACTTTCTCATCACATTACTTACCAATGCAAATTTCTAATCGACCCAATTACAGTAGAACAATGACCATGCATAGAAATCGAAATCCAATTCAAGCACATCAGTTTGGGTATTTTCATTTTTTATTCGAACAATTGGTTAAATCACTAACTACCTATTTCGATTAGAGCTGCCATAAAGATAACTCACCTTAATTAAGCTTCAACGAGCTGCAATAGATCAAGGAATAAGCTTGTGCTTCAATGGAGGTCTGTGAGTTTCGAATGAATTTGGTCGGGGAAGAAGAATCCGGTTCCAGCTCTCTCATTGGTCGGTTTTATTGATTTATGTTTTTATTTTTTTAATTCAGTTGCTCAGGTTTTTTGGTCATTTCACCAACATTAAATGGTAGATGGATAAAATGAGTGAATCTTGTGGTATTTCGGGTTAGAGCAAAGCTTTGTGGTTTGGTTTTTCAAGATTATGGCACACCAGAATTTGATTCCTTGATCCGTGTAGCTCATTCTCGTATTTTGAATTTTTCTTTGTAAACAACGTTCTCAAAGTTGGATAACAAACTTTTGAGTTTGTTTTTTTAATATAATGTTTGGTTGAAAAAAAAAGGAAAAAATATGGAGAAAGATATATAAATAGTCCCGAAAAAAAAATCTCAAAGATAAAAAGATGTAAAGATATTTACTGCTCTTGCTTAGCGCTAAAGGTTCACCGTGACTGAAGATGACCGGAGAGAATCCCGGACTCATCAAAGCTCTCAAATCTTGACACTTAATTAATTTTCTTACATCACCCCCAAAACAAAAATCTCACTTTGACTCCAAAAAGACCAGATTTTCTTCTCTTTTCAGATCCTAAATCTCCTATTTCCTACAGATCTACGTAAATGGCGGTTACTCACTGATTCAGACACTGCAAAGGAAAAAAAGGACAAAACTCTCTGCTTAAAAAACTTTAATGGCGGATCCTCGAAACGGCAAGTCTTTCTTTTTCTGCTTCTCCTTTATAATCTTCCTCACTCTGCTTTTCATTTCGCCGTCGTACACCGATGAGTCTCCGGTCATCGTTGAAACCGAAGATGTTTCTTCCGATGTAGCTGTTTCGGTTGTTGAATCTAATCGAGAAGATGTTCTGTTTCATAAACTAGAGGAACTCGTTAAGAATCTGACCGAATTAGTCGCTAATCTAGATGCTAGGTTATCTGAAACTCATGAATCGCCATTAAAGGAGAAGAACGAGATGAGTAATGGAATCGAAAATGAGAAGGAGAGAGGAAGAGCAAAGGCGTTTTCGGTGACTAAGTACAGTCCGTTTTGGTCGGAGAGGTTTTTGTTCACATCAGCTGTGAAACTCGATTCCGATGCGACTTGTATCAATGTGTTACCGTTTAGGGATTTCCAAGGATCCAGCAAATACTTTGCAATTGGTGATTCTAGAGGTAGGGTTTATGTGTTCTTGAGAAATGGTGATGTTTTGATTGACTTTTTCACCACTGTTGATTCTCCGATCACAGCTATGGTTTCATATCTTTCGGTGTTTAGGAACTCGAGTTTCGTTGTTACTGGTCATCAGAACGGTGCGGTTTTGTTTCACCGGATCCACGAGGGATCGAATGGCGAAGATTGGAACTCGAATTCGGTTTCTATGGAAAACGTTGGGAAGTTTGATGTGGATGATTCGGCTGATCCGGTGACTCTATTGGAAGTGCATCATGTGGGTCGGGTTAGGTATATATTGGTGACAGATTTAAGCGGTAAGCTCACGGTTTTAACGGAGAACAGGACGGTTTATGGGTCGGTTACGCCATCGAGTAGACCGCTCGTGTTCTTGAAGCAGAGATTATTGTTTCTTACTGAGTCTGGTGCTGGTTCGTTGGACTTGAGGACTATGAAGATAAGAGAAACCGAGTGCGAAGGACTAAACCATTCGCTTGCGAGAACTTATGTTTTCGATGTGATGGAACGGTCTAAAGCTTACGGATTCACATCCGAGGGCGAAATCATTCACGTATTGCTTCACGGAGATATAATGAACTTCAAATGTAGAGTTCGATCCAAGAAAAAGTTTCAAATGGAAGAGCCAGTAGCTTTACAATCAATCAAAGGCTATCTTCTTGTTATCGACGAAGAAAAGGTTTTCGCTTTCAACGTATCGACTCAGCATTACGTCCGAACCGCTGGTCCTCGGCTTTTGTTCTCTGCGGGTTTAGAAGAGATCAGATCCGCGTTCTTGAGCCATCGCCAATCAACTTCAAGAACCGTAGCAGTAAAGGCGAGGCCTTTGATAGCTAGCGACCGAGAAAACCTTCTCGTGATCGGTTTAGGAGACGGGTACTTCGCGGTTTACAAATCAAAGCTTCCTATTCTCAAAGGAGACTTCAATACAATGCTATGGAGCAGTCCTGTGTTCTTCTTCATACTGTTTCTATTCGGAGCTTGGCATTTTTTCGCCAAGAAGAAAGAATCGCTCACCGCGTGGGGACCCGATGATCCGTTCACTCCGACCGCTGGACAAAACAGTTCGGCGAAAGAGCCGTCATTTACTGAACCTTCGAGGAGAGAAGACGAGCTCATGGATTTACGGAGAAGGTACGTTGGTGGATCGTACCGGTCAGTTGGAGCTAATGACCAGAGTTCGAGAGCTCCGGTGGATGGAGGCTATAGAACAACCGCACAGGATCATAACAATTATCGTGGCGGGTCAGGTCTTGATTCAAACGGGTTTGGTAATAGAAGAGATAATTTGTTTGGTAACAACAAAGTTTTGGACGACGAAAGTTAAGAAGAAAATCTATGGATTACTTGCAAATTTCCCAAGATTAGTTTGAATTTTGACATGTAATCAAACGGTTACTTGAATAAAGTTATACACTTACATGCCTTTGTAACGAATTAAAAGTTTTTTTAAATTGCTTGTTCGTTGTTTTTTACCGACCGGTTCTTTTAAATGTTCATAGATAATGTAAACTTCGGTCAAAGAATGATTATGCTTTGCAAAATGAAATTTTGGTTTTGACCGCTGATTAGGCGGTGATTGGAATTCATTAAATTTTTAATAAAAAGCTCAACAATATCTACAAAAATTAAAACACCCTACCATAATGGATTTCAAACTAATCTCTAACTTAATCGGCAGTGAAAAAAAATTGATCTTGAAAAAGCAAAAATTCATGAAAAAAACTCCCAACAGAGGTTAAGTGGGATGTGGAAAACATTCTACCTCCGCCGGGCATGACTGCTTCAATGAGGGACACGATTGAAATGAGTTTGATGAACAAAGATTGCACTGGTCCGATAGTCCTACCAAAGTTATTGACATGTGTTCTAGCTTCTCTGCGTGCTTAATTGCTCCTAGCAAATGCAAAAATAATCTTAATAATATATTATAAGTAGATAACATCCATCTCTTAGTAGATTACTTACCATATTGCCTCCTTGATAATAAGCCTCTTTTCGTTGTTCTTCGGTGGAATGATCTTATTTGCATATTCTCTTTTATCTAATTTGTTTTCGCACCGCATAATGCGGCCAAAAGCACTTTTACCTGCCAAAGTGAATAATTTTAAAGTTTGAAGCGCAAGTTGAGGCATAACTAATGTATAATGTCTAGAAAATGTATCAAGGGGTATCGACTCTGTAAAGTCTATGCGATATTTAGTCTTCAATGGCTTTCAAAACTCTGGAAAAAATTTGGTATGTAGTCATCTTTAAAAATTCTAAAAAACTTTTGAGGTGACTTGGAAGAGAAGTCTGACACACTGTAGACAATAAAAGCATGTTTAATGCTAACACTTTAGTTGAGTGTCTAAAGTAGTTTTAAATTAAATTTAATCACAAACCTCCACTTTAGTGTCTTAAGAAGGTGTCTAAAGTCTCAAAAAATCTCCAATTTAAGATACTTTAGCTTTATTTTGGATCTACTTTTCTTAAGTTTATTATTAATTTAAATTAAACATGCTCTAACGGGAAAAAAAAGTCTTGACACATCTTTAGATAATAACTTTAGACATATATCAAAAAATACATCTTTAAACAAAAACTCTATTTTGAATAAAGGTTATACTGGTCCGATAGTCCCTCATTGAAGCAGCCTCGTTTGGCGGAGGTGGAGTGTTTTTCACTTCCCAATTTATCTCTGTCGGGAGATTTTTCTCATGAATTTTTGCTATTTGAAGACCTATTTTTCTTTGCCACCGATTAGATTAAAGATTGGTTCGACATCCACTCTCCGCCGATTTAGTGAGAAGAATACGAAGAAGAATTAGGGTAGGGTTTTTTAATTTATGTAGATATAGTTGGGATTTGTTGGGCTTTCCATAAAAAAAATCTAATGGATTCCAATCACAGCCTAAAATCGCGAGAGGCTAACCAATTTGGACGGAGTTTAATATTTTTGACTGTAAAGGTGGTTTGATTAGCAAAACCCGCTAGAGATTGGTTATCCCTTTTCAGTCTCTTTCCCTCGATTTCTATCTTTTGGAGTGTACTTTTGTAGATCAAGTTTACCGAAAAGATTAGCACAAGCTTAAACTCGCGTTTTTGATGGCTGAATTTAAAATATAAACGTTTGGTAAAGATGCGATTCAAGGTTTGACAGCTTAACTAATCTCAATCATAGTGTTTTGGTCTATCATGTGTGTGATCGTGCTAGCAAGTGGATTATAGGTGTGTGTGACCATATTTCTCTTAATCTCGATTCATAATTTGTTGTGTTGACCATCAGATGAGTCTGCTAAAGAGTCATCTCATCGAACGGCTGAAACTTCATCTTAAACTAAAGGACTACGAGAAACGAATACGCCGCGAAGTAGACGAAAAGTACTCTGAGCTTTGATTTGATTCATCTTCGTCTTCGCAGAAGAGGCCAAACAAGCTTCTCTCTCTCTCTACAAAATTCAAAAGCCGAGAGGTCTGACCAAAGACCACCGAAGAAACTCAGCACATTTCTAGGGTTTCCTCTGATCCAGCACATTGTGCAACTTCTTCTCTTTGCCTTGTAAGGCTAATCAGAAAAAGGAGTCTTTTTTCTTCATTTTAGCTTTTGGGTCTTCTCTTTTGATTTAGCTTAGTCAACGGCCATGGCGGGTCGTAGAGATAGAAGCCAACAAATCCGTGGATCTCGAATTGCGATCGCTATCTTCATCGGTATCATTATCGGCTGCGTTTGCGCCTTTATGTTCCCAAGTGGCTTCTTCAACTCCAAGTCGTCGCTTAGAGTAAACGACCTTTCCAAATCCAGCGACCAGGTACTGGATCTTACGCCTTAAATCTATAAACCTCTTCTTTTGGGTTTTGTGGTCGAGGTACTTAGATTGAATATTGACCTGAATCCTGAATTGAGAATACCTTAGGCTAGTCTCAACAACCATTATAGGTTTTGAGTGGAATGTGTCTATAACATGGAAATTATTCTTGGTGATCTGTTTGTTGGAGATTAAGTTGGGTGGTTTATGGATTCTTGAGGTTTGAAGATTTGAATTGGTGAAATTTCATGAATTCTTTGTCTTTTGTTCAGGTTGGATCATCGTCATGTGAATCGTCCGTACGAATCAAAATGCTAAAATCAGACTTTGTATCACTCTCAGAGAAGAATGCAGAGTTAAAGAAGCAGGTCAGAGAGCTAACACAAAAGCTACGGTTAGCGGAACAAGGATCGGACAATGTACGAAAACAGGTTCTAGCTTTGGGATCACAGATCAAGGCGGGTCCTTTTGGAACGGTCAAGAGTCTGAGGACTAATCCTACTATCCTCTCCGATGAATCAGTAAACCCGAGATTGGCAAAGATCCTAGAGAAGATTGCTGTCGATAAAGAGGTGATTGTGGCTCTTGCAAACTCGAATGTGAAGGCAATGTTAGAGGTTCAGATAGCTAGCGTAAAGAAATCGGGTATAACGAACTACCTTGTTGTCGCATTGGACGATTACATAGAGAATTTCTGTAAATCAAAAGATGTTGCTTACTACAAGAGAGATCCAGACAAGAACGTGGACACAGTTGGGAAAACTGGAGGTAACCACGCCGTATCTGGATTGAAATTCCGTGTATTAAGAGAGTTCTTGCAACTCGGTTATGGTGTTCTTCTCTCGGATGTGGACATTGTCTTCTTGCAGAACCCGTTTAGTCATTTATACAGAGACTCTGATGTGGAGTCAATGAGTGATGGCCATAGCAATGTCACGGCTTATGGATTCAACGATGTGTCTGATGAACCAGCCATGGGATGGGCTCGGTATGCTCACACGATGAGGATATGGGTTTTCAATTCCGGGTTTTTCTATCTAAGGCCTACGATTCCATCAATCGAGCTGCTGGATCGCGTAGCGGATAGACTATCCAAGGCAAACTTGTGGGACCAAGCTGTTTTCAACGAGGAACTGTTTTATCCTTCACATCCTGATTACACTGGGCTACACGCATCCAAAAGAGTTATGGATATGTACGAGTTTATGAACAGTAAGGTCCTTTTCAAGACTGTAAGAAAGAATCAGGATCTGAAGAAGAAGGTAAAACCGGTGATTGTTCATGTGAATTACCATCCAGATAAGCTTAATAGAATGCGAGCCGTGGTTGAGTTCTACGTAAATGGCAAGCAAGACGCGCTTGATAGCTTCCCAGATGGCTCTGAATGATTCACCTGATAAGCAGCTAGGCTAAAAAGTTTCACAGTTTCTTGACATTTGTGATCCTAATTTTATTTTTCCTTGATTGTTTCCCTGTTTAATGCTTCATGCTTTTTGTTTTCTTTTTTGTATTATGAATTTTTTGTATCTTATGGCTAAAAATCTGAGTCTTTTTTGAAAAAAAACTTCTGTTTTTATTACCATTTTCTCCTTTAGTTTCATATATGCATACTGAAGTCCTTTTCTTACAGGTAGCTCTCTGTCTCTATTGGGTTCTGTTTCAGCCTTTCATGTTTTAATAATGTAATATTTGTATTGTTTTCCAAGACCTAAAAGGGATGATAATAGTAACATACAACATAAATATTCTATCTACAAATAATGCGTTATGAAACAAACTCACTGGTACAATGAATAACAATTCTAGTACAACAAGAACCAAAACCATGAACTCAACAACACACTAAGACTCAAATCCTTCTTTTCGACATGCCATAACATAGGTAGTTCCTGCGTTCTTCATCTCAGCTAATGAGCTTTACCATTTCCAAGAGTGAGCTCTAGATCCTCCATAGCCACATCATGGATCCTCTCTCCTTCCCATGGCTTAACTTGACTGTTCTCAAATTTAAATTCCGAGCTTTGACCAATCTCTTGGGTTGCTCCAGTGTTTGGAGACAATTGCTGAGGTGTGGGGGGTTTCACTAGATTGAAAGTAGGAGAGGCTGGCACTACAGAGACGCCAAGGAATGGCGAATGTTGTGAGAACTTTTGAAAGCTAATCCAATGACCCGAATCGACAGTGGAAGAGTCAGACTCATCACATTCAGGTATAGTAGCCGGGGCATGGAACTGGCGATGATGAGTGGGACTCGCGGGTGCAGAAACCGCGTAAAAAGGGTAGTTTAAAGATGTCATTGATTGTTTAGCAGCAATGGCCATGGATTGTTTGGTGAAAGATTCCCATGTAGGCAATGGTTTAGGGTTTTTAGAAGTTGGGGATGAGACAGGTGGAGTGACGGGAGCACTGTTTGAGATTCTAAGCGGAGGGAGCGATGAAGGAATTCCGCCGTTCCTGAGGAAAGGGAAGATTGTGGAGATGTTGTGTGGATCGCCACCACGGGAAGGACTCGGGAAGGAAGAAGACGAAGGACTGACTTGGTAAGAAAGGATTGGACTTTCAAATGTGGAAGAAAGAGGGCTTTGGTTATAAGAAGAGTAAGGGGTTGCTCTAGATGATGATCCAGCCATGTCACCAGGTAGAGGCTTGTGTCCCTGAGATGGTCAAACAACAATTATGTAAAAGACCCCTTTCCTCCAATATGACAAAAACAACCAATGACTGAGATTTCCAAATGCTAAGGGAGAGATCTAAATATAGTAACTCAGAGAAAGCAAATGTTAAAAGAAGGTCCTAATTTGGGGATTTTTAAGATCTGCTCTGAAATTAATAAGAATAAACCCTAGATTCACTTTCTCCAAGTCAAATCAGAAACTAACTAGATCCATTTTTAGAAATTCAGCTATATTTTGTTGGATAAACTCAAATTCGTATGCAATTTGAATACAGGAATCACAAAAGCTTCAGATTCAACAGCTAAAAACATCAATAAGCTCAGATCTAAACCAAATGCGTGAAATACTGACCTTGCGATAAGTGGTTCCGTCTTCTTCAACAATCCAACCAGCTTCAGAGCAAAGAGCCTTAAGCACTTCATTATTATCGCAGTGTTTGGGAAGATTGTAGTTACCTTGAGCTCTAAGTCCGGTATATATCTTCGCCGCTACAGCTCTTCTCCGTCTCTCTCTCCTCCGATTGTTCTCCCTCTCTCTCCACGACGGTTTCCGCCTCGCCGCCATCGCTGCTGCTGACGTCGACGTCGCACCGTCAGACGTCATCTTTTTTTCCACTTCCACCCTCAAAACACCCAACAACAGATCCGAACCCGGTTTTAAAACGGGTCGCTGCAGATTCTGCACACAGAATTGAATCAGCTCAAGAAGAAGAAGAAGAAGAAGAGTGAGAAGTTAGTGCTCACGAGGAATACGCTGTTTTTTTCCTTATAGAAGAATCTTTTTTCTTCTTTTATTTGTTTAGAAAAAACAAAAGAAAAAAGGGAAAAATGTGGGTGAATGTTCGAGTACGCGCAGGTTCACATTAAAGATTTGACAGAAATCAGCCACGTGTCGGTTTAGTTTTGACGAATGGTGAGAAATTGATGAGGCGTACGTAACTTACCGTATGGTTTTGCGTAACGAGTCAGTTGAAGCAGAGTACGTTATTCGTGTTTCTCTCAATCTGTGTAAAATGAGACCTCATTTTATAAAAAGAAGAAAACTATGAGAGACATGTTGGGCCCTTCCCGGGAAAAACACCCCATCTGATTGGTTTTTGGGACATGTTAATAGAAAACAAATTATTCTAAGCCTCATAACATTAATGATTATTATTAAACTGTCACCACTATAGTATGCAATTTCACTAAAGTGACAATAATAAATAAAATAAATGCTCAGTTTGTCCTGATTAGCAGGATGTATCATGTGTCTATCCTTTACTTGTTAGTCTTTCTTCTTTTGTTTGCATTTTAACAAATTGATTAAGATGCTTGTATTTGTAAACCGGACTGATAGATTGATTTGCAAGATTATATCTTGGTTAGTAGGAGTATTAAATTTGTGAAACTTAGAAAGGTCACCTCCCGATATATTGAATCCGTTTTGATTTCTTGGAATCACGTTAATTTGTTTTGTGATTTGTGGGCATAATATTATTTGAATGCTATAACAATCAGCTATAGTATTCGGAATTATTGTTGGCCCCTTCCCTTTCATTGGTCATGATTTTCTTTCACTTTCATGATTTTTTGATTAAATTGTATAGTTCATTGAACACAATAGGAAAAATGGGATAGTGGATTTGCCCCACACATTGACCCATCAAACAGATATGATCATCCAACGAGTAGTCAGTCACTTATTGAATTCATTTAACACGCTTTTGTCTTTAGTCTATTAATACATTTTGTTAAAAAGAAATGAAATCTAATGAAATAGTGATATTAATATTGTATGTTATCTTATTGTACTGGTAATATATAAAGTATATATTTTGTTTCTGAAACATCTGTAGTGACAAGAGATGAAAAAGCTTACAAGAAAAAGCTTACAAAATTGTTGTTACAGATTATATTTTAAAAACAAATTGATGGTACAGTTCTTCTGATACAATAATCTAAGTAAACAGTAGTTGTTTCAGGCGTCTTCTCGTTGCTTTCAAAACGATATCGTTTTACAAAAACAACCTTCTAACTCTACCTAAAGGTCTTCTTCTCCTCACTGTCCTCGGAAAGAGGAGTGATAGAGAAACATTCAAGGAGTTTGGCCCAAGCCAGTATTCTCCTTACTACTACAACCTCTTGATACGCCCACTAGTCTTTGAAGAAGTATCTCGAGTCTTGGAAGTGAAGCGGTTCGTTTCCCCAAGAGGTCCATCCAGCAGCCATTTCCCTAGCAAACAGCTCAAGGCACCGAGCAGGCTGAGACCCGGGAATGTGCTTCATTAGTATATCTATACAAAATAAAATTGAGCAAATTGTTCATTAGCTCTTGAACAAAGCTGTTGAAGAATAAAGATAAGAATACCTCCAACTGGGGGTTTCCTCGAAAAATCTCCAGGAATGCTTATGATTATCTTGTTCTTATCCAAGGGTTTAAAATCTAAGCTGTTTTCTGATTCTGCAAGCTATTGACATACATACAGATGGCTGTTCAAGCAGAACTTCCTTTCACAAATTATTCAAGTAATAAAGACGATAATTGACTTACTTGGGTAAAGCAGTAGCCTAGTAGAAGGTACTCATAAGGTTTATGATGGACCAGGTCGAGATCGCAAATCATTGTACCATCTGGTTTCACCTGAAACATTAACATAGCCAGCATGTGAAATTCCACGTCATGTATGCAAACTCAGAAACCAAGATGGACTCACCTTTAACCAATATATTGTAGCAACATACTTGATTCCCCACGCAGGGAATAGCTCTTTCTCAACAAAGTTAAGTAATTTCTCTCTATTTGTCACCCATAAAGCCACGAGAGCTCCTTCAGCATGAGCAAGCTGCTTGATCGGGAGGGATAAGAAGTATCGGTTTGGTAAAGTAGGATACCTAAAAAACAAACCAAGAAACATGGGCACACAAACTTTTAGATACGAAAACAGCTAATCCACACACACACTTTAAGCAATATTAACAGATGCAGGAACGAACTTTGACTTCTGATGAGCGCTTGCATTTTCCCAGGGCGGATCAATAACTATAAGATTGAAGCCTTCTTCGGGTTTAGCTGCAAATATGACATCAAACAAGATCAATGCATCGCTTCAACTACGCAAAGAACCATATGATCATGACTGATCTTTCAACAAACGGCTCAGGGGGAACAATTAAACAAAACCCTCAGGTTTTAGCAAAACTATCTATATAGACTTGTAGCACAGTAGTTACCAGGAACAAGGTTTCGGATGTGCTGTAAATCAGACTTCAAGGCAACATGGAAAAAAGAAACGCGAGACGGGTAAAATCAGAAGAACCATATCACACATCAACCAGGCCATTATATAGAATCATAAGGGAAAACTCACCATGTAGAAGCAACTCTTTCTAGGCATTATATATCTCCGGTTTGAAAACTCAGCTTCAACTTCTTCTCTCGTCTTGTTCACCACCAAGTTATTAAACGCTTGAAACATTCTCTGTTCATAGTAACCTATCAAGAGCAGAAGAATCCATAAAGTCAATCTTACCACACACTGTCAAGTTTAGCAAATGAACTAGAGAAGAAATAAAACCTTCATTATCGCAATGTAGATTCAAATTCAGTGTTATCTCGTACAAAGGAGCTTGCCACACTCCTCCAAGCTCAACAAAAGAGAGCTCGTCGTCACAACACTTAGTCAACAAAGCAGAATTATCATCATCATCATCATCACTTAGACATTTCGTTAAACGCAAAAGCTCGATTTCCCGTAGAAGTGAATCGTGCGCTTCGGATAAGAACAGCCTCACTTCCTGGAATCCGAAACCATCCCAAAATCAATCTCAATTCCTCAGAGAAAGTAAAATCAATACGACGAGTTATATGTATGACCTGATGACGAAGATTAGAAGCTTGCTCTCCTGCGTTTGGGAGATTAGGGTTAGGGTTTTTCTGCTTCCGTTTCCGCTTTTTCGGATTAGATTCGCTGGGTTGTTTCGAATTGAAGAAACGAGAGTAGTAAGCAGAAGGGGAAACCCTAAATCGAGTATAAGAACGGTTGATTATACGAACTGGGTCTAAGAAGAACCAATTTGAGTCTTCGGATTCGTAGATACCCGAATCAGAGAACGAAGCTAGTCGATCAGTTTTCGCCATTAACGGCTGCTCTATCTCCCTCCTCTGCTCAAACAAACCCTCCAAAAACGAAAGACTTCTAAACAACTTTCTCACTAACCCCTTATATTTTCATGATTAACCACAATTAGCCCCTCTAACTTTGAATGTTACAAGCGACTCCAAAATCATTCTTTTCGTCTACTCCAAATAAAGCAAAAACCAATTCTGGGAGGGAAATGGTGTATAAGCATTAAAAGTTGTAAATAATTGAAACAGAGCTTTGGTGAGGGGTCGCTTTGATAGTTTCCCCAAATATGGGGACGGTTTTATTTGTGGGTGGGCTTTGTAAACTCTGACTATGACAATGACACCAATACAAGTTATGGAACAAATAATTGATCCAAACCCTGTAATTCATATACTAGTAATAATTCTGTACTATTTTCAAAATGAAGATCATTTTGGGCTATTTTGATTAGTAATAATTCGCCGCCATTAACCCCAACATCAAATGAATTCTTTCTATGGTATTTTTGGAAATGAAAACATTAATATATGATTTTTTTATTTCTATGAATTCCCTCCGTTTCATTTTATAAGATTTTTTGATTTATTTTACGAGAATTAAAAAAATAATAAATACAAACAAAATCTCATTTAATAATTAACTAAAAATATAACTCAACCAATTATATATAAGACTACGAAATTTAAAAGGACAAAAGTATCAAATCACATTAAAATCTATATAGAAACTAGTAAAATATCTTATAAAATAAAATAAAAATATTTCTCTGAGGGAGATGTACAAATGTTTATTAATATATGACTTCCGTAAAAAAGCTAAATCATTTTTCATCTATGCAATGTAGAGAAAGAAAAATAAGATAAAGACAAAAGAGGAGATACAAATTTCAAAAAATGGAAAAAAAGTGACGTAAAGCATTCGATTCCTAAATGGGTCCCATACATCCCTGTCTTTATTTAACACCAATCAAACCATTCAGGTCAATCGCGTGTTCTAAAACTACCAAAAATACCCTTCTCCGGTTAAAATCCAAAAAACCGGTTCTGTTTCTACATAACGCATATAGTCTCAGTACAATGCTTACGTGGCTGATCATTACTGGTCAACGTGGTAAAAAACCTGTCGCTTTCATCTTTCTCTCTCCTCTCTTTCCCTCCCTCCCTTCTCTTTACTAGTATTACTCTGCTTCTCTCTCTCGCTTCTCTCTACACTCTTTTCTTCTCATTTTCTATTACTCTCCTCTCTGCTTCTCCAAACCCTAATAATCTCCTCCAGCACTTTTCCGCTCAATCGTCTTGGTTATTCCGTCTCTCTCTCTGGCAATGCATGATCATCGGTGAGAATTTCGAGGATTTTCAAGGTCTAAATCGGAAACAGGATCGGAGAAGAAGAAGAATGCTGGAAAGTGCAGATAGCTCAGGGATCGTGAATGGAGGATTTCAAAGCAGCTTTTGTGGAGGAGAGAGCAGTAGCGAAGAAGAGTTATCGGTTTTGCCACGTCATACAAAAGTTGTGGTCACCGGAAACAACCGTACTAAATCGGTGCTTGTTGGTCTTCAAGGTGTTGTCAAAAAAGCTGTCGGTCTTGGTGGTTGGCATTGGCTTGTAAGTCGGAAAATTAAATTAAAAAAAATAAAGCTGATTTATGTATAAAAATTTTTCCTTTTTGGTAAAAAATGTTATATTTTCCGTTTTTATTTTTGCATATGTGATTTCGATATAAATCTTGGGTTTGTGGAGTTTGGGATTCAATCTAATGAATCGATGAAGAGAATTTGGGGTTTTTGAATTTTGAATTTCAAAATTTGGGTTTTTCCCCCTTTCTTGAAGTTCTGGAAAGTTTTATAGTTCTGGGTTAATGGATTCATTAAATGATATTTAATCATCAATGAGCTTCGATTTACTAATTATAGATTCACTAATCAATTCTTATGTGTTATTTTTGTTTGCCTGTGGTAACATTTGTAATTTTCGAAATCTGGCGATTGAGATTCTTGCATGCATGTTAAGCATTTAAGTTGCCATTATTGTTTGATTTTGCATTGCATTTAGTGTTCTTAATTTGTTAGGTTATTCATGATTGATTAAATTTCTTCAAATACAATTTTTTTCTGATTAACAGTTTTTTTTGCATCTAATAAAGTTTTCTCTATAGATCTTTCTTGCTGAGATTCAGGCTCAATTTCAGGAATCATCTATAGGAGATAAGTAAAATTTTGGGATTGTAACATTAATAAGTTAGGCAAAAAAAAAGGCAACTTTAATTTCGCGCCTGTTTAAAAAAAAAAAAAATCATAACAAATATGCACTTGTTATCTGATTCTCCATCATATTTCTTGACAATTCTATCCTTTTTTCTTCACCTGATGGATTCAAGCTGGATTTTGAAATTGGGTTAGCTTTGATTAATGATAATCATTTGCTTTAGTGTGTTTTTTTTCTTTGTTTTGTTTTTTTTTTTTTAATTGAGTCAATTTCGTCCCCAAACAGTGTCAATTCTGTTGATTTTATATTATCAGATCTTTTTGTTTTGATTGGTTTAGTTTATATTATAAATTGTTCTGCAAGATCTTTTTGATAGTGTCTCTGTGTATGTGGACCTAAAAATGAAGTTACTTGACCATTTTCTGGCTTTAAAGAATAATCTAAATAATATACTATATGGTTTTCTTTACTATTACGAATATATTTTACTAATAATGATATCACATTCCACCAGTTTGTCTCCCAAAATTCCTGTGGAAGTTAATCAGGAAAAAAAACATATCATATTCTTCTTCTTCTGGAGCTTATTTGTCAGTACTTTTATAGAGTAAAGTACATAATCTGAATCATTGTTGAGCTTTTAGGTGTTGACAAACGGAATAGAAGTAAAGTTGCAGAGGAATGCGCTTAGTGTGATTGAGGCTCCAACTGGAAACGAAGAAGACGATGATCTAGATTTCGAAAACACACAAAGGAATGGCTCCGATATGAGTAAGTTTGGTTCCTTGTTCTCTTGAAGAAAGTAATTTTTTATTTCATTTTAAAGGATTTTGCCAATTGTTCCAAAACTTTGATAGAAAGATCTCTCTAAACTTTGTTTAGCCACTCCAAATGAGTTACTAAGTGGCATATAGTTCTATGAACATTGAGAGTGGAAACCTTTTTAACTGATTTATTCGGTCATGTTTCTATGACAAGTTGTTTCTTTTCCAGCATCTGAGGACACACTGAAGCCTCATAAGTCGAAGCCAAGAGCGCAAAGATCAGCGCGGTCATCTCATAAGACGATGAGCAGGTCCTTATCATCTGACTCCCAATCAAAAAGCTCCGGTTTTACTCCCCCTGAAAACATGGTATGCTTTTCACAATTTTGAAAATTTATTCCAATTATTTACCATCATGGTATGCTTTCACAATTTCGAAAATTTATTCCATTTCACTAAGGTTAATCGTAATTTTGCTGATACAATATGCTTTCAATCACGCAGAAGGTTGATCTTAGCAAATTGGAAATGCCTGCGTTACTGAAATATTGGCGACATTTTAACCTCGTAAGAAGAATTTGTCTTCTTTATTCATTCAAGAACTCTATTTCCTTTGTGCTTTCTTCTGAATAAGCTCTTTTTGTAGGTGCATGCAATTCCTAATCCATCAAAGGAGCAACTAATTGACATTGTTCAGAGGCACTTCATGTCTCAGGTACATCTAAATCCTCTTCTGTGTTCTAGTTTTGTTCAAATGATACAATAAATGTTGTGTAAACTGTGATGATGTGATTACAGCAAATGGATGAGCTTCAAGTTATAATGGGGTTTGTTCAAGCTGCAAAGAGGATGAAGAAGGCTTGCAAGTTCCAATCAAAAGAAGCTCTAAACACTGATCTTAACTGCATCAGCTAAAAGATACGGTATGCCGACTTGTTTAACCATTTATAGTTTGCTGTTAAGTTTTTTCTTCTTTCTGGAGATATATGGCTAAAGAGTAGAATGTTGTTTCTTCTTGCTTCTCTTGTTTAGCCATGTAATTACCCCAATCAAGAAACCAAATGACTCTCTAAAGCTCCCAGTTGAAACTACCTGTTCTGATCCAATATTGGGGTATCTCAGAATGTAAATATGCTTTGATATGACTTCTCTGGCTCTCTCTTTTTCTGTTTCATTCTCTTAACTTAATGGTACAAATTTAAATGCAAATGAGAGTAAGATGGATAATAGCATTAATTTGAAAATCAACATGGAGATACAAAAGAGAAGTTGAAACACAATTTGTAATTACTCAGAGCTTTGCTTTCAAGCACAAGTGATTTTTCACTGTGATCAGGACTAAAGCTGTTGACAACACCATTTATAAGCCATATTGAAACTCAACTTATTGATATTGCAATTGCATGTATAAGAACTCATACAACCAAAATATCTCTTCGTTTCTCGCCATGCATTTATCTTCTTCTTCACTGCGCAATGAACAACACATATCAAGATTCTCTCTTTGCTTGCTAGAATAATCAGATTCGATCTCGATCCCTAACAACTTATTACTCTTATTCTTATTTTCATCCTCAGTGTTTTGTCAAAAAAAAAATGTCGCCTGTGTAATAAGGGTATTTCTGTCATTTACCAGTCCATGCGCTTTTGGGAAAACGGTTGTTTTAGACCTGGACTATTTGGAAAGTGCCAATTAGGACCAAACCAATATGCATTGGTCAATTTGAACTTGAACACGAACAAACTTTATATTATGCTCCTGAACTAAAGAATTGTTGCCGATTTATACCCTAAAATGTTCACGAGTCAACGTCAACAAAATAATGAGATTTTAACCATTTCAACTTTTAATTCATCAATTTAATTTCAATTTTTTTCTCATATTTTTAAAAATAAAATTTCTCTTTTTTCAATTAAATTATGAAAATTCAATTTTAAGTAAATACAATTATTTTGAAAAATAAAGTTTCCTTGTTTTGTTTTTAAATATTTCCGAAATTAATGTTAAACATATAAAATCTAATAAAATAAATATACATAAATTTCCTTTTAAAATTAAATTATTAAAATTAAATTTATATAAATCTAATTATTTTGAAAATTAGAATTTCGTTTTTAGATTTGCTAGATTTTTAACCCTTTCAACTCTTAATTCATCAAATTTAACTTCAAGCTTTTTCTCATCTTTTAAAACAAAAGTTCTAATTTTTCTAGATTTTGATAATTTAATTCAAAAAGGAAATTTATGTATATTTCCTTTATTAGATTTCATATGTTTAACATTGATTTCGGAAATATTTTTTAAAAAAATAAGTAATTTTTAATTTTAAAAATAATTGGATTTGTTCAAAATTGAATATTAATAATTTAATTGAAAAAAAAAATTATTTTTAAAAATAAGAGGAAAAATTTGAAGTTAAATCGATGAATTAAGAGTTGAAATTATTAAAATGTCATTATTTTGTTGACGTTGACTCGCGGTCAACATTTTAGGGTATAAATCGGCACCAATTCTTTAGTTCAGGTGCATAATTTAAAATATGTTCGTGTTTAGGTTCAAATTAACCAATGCATATTGGTTTAATCCAAATTGACACTTTACAAATAGTTCAGGTCTAAAAAGACCGTTTTCCCTTGGGCTTTTACATTGAACATGTCGGTTTTCTATCCAAATTTGCCGGAAACCATCATAATTTCATCATATGAAATACAACTCTAGCAAAACATTCTAATAAGAGAAATTTTGAGTTATGCCACCATTGACATGCCACTTTTCAATTATGCCACTGTTCTAAAATTATTACCAGCGTGCCACTGTTCACTAACTAAATTAAAAAAAAAAACATATCTCACTTTCTCTCTCATCTCTCTCACACTCATATCCCAGATCCAAATTTTTCTCTCATCCAAATTTTTCTCTCATCCAAATTTCGTTTTTTTTTTTCTCTCTCTCTCTCTACCAGATCGCCATCATGAGATCGGATTTTAATGTCACTGAATTCGATTCTCGTCATTTCTAATTTCACTATCTCTTTCAATTCTCGTCATCTCTAATTTCACTATCTATGATCTCTGTCGCGATTTCCGCTAAGAAGATTTGAGAAAGTGTTCTTGTTGACGAAGAACGTGGATCTGAGATTAGATCGAGCAGATTTAGGAGGAAGATTTAGGAGGAGGAGGAAGAAGAAGAAGAAGATCTCAAAGCAAATTCAAACAAAAACGACTAAAAATTTTCGAGTTTGGGTTAACTATTATGCATTTAGGGCATAGATTGGTGGGGGGGATGGGGTAGGATTTTGCATTTACATTATAAAACTGTTAAAATTTTTTTATAAAACTGTTAAAAAATTATAATGTTTTTAAAAGGTTTAGTAAAACTGTTAAAAAAACCTTATAAAACTATTTAAAAACCGTATAAAACTGTTTATAAGGTTTTTGTAAAGTTTTACAAGGTTTTTAAACAGTTTTATAAGGTTTTTAAACAATCTTATAAACCTTTTAAAAACTTTACAAACCCTATAAAAATCTTATAAACTTTTTAAAAACCTTATAAATTATTTAACTGTTTAGTTTTCAATGACATGTAAAAAAGTCTTATAAAACTGTTTTAAAACTTTATAAAAACGGGAAACCCCTAAAAATAACCAAAACCCAGATTTGACCCAAAAAGCAACCAAAACCCAGATCTGACCAAAAAATAATCAAAACCCATATATGAACAAAAATTGAATCAAAAGCTCAAATTTGTAACCCAAATCGAATAGAAAACTTAGATTCGTGACCAAAATCCAATCAAAAACTTAAATTTGTAACCAAAATCGAATTTTAAAAAACAAAATTCATGAATTCTTCTTCTTCTTCTTCTTCTTCTTCTTCTTCTTCTTCTTCTTCTTCTTCTTCTTCTTCTTCTTCTTCTTCTTCTTCTTCTTCTTCTTCTTCTTCTTCTTCTTCTTCTTCTTCTTCTTCTTCTTCTTCTTCTTCTTCTTCTTCTTCTTCTTCTTCTTCTTCTTCTTCTTCTTCTTCTTCAGGAAATCAAAATCGATTCAAGCATTACATGGACGAAAGAGAATCGGAAATCCTAGATCTATCCTCCTCGCTGTGTTTGCGTCCAATGGAGTCAGAGAGAGAATCGAAAACTCTAGATCCATAACCCAAATCCGATTTGTAATTTCAAAGAAGATGATTTTGTGAGAGAAAAAAAATTGATTTGGGAGATGAGCGTGAGAGAGATGAAAGAAAAAATGATATATTTTTTTCTTCTTTAAGTCAGTGAACAGTGGCACGCTCGTAATGCTTTTGTGAACAATGACATATTTGATTAAATTTTTGCCATGTGTGGCATATTTGCAATTGCCCCTTCTAATAACTGTGTAAGACGAGAATTAATGTATATACGTACCATCTTTAAAACAATTTTAGGCTTTTTAGCTACAATTTTTTTTATATAAATATTTTCCATTTATTGACTGAGTAAAAATGTAAAATTATTCATGTTAGTCAAAATATTGAATATTAAACATGTCTATAGTGGAAATTTTTTTAATATATTTTATAAACGTTTTATATTTATCGAATGAGCCCAATGGTCAAGGGTTTAAAGACTTCTACACCAGGTATGAAGTTCGAATTTCAGATAATAAATTTTGTAATATGTTTTTTTTAAAATAATTTGCATTTTTTGAGTGAGTAAGATTATTCATGTATAACAAACAAAATATTGAATTTTAAACATATATCTCTACTGGTAATTTTGTAATATATTCTAGGTACCATTACGCAAAAATTAACTAATCACACATTTTTTTCACTAATTTCATTGTGAAAATTTTTTTTTTTTTTTTTTTTTTTTTTGAATTATACACAGTTTCCCCAAAGACTTTCTAGGCCCAAGAGACTAATCTGTGTAATATCAATCTACGGAATTTGTTTACATCACGCAAAAAAATCATTTACTTTCCGCGATTCCACAATTCTGCGGTTTTAATACAGATTTATTAGTTAGGGACAAAAAACGATAGCGTAATTAGCATTAGCACAAGTAAAAGTGCTCGAAGCATCGTCGTACGCGTAACTATACGCTTTTGGACAAGCACTTTTGAAGATCCTCGAGTAATTCGTTGGCGGACAAGTCTGCGGTGTACTAAACGAACCGGTACAACAATACTCCGGTTTGTTAAACGCCGCGCAAGCACTCTTACACGCCACAACATTGCTCGAGTCCAAAACGCGTAACTCGTTGGGACAAATCGCGTTCAAGTCCGAAACGCATCCAACGTTTTGACAATCGCCTGAACCGCCTTGCGTTGTGATTCCCATCTTGACGTTGTAACCATCGACGAGGCTCACGTCGTAAAAATCTTTGGCCCCGCCGGTTCCAATCGTGAACTCGGCGAGTGTTGCCGGTGGTGCTCCTCCGGCGCCGGCGCATTTTAACTTGTTACCGCAGTCTCCGGTTTTGCATGATCCAGCGCCGGAGCCATCGAAATTGCAACCTGTTCGTCCCCAAAATCGGCCTGACCAACCTGCCGGTGCAGTTACGGTGACGGATGCCCCTGGGGATAAGGTGAATCCACCGTCGCTGAGTTGCGCGCCTTGTCCGGTAAGAATTCCCGGCCACACGGTGTAGCTACAGCTATTCCTTATGGTGAAGACGGTCCCGGAGACGACGGAGATTGCACCTTCCAAAATATATATAAATCGAAATAGTTAATATTATATTATTACAATATTTCATTCTCTGCATGTAAAATTTTTGTTAATGTTAGTAGGGGAAAATGAATGTTTCTATACCTGAAGCTATGAAGAAGGAGAAGAAGAGAAGGTGTAATCCGGAGAAAGTCGCCATTTTTATTAATTTCTCAAGTTCAAAGTATTGAATGTATGAATGGAAGTAAATTAATGGCAAGGGTTGTTCCTCTATTTATAGTTTTATTTTGGTCGGTTACTTCTACTTTTTTGGTTTGGCAACATTGTTAATTACTTCTACTCAGATTGGATTTTATCATCTTTTTTAACGTATTTGTTTTTTTATGTATATATTTATTATGGGCTGATACGTGAATATGCTTATTTTACTTTTTGGGATAAAGTTACAAAATCTAGATTTGATTAAACATAAGATTACAACTTATAAGATTTTATACGATTAAAGTTAGTGTAGTTGATAAGATTACTGGTAATTACTTTTGTTATATACACCAATAATAACTACTAATCTAAAAATCAAATAAAGAATCTAAAACAAAGTAATTTTTCTTTAAAGATAATTAATGATGTGTTGGAACTGAATTTTACGATTAGAAATATGCACACTGAGCCTAAAATATAATCGGATTAGATTATATTCGATGTTAAGGCTCAGGCCCAGAACCCCGTTAACACTTAGAGAAAGGCCAACGGATCCTTCGGTCTTGCTGGACCCCGTTAACACTTAGAGAAAGGCCAACGGATCCTTCGGTCTTGCTGAACCCCGCTAACCGCTGGAGTTGAAGATCCTTTGACCAAGCAATTCAGCGGGGATAGACCAAGTCAGCGCCGCTCAATGGTTTATGAAGAGATCCTGATATTTCCGGAGGACGCATCAAAACGTGCCCGAGATCTGCAGAGACAAGGAGGGATTTGCGGAACTTTTTTCTTTTACACTCAATCACACTTTAGCTCATCACACTTGATTCAATATCAATATAAATCTATTTTCCGTTATCATGGTCTCGATTCTAGTTAGATTTATCGACATTTCTTAGGGCTAAAATTTCTTTCCCGAATTCACATATAAATTTTTAGGGCGGAATCTAGCTTCCACATGACGTATATTTTTTTTGGTGAATCACCGGGGAAAACTCCCAAGAAAATTTAGTAATAAAAACTAGAAATCCAATTACATGCGAGTGTGCGAGGACACTCCATTCTCATAATATCCTCGGTCATAATTGAATCTACAACATTTGAAACTGAATCAAAAGTATGAGATCCTAAAGGTAACGAAAATGCAATGTTTGCAAATCCATCCGCTAGACAATTAGCTTCCTTATACACATAAGTAATTCAGACAGTCCAGTCTTTTCCAATATAGCCATGGCACAAATGTACCAGAAAAGACAATAGATAAGAATCCCCAATCTTTGTCGTAAAAAACCTAACCACCAACTCTGAATCCACTTACAACCAACTGCGGAACTTTCTTCTCCCACGCCAAATAAAGACCATAGTACAACCCCCCCCCCCCCCCCCCCCCCCCCCCCCCAACAACTCTGCCAAAAGAGCCGAACACCGACCAATATTCATCACAAAACCTCCACACCAAGCCCCTGGCTATTCCATAAATCTCCCCCCGCTGTAGCCAAACCTAGATTGCTATGTGACGCTCCATCCGTATTCAGCTTAACCCAGTCCACAGGTGGAGCTACCTAACCAATCATCTTATCAATTTTATTTGACGGAGAAGAACCAATTCCCTCTCTCAAATTCACCATCATGCCTTCTCTCGTAATTTCTTTAATGAACCGAACCCTGTTCAGACATCTTCGGTTCTCGTCGAACACATTCCCATACCTCCACTTCTAACCCCACCATATAGTCATTGCAAACATTGTGGCCCACTCCCCGTATTCTGACATTACTCTTTCACGTAGATTCTCATCGGCCCATTCCAGAAGAGAACTAGTAACAAAGTCTCGTCGTCGTTGAACTGGCATAATCCGATTCCGAATCCCAGCCATAGCTGGACAATCTCGAGGCACATATATAATTGTCTTTACCCTTCCCAAATATGTCAACGCTTCCTTTCTGAGTTCGTCATAATCACCTGATTCATAACAAAACAAATAAAAATACGGACCCTCTCGGAAGAAATCACTTGCTATACACGATTAAATAGGCTTGCAATGTTCTGTCTCGGGATCATTGCATTCGTCAATATCGTATTCACAGTCTTAACTGTAAATCATCCATCCGATGTTCCCCCTCATGATAATCTATCCTGCGCACCAGGCATTGTGTCCACAACTACTGCTCCAAAATCCAACCAACGGCCAAAAATAGTAGAATCCATTGAAGATCCTAACCTTGTCCATCAACCCAAAGATCTCTTACGGTCATAAACCTCATCCAGCGGTCTATCAATCAACCATTTGTCTGTCCAAAACTTCACTTGTCGCCTATCTCCAAGAACCCAACTGTAGCATCCCAGTCCCGTGGTAAGACCGTCGGGACAGACCATGGTCGGGGGTAGCACATAACCCGCAGGGCAAAACTCGAGGAAACTTGTCCATGGTCCTTAAAAAGGGCTAAGTTCTGTTTAATGGGAGGGACTTAGTCAGAATGGAGAAAGAAAATGAAGAAAATGAGCTAGCTAGGCCAGCTACCGAGAAGCTCAACCTACCTGGGCGGAGTGTTTGGTAGCTGGTTGGCTAAGTGACCAGTTGAGTGTGCGAAGGGGTGTCGGTTGGGAAGACAGCCGGTTACACCGAAGGGGTACAACTGTTCAAATGGTGCCTATTCGCCTAAACGTGCCTTCTCGCCCCAACGTTTATAAATAAAGGGTTGGGGGCTTAGTTTCGGATCACGCTCACTTTGGGAAAAATCCTAGAAAACATTAAGGTAGAGAGAACTTAGAAAGAGAGAAGTCTCAGGAGATATCCAGCGAAGAGCCGAAGTCGCACCGGAGTTATTTGAGACTGGGCAGTGGAGAAGAAGAATCGCAAAGATAAGCGCCTTCGTCAAATTACGTGGCTAAGGTGAGTCTAGACCGTGGCCTCTATATTCGGATTCAGGACTGCGGGTGAAATGGCTAAGCCCTGGGATCCGACTAAGTCTATCTAGGGGATTGGCAAGAGAGTCTCGGTCCCACACTATATAAGTCTATGTGTGTGATCTTTGATCGTACTAAGAGAAAAATAGTTGTAGGTTGTATTACTTGGTGGATTCAACGGTTAAGACCCTAGGAGAACCCGTGGGTCAGTCGAAGGCCTAGGGAAAGCTGCGAATCCACTAAGTCTAGTATGTGCCTTAGCGGGAACCTTGGATCCAAAACTTGGATACCGTCTAATCATCTAGAGGAGCATATGAGCAAATGCATCAAAGCCTAGACGGGTTACCTGTGTCACTAACGAAATTATGGATTACTTATGTCCCTTTTGGGTTTCAGGAAATGGCGATGGTGATCGTGAAAAAGATAGCGAGGAATAGGCGCGTCGAGACTCAAGGCGCGGGAAGATGGGTGGTGTTGGTTTAGATTTGTTAGGATCGATTACTTGTAATAGCCTAAGTAGCAAACTCATACTTGTATTCGAATCTTTCTAATAATTAATAAAGATCCAAATTTGTTGCTTAACACTAAGGATATCGGTTAGAATATAGTGAATCTCAGAATCGAACCTCGAAAATGAAATGCTTAAGAAAAAGGCCCTAAAATTTACTAAGTGGCTTGGAGTCACTTAGTGACTCGACCGGGAACAACCGCCGCAAACTTAGTATCCAGGACGGGACGTTCCACCAACTATGTCCAATCAGCACCACCTCGTGCAAACCAATCCTTATACTTCGCTAAGTCGATGACCAACTACTCTTAATTACAGTTCAAGACTGGTCATAAATATCCCCCACTTTATACTTACTCCGTAAAACTCGGGCCCCTAAGCTCGTCTGAACATGAATAACTCGCCATCCTACCTTAGCAACCAATGCTTTATTCATCTTTTTCGCTGATCGAAAACTTAAGCCACTATCACATTTTGCCGAGTACACTTTATTCCATGCAATCATATGTTTTGTAAGGATCGGATTTCACCCCTAATAAATTGATGAAACGACTAGAACGATTCTGCAAAAGGCTTAAAGAAATCCTAAACGGGCTTACAAAAGCCCAATTTGTAATTAGGCCCATAATAGAATTAAATTCTATTATTTAAAATAGGTTTAATGATATTATGAGCCTAAGGTTATTTATTTGCTTAATGGGCCAGACCCAACTCTAGTACTTAAACCTAGATTAGAAAAGTTATAAATAGCTCATTGTATTCACCCAGAAAAGGGATCTATAATTTTTCACA
Organism: Draba incana; assembly: GCA_963576765.1. NCBI lineage: Eukaryota > Viridiplantae > Streptophyta > Magnoliopsida > Brassicales > Brassicaceae > Draba > Draba incana. Next base: position 16,619,143 of record OY755208.1, read on the forward strand.
ACATTAGTAATAAAGCTTTCGTAACAGCTACAACAACAGTCTCTCTACTTTTCTGCATTGTGGTTCACTCAGAAGTCTCGCATTTCCTCACAACCCTTACAAATTCAATTGTGCGAGTTACGACTCTTACAATTTGGCACCGACTAAGGGGACTCGCAAGACATTCTTACTCAAAGGAATTACTGTGCAATCTACGTAAGCGAAGATGCCTGGAGACGACAATCAACAACTCACCGCCGATCAGCTGCGCATCGTTGAGGAACAACGCGTCGTCGAGCAACAACGCATCGCTGAGGATCAGCGTATCGCTGAACAGAGATGCATCGCCGATCAGCAGCAGCGCAATAACACCAACGGCAGATCAAGAGGCATCAACACAACAGTCATCCCCGTTACTCTTGCAGCAGCAGCAGTCGCATTAATGACACCTGAGTTTCTGACCGACATGAAGATAATGCTAGAAACTTTGCTCAAGAGGATGGATGAGCAGGAGAAGATCAATCAAGAACTATGCGTCCTCGCAACGATGGATCGGATCCGCGACAGAAGAGCGGGTAAATTCAGACGACCTGTGGCGCGATTAATTCCAACATCCTTGGATTTCGCAACTCCTGTGAGAGCACCAAGAAGGCAAGGTCTGACCCTTCCTCCGCTAACTTTGCACGGTGAGCAAGGTGTTACTGCTCAAGCTACAATTGAGCAACCAAACGCTACCACAACTATGACGAATAAATCAGAGAATCTGAGAGCTGCACGCAATCTAGAGAACGTTGCCACTAGAAGAGCAACGACCAACACTGAGCGAAGTAACGCTACTCCAGAGCGCATGCAAGACTTCCATGATGAAGAAGATGACTTGACCTGGTCAGAGCGATCCGAGTTTGAAGAGGAACAACATGCATCTTTTCTGGCTCAAAAGGCTGATTTGGCTGAGATGCGACGCAGTATAGTTCGAGCAGCCGTTGATATAAGAGACATTCGGTCCGAGCTACACAAAGCAGTCAGTAAGGTGCCTGAGCTCGATCGGGTACTCGCAGAGGTCCAGAACACCCCCTTCATGATTCATATCAGGCAAGTCTGAGTCTCCAATCCAGGAAGAATCAAAGTACCGGTTTACGAAAGAAAAACTTATCCCTCAGAACACTTGACTGCATTTACCATCGCGCTGGGATGAGCTAACTTCAGGTAAAGCGAAGAAGACGTTGGCCGCTGCCTCCTCTTCGTCGAGCATCTTAAGGGAGCAGCTCTTCAATGGTATTCCAAGATGGAAAGGAATTCCATTGGCAACTTCAGACAGTTTTCCGCAGCGTTCCTGAAGCACTATGCCATCTTCATCGAGCCTGAGACATCCGACGCGGATTTCTGGACTCTACAACAAAATGAGGACGAGATGTTAAGAAGTTTCATTGAGCGTTTCAAGGTAGGTCTATCTAAAGTCGAAGGCATCAGCAATAAAAACGCACTCAAGGCGCTTAAAAAGTCATTGTGGTGCAACTCTTAATTTCGCAGGAAAATGATCCTGAATAAGCCCACAACAATCCAAGATGCTCTGCACAGAGCTACTGACTTTACAACAATCGAGGATGAGAAAAACATTTTCGCCCTAGCTCAAGGAAAGACGAAGTCCACACCCCAACCTTCTCCAACTCAGTATCAACCACACGCTAAGAAGATTAACAAAGGACAAGGATTCACGTACGAAGAGTTTGAAGGCGCTGACAATTACCTAATGGAATCCCAAAGTTACAGCGGAGGACGAGGTCGAGGCCGCAGCCGTGGTTGAGGCCGCGATAGCTGGTCAAACACATGGACAAGAGATGAGAACAACTACGACAAAAAAGCATACTGCAAGTACCATAAATACATTGGGCACTCTACAGCAAGGTGTCGTACCCTTGGGCCGAAACTTGCTGCTGCACTAGCTGTTGGATAACTTAAGGGAAACATAGACATAAAAGATTTTGAGATGGATGCCAATGAGCAGCAACATGCAATAAAACGAACACCCTGCACCTAAAAGACAAAACGACGAGCCAGCAGCAGATAAAACTCGTTATGACATACTGATGATAATGGGAGGATCTCCTTACTGTTCAGATACAGTGGCTTTCATCAAAGCGTACCAGCAGAGAGCCGAAGTTAGCAAAAATCTAGCTAAGTCATCTAAGTTGTCGAACAACATAATTTCCTTTAAAGAAGAAGAGACAGCTGGCATTGATCGACCTCACAATGACCCTCTAGTGGTCAGGCTCGTTGTCAACGACTTCAACGTGTCCCGAATCCTCATTGATACAAGGAGCTCTCTAGACGTCCTCTTCCGCGAAACGCTCGAACAAATGAACATCGACCTCAGCAACCTCGAAGGAAGACCAACACCTCTGACCAGTTTCTCCTTAACGACTACGACAATAAGAACAATCCAGCTTCCTGTCCAAGCTGGCGGAGTAACGAAAATTGTCAAATTTGTTGTAGCATATCACCCTGCTACCTACAACATTATCTTAGAGACTCCATGGTTAAATTCTATGCGCGCTGTGCCATCCACTTACCACCTCTGCCTCAAATTCCCCACCCCAAGTGGTGTAAAGACAATTCGAGGAGACCAGAAAGGTATCTTCACTTGAACTACGAGGCGGCTTGATCTCTGCAAGGGGTACGTAGGCAGCTCATCTTCGGATGGGTTCAGCTACCCCCTCCTTAAAAAGGAGGGAGGAGTGCGGTACGTATACTCGTATACTCCCATCTCTCATACTTGACTTTCTCGCGAAAATCAAACAAAGCAAATTTATCTGAAACAGTTTTGTTTGTAAAATCTAAATCTTAACAAAATCAGACTTCTTTCAAATCTATTAGGAGTGACATCCTCTGTGGATAACAAAAGTCTTACCAAAAACAAACATAATACCTCGCTGCTGGCCACAACGACGGTCTACTTCACAAGCTTCAGATCTGACTATTACATCCTTAGCAGGATTATACATCGTGCTAAACAAATATACAATGTTCATTACAGGAGCGTGTGTGTTAGAGGAAAATATATGCGTCGACCCAAATTTTCATTTCGATACCCAACAGACAAAACGTGGTTGCATCAGTAAAAGTGATCATTGTAGAAGCGAACGTGTTCTCGGGAATATGTCTGTAAACCCAAATGTTCACTCTAAACCAAACTCACTGAATTATTGGTCGTAACGCGATAATATGTTTATTACAAGAGCGGGTGCGTTAGAGCAAAACGCATCTGTAAACCTAAATGTTCATGTCAAAATCCAACTAACATAACATTGATAACTTCTCTAGACAATATTCGCTGCCGGAGCAGACATGTTAAATAACATAGCTGTAAACCGCATTGTTTATTAAAAAATTGAACTATCTGAAACGTTGGTCTTAACGCAAAGAAACATACTCGCTGCTGGAGCAGAATTGTTGATGATAATGCTTCTCTAAACCAAGGTAGTCGCAAAAAAAGAATTTATTTCAAGAATAGACATGTTCGACGTAACAAAACCTGCGTATTATATCATAATGCGTGTAGCAAAGATTCAGGACAAAGTGAAACAAAACATGAAAAGGGTAAACACCACCCAAGCTGAATAAAACCAAAAACAAAGAAAACACTAAGGCATTTTCTCTTCAAGCACTGTCAATCGCTTCCACAACTTCTCTAGTTGGAACCTCGCTCTCTGAATCTGACGAATCCTCATCACTGGACAAACTGGAAGAACTCAGAGGCGGATGAACTACCTCGTAAATAAGAGCAGGTTCATCAGGAGATGCTTTGTCGGATTCCGCACTCTCAAGGATCTCCTCGAATTCGCAAGTGATAAGCCTGCCTCTTGCTCATCCGCAAGTTATAAGGTTGCCTCTTGCTCTTTGAGAGCAGTAATTTCCTCGCCAAGATCAGGCGCATTGTCACTCTAAAGCAGCTTTACGAACTCGATATTGCTCTGAACTTGGGCGAGATCAATAATATTGACCCTCGGCTGATCGTTGAGCACCTTAAGCTTCTTTATAGCTCGATAAAGTTTCGCCTCGTATTCCGCCACCAGCTTGCTCTTTGCTTGACCAACAGCTCGCTGAACAGATACATCTTGAAGCTTAGATGCATCCTTTAAACGGACATTTAGATAAGAGACTTCTTGCTTCAAACATTTCCTTTCAGATTTAGACTCCAAAAACGTGTCGTCTATCTCACGACATTTTCCTCAGTCTCCTTCACCACAACTTCCAGAGCAGCAACTCTATCCTGCACAACACGCTTTATCCTCTTATGTCCATCACACGCTCTCTGAGTTTTAATAAGCTTACGGCCTTGCGAGAGGGCAGTCTCCTCGTAGTCAATGGTGAGCTGGTTCACTGAAGCAAGGAACTGCCAAAATAAAACAACTCAGTAGATCCGAAATAGAAAGCAAAATGTTGTTGAATTTGACCAAACCTCATACTGTCATACAATGAAAAGCCATGTTTACATAAGCGTCTTTCTGCGACATATCTTTTGCATGGGGAAACTTAGCTTTTGGGAAGACGATCCTCGACAAGTGAGACGCTGACATACCTCTGCTGCCAAATAAATACCTCGAATTGGAATTCTTCCTACTATCTTCTCGGGGACGCTTGTGACCTGATTCTGCGACATCATCCCTCTTCCTTGCATCATCACGACGCCTTGGTGATGACTTTAGACGACGATTAGTGGTGACAGTAACATTTCGCTCAAGCTCAGGGCGACGCGACTTGGGCGTAGCGGTAGTAGTTGTATCAGCTTTAGGCATTGACGATGATATCACAGCTCGTTGCGTCGCCCTTCCGCTGGTGTCAACTGTAACCTCAGCAGCTCCCCTCTCGCACGCAAACAATTTCTTTCCGTTACATGTCATTTTCAAAGGCATCAATGTAATCGGCGTAAAAATCGATTAAGTCGTCTTAAAGCTGCTCAACGTGTCTTGGAACTGCGAAACAGTAAAGGAGGTTAGGGCGGTCAAAATTTGACTAACTTATGGGAAAAATAGACAAATCATTGCAAAAAAAAAAAATACAAGCATCCAAAAGAAAAACGCTGGAGTTAGGTCATCTAACATCTTGAGGAATCATCTAAGTGTAGGATTATTCCCAAACCGTTTCTATCTATTAGACGATCAAACTGCGAATCTCCGGAAGTCATTCTCTTCAATTTACATCTTTACTGCGATAGAATCCAGAATCTGAATCAAAACTCAAAATCGATTTCCGGAACAATTATGTTGACTTGTTGACTTCAGTTGTCCAGAAATTTCTGTTGACCAGTTGACTCGTTGACTGTTGCTGACTTTCGTTGACCAAACCAGAATATTGATTTTTATTTACCTAACCGGATTTCTGTACTAGAACATTGACCAAACCGGATGAGAATTCTGTTGACCTAACCAAACCGGAATGTTGACTTGGGTTGACTGGTTTTTGACCTGTTAACCGTCATTGACCGGTTAATCAAACCGGGATGTTGACTCGGTTGTTCCAAAGCTCCGTTGCCACCGCTGCGCCGCCGCGAGACACCGTTGCTGAGCAGATCCGACGGTGAGACTCCGCCTCTTGAGTAGATCGGAAGCCACAGCTCCACGGAAGCGATTCCCGAAGCTCCCTCGATTGCAGATCTGACGCCGTCGAGAATATCGATGAAGCCCATGCGGGGAAGACCGAAGCAACATCGACGGCAGATCTCGGCGATGAAGCTCTCGCGACGGTGAAGAACCAAGGAACGTCGACGGCAGATCTCGGCGGTGAAGCTCCTATGGCAGCCAATTGAGGCTCCAGCTTGAAGTGTCGGAGGCTCCTGAAACTCCTGCGGTGGTGGCGAGCTCCGGCGGCGACGATCTCGTCAGATCTGAGCTCCTCTTCCGGTGACGATCCCGTGCTCCTGCGGCGGCTGCGTACAGCGAAGAAAGGAACGACTGCGGCGGCTGAAGCAACGACGACGATGGTGGCGTGAAGACAGGAACGAGATCGGTGACCTCCGACGACTTCTGGTGGGAGCAGATCCGAAGAAGGTGACCGGAGAAGATGAGGCACAAAACGACGAAACAAAAAAAATATTATTAAAACCCTAATTTTCCTTAAAAAAAAAAATTAGAGGATTCTTATTTTTTCTTTTTTTACTGCAGAAAAAACAACTTGGTAAAAAAATAAATAAGCCATTTTTACCTTTTTTACTGCCTAGGGGGTCTATTTATACCATTAAGATTTCCTAAAATCCTTTGGGTTTTTCTGGAAAAATTCCAAAAACTCTTCTAATGGGCATCAACGCTCAATAAAGAAAAGCCTAATAGCCTTTTCAGTCTGCTAAGCTCATTTTAAACAATAGAAGCAAGTTCAAGAAAACACGATAGCATCGTTTCAACATTGAATAACTGAAACTTCTTGAAATCGGTGATAAAGACGTCAACGCCTGGCTGCTTCATGGTCCATCACATCAATCTCAAAACTTCAACAGCTTATACCTTGGCATCATCTAAACTCGATACTACCAAGCTAGGGGGGCTAACTGTAGGGGTCGGATTTCAATCCTAGGAGATTGATGTAAAGACTAGAACGATTCTGCAAAAGGCTTGAAGAAATCCTAAACGAGCTTACAAAAGCCCAATTTGTAATTAGACCTATAATAGAATTAAATTCTATTATTTAAAATAGGTTTAATGATATTATGGACTTAAGGTTATTTATTTGCTTAATGGGTCATGCCCAACTCTAGTACTTAAACCTAGATTAGAAAAATTATAAATAGCTCATTGTATTCACCCAGAAAAGGGATCTGCAATTTTTCACAACATCAGTAATAGAGCTTTCTTAACAGCTACAACAATAGTCTCTCTACTTTTCTGCATTGTGGCTCACTCAGAAGTCTCGCATTTCCTCACAACCCTTACAAATTCAATTGTGCGAGTTACGACTTCTACATGTTTTGTTTCTTTTCACGTGTATCTCCCCACAAAAATGATCTAGCTAGCTTATCAAGCGATTCCAAAGTCGATTGGGGCAATATGATTGGGCTCATGGTATGCACATGTAAATAGGACAACACCGCCTTAGCAAGAGTGAGTCTACCTGCAAAACTCAACATTCATCATTTCCAACCAGCTAATCTCGAGGAGACTCTCTCAAGCACCTCACCAAAGGTCTCCTTATTAATCCGCTTCTGAAGGGTAGGCATTCCCAAATATTTTTCCAACTCTCTTGTAGATTTGATCCCACTCTCATCGCTAATCAATTTGCCCAAGTCCCTGGAAACATTTCTGAAAAGAATGTCTTAGACTTTTCAAGACTAACTTTTTGACCATATGCCACATATAATTGTTCCAACACACTGCGTATCACACAAACTTGAGCTACGGAAGCTTCTGCAAATAGGATTAAATCATCTGCAAAGCATATGTGCGATAACATAGGACCCGCCCGAGACATTCTTATAGGTTTCCACCTCTTATCATCAATTGAATCTTGAATCAAATGGGATAACCTCTCTAGACATAATACATATTGATATGGGGACAACGGATCACCTTGGCATTAACCTCTAAGAGGTGTAAACAAATTTGATCTCTCTCCATTCCATAACAAGCTCATTGACGGCCCTGTGCCACACTGCATTATCCATCGTTCCCACATCTCTAATAAATCAGCCGCTTTAACCGTATCCTCCAGGAAGTCTCATCTAATCCGATCATAAGCTTTCTCCAAATCAAGCTTAGATAACATCCATCCCTTTCGACCTTTTTTACGTCTCATAGAGTGCACCGCTTCCTGCACCACCACTATGTTATCCGTACTTAATCTCCCAGGAATAAAACATGCTTGCGCAGGACCAATTAACTTTGTAATAATCCCCTTAAGTCTGCCGACCATAATCTCAGTAATTGTTTTAAACAACACATTATAGAGACTAATTTGTCTAAACTTTGATATCTTCTCCGGTTTTAACACTTTAGCAGTGCGAACCACGATCACATCATTTGTTTCTTTTGGTAAAATACATGTCCAAAAAAACTCCAAAGCAAACTGGACTACCGATTCTCCGACCACATTCCAACAATCTTGGTAAAATATCGGTTGAAATCCATCCGGTCCCGGAGCTTTTGTAATATCCGCAAACCAAAAATGGGATTTTTGGTGGTATTATCGAGCAACACAGGGGTTATGTCGATCGACACGACTAGTTGTGGTGTCGTGTTGATCGAAACCGTGTGTGTGTCGATCCACATGAGTACTTGTGAGAAAAACCAGATTAAGTTTTAATTGCGGTTTTGGCACTGTTTAAGGGTGTTAACCCTAGGCTTGGGTTTATATGGACGAGCAGCCACGTGGTGTTGCGAAAATCAGAGTCTTTAATCAGAATTTAGAAAGAAAAGGTAGAGATAAGTGTTATGATTGTTGAGAATCCATAAGAAGAGTTTATGAGGTTTTTGAACGTGGAATCGTTCGTTTATTGTGTTCATCGTGGTGAGGATCGGATCAGTGACGTTTTGGCCTTGTAGAGGCTGCGTTGTCTTAATCTGTTTTCAATCGTTCCTAGGCTAAGGTTAAAGGATTGTGATGATTAGGATGTTATTGAGTTTTCATTTTTAGTAGAACCTGGTGCTAAGATTGATAGAATTGAAAAGTTTTTTATTGAGTTTCTATGGAATTGATATTGGTTTAATAGTTATTATGGATTAATTGGTTTAATTGATTTGCTTTTTTCCGTTGGTTATTGTTGTTTGAATTAATCTTTGAGGATTATTATTAATAGGAATGATAATCCGGATTAAAAAACAAAACAAAGGGCTTGGGTGTTTCATTTTGGTATCAGAGCCCTTACGGTTTTAGGGCAGCAAGTTGAATTATTTGAGACTATGTGTTCAGAATTGATATTGTGTATTTAGTCAATTCTAGGAGTTGTAGAGTCTTAGATCATCCTCTTTGGGCCTTTGAAGAGATTATGCGGTAAGTATTGTGATTGTTTGTGACTTTTATTTTCTATAGTTATAGTATCTTTGTCTATGTTTTTGGCGAATACAGAGTGATGGATACTGGATCTAAAGTTCTTGGTAGAGGTAGAGGTCGTGGTAGGGCCCAAAGCCATGGTCAGGGGGCGCATGTTTGAGTCGTCCGATGCCGTGGCTGCGGGCGCTGCGCAGAGTGCTTCATAGGTGGCAGAATCATAGACGTATCATAGAGTGCTTCACAGGTGAGACCAGTTTGAATGCCAGTGGGAGTGCCGGTGGTGCCTGTGGGAATGCTGGTAGTGTAGTGGGCCCAGGTGTGGGTACTGCTGTAGCTCAGGACAAAGAGGATCATCTTGTGCGTTTGCTGACGCATATACTGGAGTGGTTACCGGCGGTGGGGCCGTTGCAGGCTCCAGTAGAGCCTATGGTGGTAGAGGTACATCCAAGGTATGTGGTATCAAAGGAGCAGTGGACTTATCGGGTGATGATGAGGCAAATGCAGTTTTCAAGTACGATGGTTTCCTCAGGCAGAGTTGGATCTGAGGGAGCCGATGAGTGGTGGATGAGGGAGGAGCGTGCTTTTTGTTCGAGAAAAGATTATGTGGAGTATACGACGTCAAGATTAGTTGTCCTACTAACGTTTGCTCCTGCTGTTCAGCCAAGGAGTTAGCAACAGGTTAAGGCCGGTAAGCCTGCGTAGGGTCAGAAGAGGAGATAGGACGATGATTCTAGATCAAGTCAGAGTGGTCGTAGATGCTTCGGGTGTAGGAGCGGGGAACACCGAGTGGAGAGCTATCCTAGGATAGGAGAGTCTTGGGAGGTTCAAGTTTATTTTCATTGCAAGGAGCCAGGGCATATCAGGCTCATGTGTCCTAAGTTGCCGAGGATGCCAGTAGCAGCGGTGCAGCCAGTAGCGCAGGCAGCTGTAGCGATCGAGGAGGATCTGAGAGAGCAAATCGATGATTGAGTTGTGTTTCTGTTTATTTTCCAGTTTCAGAATTTCAGGGGGGTTATTGGTTTTGGTATTTTAGTTGATTTTGAAATCCACTCCAAATCTTATGTTATTCAATTTATCATTTTAAAATCCTCATCTAAATCCAATGTTATTCAATTCATCATTTTTAAATCCTCATTAGAATCTCATGTTATTCAATCAATCATTTTAAAATCCTCATTAGAATCATATGTTATTCAATTTATGATTTCAAAATACAAAATAGAATCAAGTCTTATTCAATATCAAAATTTTGTATAAGGATTTGGATTTGAATGGATTTGTGAGTGATTTTGTGTTAAAAATATGAAGAGTGAAATCCTTAACAAAGACTTGTTTATTTTGAAATGATTAGACACATCTTCCACATATTTTCCCAAATATTACGTCCATATTTATTTCTTCACATTATCCAATTATACAAATATTATGCTCATATTTGTTTTTGTAAATCTTACTATATCTTCAAAAAAGATTTCTCTAAATCAATAATGGTTTATTTTTATGATGTTTTTTTGTTGTTGGATTTAAAAATGCACATTATTTGATTTTGAAATCTTCTTTGTTGATTCTTGAATCCACATTATTTGATTTTGAAATCTTTCTTATTGATTTTTAAATCCATATGATTTGATTTTGAAATCAATGGATTTGCTAATTCTACATGGATTTCAAAATTCATCAAAATACCAAAACCAATAAACCCCCCTTACCATCGGCTATGATGTTTTTGCATTTTGTATTTTCGCTTGGTGTTGAAACGATTATTGCAATTGATTTTTTCTTATATCTTTGGCTTGTAGTGGACATGGTGATTAATCGTGTAGAGTTATACGATGTTATTCTAAGTATGGATTGGCTAGAGCATTACAAGGTCCATCTGAATTGTCATCAAGGTCGCGTAGTGGTTGAGCGCGAGGGAACGAGGTTGGTTAATAAGGAAGTGAGACCGACTTTGAATGATCTCGTGATCCCTGCTATTCAAGCGGAGCAGATGATTGAACAGGGCTGCGAGGCCTATATAGCGGCGATTGTGATGTCAGAGTCCGTGGGTAAGGTTGCAGTGAGTGATATCAGGGTTGTTCAGGACTTCGAGAATGTCTTTCGGTCGTTGAATCGATTACCGCTGTCTCTATCTGATCTTTTCACGTTTAGGTAAGAGTCGGGACAGCGCCTATGTCTAAGGCACCTTACAGAATGGCTCCAACAGAGTTGACAAGACTGAAGAAGCAGCTACGAGATTTGTCGAGTAAGGGATTTATTCGACCGAGTACTACACCGTGAAGAATGCCGGTATTGTTTATGGAGAAGAAGAACGACGTGTTCCAATAATATATATATGTCTTTGCGATCTTCTTCATATATGATATTTGGGTATATTCAGGGAGTCCTGAGTAGTATGCAGAGCATTTTAGTAAGAGTAGCATCTTGTAGCGAGAAATAAGGTTTCTCGGCATTTATGTTTCTGTAGAGGGAGTGTCTATGGATCTAGCAAATTTTGGCCTAGACCGAGTGACGCCATCAATATCAAGAGTCTTGGGTTGGCAGGAATGCAGGAGATTCGTTAAGGGGTTTGCGAGTATGGCGGAGTTTAGGACAAAGCTGACAGGGAAGGATGTTTCCATAGTCTGGTATCAGGAGTGTAAGGATGAGGTATTGGGTAGAATTGTTGGCAGATTATGATTTCAGCATTGTTATACCATCTGGGTTAGGCTAGCCTGATGGCAGATGATCTGAGTCGACGGAGAGCTGACTCGGCTCAGGAGCAGAATGTGAGGTGTTAGGGAACTGGATTAGCACATTGCAATTATGTTCTATTTCGTAAGAGTCATTTAGTTCGGAGACGCCTGATCAAGTAGATCTTCTGAGTAGGTTTTGTGTGGCTCAAGAGAGTGATCAGAGGTTGATGAATGCATCGAGGCAGTTGGTTTGGTTTTTCAGGCCTTCGAATGGGACAATTCAGGTGCGAAGGTGGTGCCGCCTAAATAGGCGATGCAAAAGGTTTTAAATTTATAAACCCTAATTTGCATCTGCACAGTTGACAATTGTAGTACTTAGGGGTCGATCCACAGGAGACTATGTTGTAATGCTATAAATCTATATGATGCAAAATAAGCTAAGAGAAAATATATTTGGGGTTTGGGGTTTATGATGAAATAAAGCAAAGCAAAAAAATAAAGGGATAGATAAATCAAAACACGCAAGATAGAAAATATTAAAAGGAACTAATGCAACATGAACTACACGGGTTTTAAAGAGATGCAACTAGTGTTCTAGAGCTCAAATCACTATGGTAGAATCATTCCCCTTTCGAGGCTCCGAAACTTATAACTCCTACCCCAATACACTCAACTTTCGATGGTTATTGAAAGGTGGGATCACGCTATAAGAATTAGATTCCATTGCTCACTAGAATCCTTAACTAAACTTTCGATTGTTAAGACGCCTAGCCTATCAAATATTAGATCCGAACGGTACAAAAGCTTTTGGAATCGGTACCAATCTTATATCAGTCACTAGATAGCTAGTCTAGATCACGCCTTGAGCACAAATAAAGATAGAGAATCATGCTAGAAACAAACTCAATAAATATGTAGAAGATGCAAGCAAAAGAACTTTAAAATAACTTATTATCAAACATACAACTACTCTACATGTTATGAAACATGGATGATATATCATGGTTTTTACCCGTTTTTAACCATGATATAAGTCGGTTTTGTATAGTATATTTTGTACTTGTGTGTCTTTTGTAGTGTTTTGCAGGAAAATAGTCGTTTGTGCCGAAACCATCCAAAGTGCTTCAAAGATCGACTTAGAAGAACGGTTTCCATTTGGATTTAGCTTCAGAGGTCTTCATGACAGTTGTAGGTATTTGAGATAGCTTTCCAATGGAAGTGGTTTGAGGTCATTCCGATCGGTGGTTCAGGAGATAAGGCCGTTTTAACGGAAGGGTTTTTCCAGAGAGTTTCCCGTCGATCGACAGGAATTTGTGTCGATCGACAGGAAGCCTGAAGAAGCCAGAACAACGCGTTTTTTAGATATTTCCACAGACGCCTTCGCGTCGATCGACAGGACTTTAATGTCGATCGACGGCGGACCTGCAGACCTAATTTTGGCACTTCTATAAATAGTTTAAACTTGTTTTCTTTGTAAAATATCTAGAAAACTTGTAAAAACTAGATCTATTCTCGTTTTGAGACTTAGAGAGAGAGAGAGAGAGAGATTTGGAAGAGCTTTTTGGAGGGAGATCCATATGTTCTTCATTCAATCACTACAAACCCTCTGTATCTCCTACTTTATCTCTTTTATGCAATTATATTCAGTTACCTTGATTTCATCATCTGTTTCTGAGTGAAATTGCTTGTTAGGTTTTAGGGATTTCTTGGGTTATGACTAGAAATCATTAAGGTTGCATATTTGTTGAGGTTTATCCGTTAGTTCTTCGTTTAGACTGTTCTCAATGCTTGATTCTTGCTTGATCACCTCGAATCTTGATTTTAGGATTGTTGGTTAGCCACGACAGTGGGATTAATAACCTGAATCTAGTTTAAATGGGCAAAGTTACTTATTCGCAAAGAAATTTGGCTTAGGGACTTTGTGAACATATTGAACTCGTGCTAAATGCTTGTTTAGATTCGACGAATTCGCAAAGAAATTTGGGATTTGAGTTTCTAAAGATAGATAGCTTTCGTAACGACAGTTAGTTGGCTATACTTTCGTGTTTGAGTTCTAGAACGACGTTTAACAAAACCCTCGACAATTGTGTTATCTTAGATTTCGATTCAAGGAATTTCCATAGCTTAATCTTTGTCTCTTCGAGACCAATGTAAATTAAAACCATATCATCACTTGTTTCATAGTTCCATCTTTTGTTTACTTGTAAAAAGCATTGCTCTAGCTTAAGAAGGATCATTGCAATCCTAGTGCATAAATCAAACCTCCCTGTGGATACGATAACCCTTTGTGCTACAACGTACACAGGGGTTTTTGATGGCCCCGGCCCTGTGTGTAAAAAGGCTGACATCAAAATGGCGCCGTTGCCGGGGAGGTTTTTGCATTGATCATTGGGATTTTGATTCTTCTTAAGGCTAGAGTTTTATTTTTATTCCCTTTTGTTGTTAATCTTTTCTCTTTTGTTCTAGAAGGAAGTGACAAAGATGAAGCAACCGTCAAGCTAGTGACGTTAAACGCGCCATTGGGGACCTCCCCAAACATATCCATAGTCAAGCTAATGACTTAAAATGAGCACTTAATGGGAGTCAACCCATTTACTTTTCAATTTCGTACTTTTGTTTTGATTTTTTTTAGTTGAAATTTCGAATACTAAGCGAACTTGAATTTTTATTTAAGGAATGCAATGAGTTGTTCCCGTTGATCGTTTGTTGAATGTCAGTAGATGCAGGTTTGGACAACTTCGGACTTCGAACCAGACACTTTGCGAGAAGTCGACAGATGCGAAGTTTGGACAGAGCCTCATATGTCGATCGACACCTAATTCCTGTCGATCGACACGAAGGTCTCTAGAGAAACCTTCTGCGGCTTTAAAATACTCTGTCGATCGACGCAGAATACATTCTGTCGATCGACAGGGACGTTTTAAAGATTTCAACAACTCAACGGTCTAAGGCAGAACATGGTATGTCGATCGACAGAAGTTCCTGTCGATCGACAGGACCCCCAAAAATGGTAAATTCTGTATTTCTTTGATCAAGTTCGCATTTCATTTGATTTATTTTACCAATCTCGGGCTTGATAACACTGGGGACAGTGTTGGTTAAGTCTGGGGGAGGAAGTTGCTAACGGGTTTCTTTTTGTTTTGATTTTGACTCAAATTTTTGAAATTTTTTTCTTGTTTTATTGAGTCAAAATTAGTAGAACAACTCTTCTTTTGGTCTTTTTCATCATGTGACCATTCTTCCAGGATCAGTTTCAGAGTTAAGACTAATGAAAAATCCAAGGATTGACCAGTTGACCGGAAACATCAGTTACTTCCAGTATAATCCGCCAAGTCAGAGCTATTGCACGATACTCTTTGGGATCGATGTCCATTGAGCTTGACTCCTCATTCGTACCTGATAAATGCAACCCTTTGTTGATAGTAATGGTACTCCTCTCCCCATATAAAAATAAAAATATATATATACATATATATAAAATATTACTAGGATTGGGGTGAAATGATAGTTCTCGAGTACAAGATAAGGAATAAATCCAATGAATTTGTACTCGAGATGATCACCCAACTCATAAGCAGCAGTCTGAGTCCCTTAAAAAGGATGTTGAGGACGAGCAATCTCACGAGCCTGTCTCCTCACAAGGAACAATCGTAGTGAGTCACGAACCTGTCTCCTCACAAGGAACAACATTAGTGAAATATGCACTGCTTCGAGTTTAACAATCGCAAAAAAAAAAAAAAAAAAAAAAAAATGTATATATATGTAAATATAGAACGAAATAAGTCTGGGGGAGAGGTAGATTACCAAGTGTTGTTTAGGTTGATTTATCGCGGTATAGTATGGGAATGAGTCTAGAAGGTTCATGGCTTTGAGAACATTGAGATCAAGCGATGAAGACTAACGGATTATGCTGCGAAGTGGTGGATGGATTTGGAAGGTTGTGTGTATCTGCGGAGAAGTACATGGTGGTCTGATTCTGGTTGGTTTTGGAAAGGTCAATTCGCTGCATCGAAAGAAGGTATGTTCTATGTTTTCAAACCTCTTTCACATTCTTGGTGTATGTTTTGCTTGAGGCCAAGCAAATGCTAAGTCTGGGGGCGTGATATATCATGGTTTTTACCCGTTTTTAACCATGATATAAGTCGGTTTTGTATAGTATATTTTGTATTTGTGTGTCTTTTGTAGTGTTTTGCAGGAAAATAGTCGTTTGTGCCGAAACCATCCGAAGTGCTTCAAAGATCGACTTAGAAGAACGGTTTCCCTTTGGATTTAGCTTCAGAGGTCTTCATGAAAGTTGTAGGTATGTGAGATAGCTTTCCAATGGAAGTGGTTTGAGGTCATTCCGATCGGTGGTTCAGGAGATATGGCCGTTTTAACGGAGGGGTTTTTCCAGAGAGTTTCCCGTCGATCGACAGGGATTTGTGTCGATCGACAGGAAGCCTGAAGAAGCCAGAACAACGCGTTTTTTAGATATTTCCACAGACACCTTCGCGTCGATCGACAGGACTTTAATGTCGATCGACGGCGGACCTGCAGACCTAATTTTGGCACTTCTATAAATAGTTTAAACTTGTTTTCTTTGTAAAATATCTAGAAAACTTGTAAAAACTAGATCTATTCTTGTTTTGAGACTTAGAGAGAGAGAGAGAGAGAGAGATTTGGAAGAGCTTTTTGGAGGGAGATCCATATGTTCTTCATTCAATCACTACAAACCCTCTGTATCTCCTACTTTATCTCTTTTATGCAATTATATTCAGTTACCTTGATTTCATCATCTGTTTCTGAGTGAAATTGCTTGTTAGGTTTTAGGGATTTCTTGGGTTATGACTAGAAATCATTAAGGTTGCATATTTGTTGAGGTTTATCCGTTAGTTCTTCGTTTAGACTGTTCTCAATGCTTGATTCTTGCTTGATCACCTCGAATCTTGATTTTAGGATTGTTGGTTAGCCACGACAGTGGGATTAATAACCTGAATCTAGTTTAAATGGGCAAAGTTACTTATTCGCAAAGAAATTTGGCTTAGGGACTTTGTGAACATATTGAACTCGTGCTAAATGCTTGTTTAGATTCGACGAATTCGCAAAGAAATTTGGGATTTGAGTTTCTAAAGATAGATAGCTTTCGTAACGACAGTTAGCTGGCTATACTTTCGTGTTTGAGTTCTAGAACGACGTTTAACAAAACCCTCGACAATTGTGTTATCTTAGATTTCGATTCAAGGAATTTCCATAGCTTAATCTTTGTCTCTTCGAGACCAATGTAAATTAAAACCATATCATCACTTGTTTCATAGTTCCATCTTTTGTTTACTTGTAAAAAGCATTGCTCTAGCTTAAGAAGGATCATTGCAATCCTAGTGCATAAATCAAACCTCCCTGTGGATACGATAACCCTTTGTGCTACAACGTACACAGGGGTTTTTGATGGCCCCGGCCCTGTGTGTAAAAAGGCTGACATCAAAATGGCGCCGTTGCCGGGGAGGTTTTTGCATTGATCATTGGGATTTTGATTCTTCTTAAGGCTAGAGTTTTATTTTTATTCCCTTTTGTTGTTAATCTTTTCTCTTTTGTTCTAGAAGGAAGTGACAAAGATGAAGCAACCGTCAAGCTAGTGACGTTAAACGCGCCATTGGGGACCTCCCCAAACATATCCATAGTCAAGCTAATGACTTAAAATGAGCACTTAATGGGAGTCAACCCATTTACTTTTCAATTTCGTACTTTTGTTTTGATTTTTTTTAGTTGAAATTTCGAATACTAAGCGAACTTGAATTTTTATTTAAGGAATGCAATGAGTTGTTCCCGTTGATCGTTTGTTGAATGTCAGTAGATGCAGGTTTGGACAACTTCGGACTTCGAACCAGACACTTTGCGAGAAGTCGACAGATGCGAAGTTTGGACAGAGCCTCATATGTCGATCGACACCTAATTCCTGTCGATCGACACGAAGGTCTCTAGAGAAACCTTCTGCGGCTTTAAAATACTCTGTCGATCGACGCAGAATACATTCTGTCGATCGACAGGGACGTTTTAAAGATTTCAACAACTCAACGGTCTAAGGCAGAACATGGTATGTCGATCGACAAAAGTTCCTGTCGATCGACAGGACCCCCAAAAATGGTAAATTCTGTATTTCTTTGATCAAGTTCGCATTTCATTTGATTTATTTTACCAATCTCGGGCTTGATAACACTGGGAACAGTGTTGGTTAAGTCTGGGGGAGGAAGTTGCTAACGGGTTTCTTTTTGTTTTGATTTTGACTCAAATTTTTGAAATTTTTTTTTTGTTTTATTGAGTCAAAATTAGTAGAACAACTCTTCTTTTGGTCTTTTTCATCATGTGACCATTCTTCCAGGATCAGTTTCAGAGTTAAGACTAATGAAAAATCCAAGGATTGACCAGTTGACCGGAAACATCAGTTACTTCCAGTATAATCCGCCAAGTCAGAGCTATTGCACGATACTCTTTGGGATCGATGTCCATTGAGCTTGACTCCTCATTCGTACCTGATAAATGCAACCCTTTGTTGATAGTAATGGTACTCCTCTCCCCATATAAAAATAAAAATATATATATACATATATATAAAATATTACTAGGATTGGGGTGAAATGATAGTTCTCGAGTACAAGATAAGGAATAAATCCAATGAATTTGTACTCGAGATGATCACCCAACTCATAAGCAGCAGTCTGAGTCCCTTAAAAAGGATGTTGAGGACGAGCAATCTCACGAGCCTGTCTCCTCACAAGGAACAATCGTAGTGAGTCACGAACCTGTCTCCTCACAAGGAACAACATTAGTGAAATATGCACTGCTTCGAGTTTAACAATCGCAAAAAAAAAAAAAAAAAAAAAAAATGTATATATATGTAAATATAGAACGAAATAAGTCTGGGGGAGAGGTAGATTACCAAGTGTTGTTTAGGTTGATTTATCGCGGTATAGTATGGGAATGAGTCTAGAAGGTTCATGGCTTTGAGAACATTGAGATCAAGCGATGAAGACTAACGGATTATGCTGCGAAGTGGTGGATGGATTTGGAAGGTTGTGTGTATCTGCGGAGAAGTACATGGTGGTCTGATTCTGGTTGGTTTTGGAAAGGTCAATTCGCTGCATCGAAAGAAGGTATGTTCTATGTTTTCAAACCTCTTTCACATTCTTGGTGTATGTTTTGCTTGAGGCCAAGCAAATGCTAAGTCTGGGGGCGTGATATATCATGGTTTTTACCCGTTTTTAACCATGATATAAGTCGGTTTTGTATAGTATATTTTGTATTTGTGTGTCTTTTGTAGTGTTTTGCAGGAAAATAGTCGTTTGTGCCGAAACCATCCGAAGTGCTTCAAAGATCGACTTAGAAGAACGGTTTCCCTTTGGATTTAGCTTCAGAGGTCTTCATGAAAGTTGTAGGTATGTGAGATAGCTTTCCAATGGAAGTGGTTTGAGGTCATTCCGATCGGTGGTTCAGGAGATATGGCCGTTTTAACGGAGGGGTTTTTCCAGAGAGTTTCCCGTCGATCGACAGGGATTTGTGTCGATCGACAGGAAGCCTGAAGAAGCCAGAACAACGCGTTTTTTAGATATTTCCACAGACGCCTTCGCGTCGATCGACAGGACTTTAATGTCGATCGACGGCGGACCTGCAGACCTAATTTTGGCACTTCTATAAATAGTTTAAACTTGTTTTCTTTGTAAAATATCTAGAAAACTTGTAAAAACTAGATCTATTCTCGTTTTGAGACTTAGAGAGAGAGAGAGAGAGAGATTTGGAAGAGCTTTTTGGAGGGAGATCCATATGTTCTTCATTCAATCACTACAAACCCTCTGTATCTCCTACTTTATCTCTTTTATGCAATTATATTCAGTTACCTTGATTTCATCATCTGTTTCTGAGTGAAATTGCTTGTTAGGTTTTAGGGATTTCTTGGGTTATGACTAGAAATCATTAAGGTTGCATATTTGTTGAGGTTTATCCGTTAGTTCTTCGTTTAGACTGTTCTCAATGCTTGATTCTTGCTTGATCACCTCGAATCTTGATTTTAGGATTGTTGGTTAGCCACGACAGTGGGATTAATAACCTGAATCTAGTCTAAATGGGCAAAGTTACTTATTCGCAAAGAAATTTGGCTTAGGGACTTTGTGAACATATTGAACTCGTGCTAAATGCTTGTTTAGATTCGACGAATTCGCAAAGAAATTTGGGATTTGAGTTTCTAAAGATAGATAGCTTTCGTAACGACAGTTAGCTGGCTATACTTTCGTGTTTGAGTTCTAGAACGACGTTTAACAAAACCCTCGACAATTGTGTTATCTTAGATTTCGATTCAAGGAATTTCCATAGCTTAATCTTTGTCTCTTCGAGACCAATGTAAATTAAAACCATATCATCACTTGTTTCATAGTTCCATCTTTTGTTTACTTGTAAAAAGCATTGCTCTAGCTTAAGAAGGATCATTGCAATCCTAGTGCATAAATCAAACCTCCCTGTGGATACGATAACCCTTTGTGCTACAACGTACACAGGGGTTTTTGATGGCCCCGGCCCTGTGTGTAAAAAGGCTGAATTGATTAGTATCACGGAAGGTAGTCCTAGTTTTCAGTTCTTGTGCACGTATGAATTGATTACTATAATGGAAGCAATTCTCTTGTATACTAAAGCTTGAGGAAGACGTCCTGAGAGTGGAGTGGCACCGGCATTGTCAGCTTGAGAGAGACATCTTAAAAGTTTGATGATGTCTGGATAAGTATGAGTAATCAATGTCTGATCGTGGCATAAGCAAGATACGGGATATAGACATCAAGGTTTGGGTGTGTGATTCCAAGTAATATCGGCTAGTAGAACACATGTACCTAAAGGAGTTGCATATAATAACCGCTCTCAGGCGAGTATCAGGATGGCTTCATACGAGGCTTTGTATGGGAGGCCGTGCAGGATACCATCATGATGGACCCAATTGGGGGAGCAGAGCATTTTTCGTGCGGATTTTTATTCAGGAAACGACGGAGAAGATCCATGTTTTAAACCTGAACATAAAGGAGGCTCAGGATCGTAGGAGAGTTATGCTGATAAGAGGAGAAAAGAATTGGAGTGAGATTGGAGATCGTGTGTACCTCTCGATGGCTATGTTGAGGGGTCTGTTTCCGGGGTTGGAGAGAGTTAGGCCAGTAGCATATCGGTTAGAGTTATCCTAAACGTGAAGGCACTGCATAAGGTGTTTTATGCATCAAGGTTGAGGAGGTGTATGCGTGTTTCGGAGGAGATAGTGGCCAAGATTCTGGAGGATCTTCAGCCAGATTTGTCGGCGGCGGCAAGACCTTTGAGGATTCTCAAGAGGAGAGTTAAGGTGCTGCGTCGGACGAAGTTTCTATTGTTGAGATTTTTGTAGGTTTATGCTGGTTAAAAGAAGGAAATTTAGGAGCCTGAGGCAAGGATGAAGTTGAAGTTTAGCAAGTAGTTCAACAAGCAGGTCGCAGTTTGATCTTGTTTTGTCGGTGTGGTTCCGGTTTCAGGGTTAGCTTGATGCTACAGTGGCGTGTGTTGAATGTATTCTTCGTTATGTTGTAGCGGTTATATTTTTTTTTTAGATTTATAAGACGGAGTTCCTTATATTTCTGCGCTATAAGATGTGTGATTCTTATTGGTTGGTTAGTGTGGACCAGGGTTGGTCGTTGTGTGATGATATTTCGGGTTAGGGATATCGTGTTTAGGCCACAAGGGGTAGCTCTACTCGAGAGAGTTTATGAGCGTCTCAGAATTTACTATTCTAGGGGCGTAGTGTCTCCGAATAACTCATTTGCATATTAGGACGGTGGTCCATGTGTACCGATTGCTCAAAGGATAGTGTTCCTACGAGTGAGAGAATGTAAAATGAGTTAAGAGTAATAAATGTCGGAAACCGTAGTCATAAGCATGAGACTTGGAAAAAGCCTCCGAGATCGGGTGAGGATCTCTAAGTGGTACTGGTCGGTTGGGCCGGGATTTTTGGTCTTTGGAAAATGTTTTATGCGGAATTCGAGGTCGAATCCAGAGTAGTGGGGGGGGGGGGGGGGGGGGGGGGTTGTAACATCTGCGAACCAAAAATAGAATTTTTTGTGGTCGTGTCGAGCGACACAGGGGTTGTGTCGATCGACGCGACTAGTTGTGGTGTTGTGTCGATCGACACACACACGGTATCGATCGACACGAGTAATTGTGAGCAAAACCGGATTAAGTTTTAATCGCGGTTTTAGCTCAGTTTAAGGGTGTTAACCCTAGGCTTGGGTTTATAAGGGCGAGCAGCCACGTGGTGTTGCAAAAATTAGAGTCTTTGATGAGAATTTAGGGAGAAAAGGTAGAGATTAAGTGTTGTGATTCTTGAGAATCTATAAGAAGAGTTTATGAGGCTTTTGAGCGTGGGATCGTTCGTTTATCGTGTTCATCGCGGTGAGAATCGGATCAGTGACATTTTGGCCCTGTAGAGGCTGCGTTCTTCGTTTCCAATCCATTTTCAATCGTTCCTAGGCTAAGGTTAAAGGAGTGTGTGATCGCGGAATCATGGCGTAGGAAGTGGATGAGTAGGATGTTATTGAGTTTTCATTTTTAGTAGAACCTAGTGTTTAGGTTGATAGAATTGATAAGTTGTTTGTTGAGTTTTTATGGAATTGATATTGGTTTGATAATTATTATGGATTAATTGGTTTAATTGATTTGTCTTTTTCCGCTGGTTATTGTTGTTTGAATTAATCATTGACGATTATTATTTATGGGAATAATAATCCGGATTAAAAAAAAAAAGCTTGGTTGTTTCATCCTCTAACTTGCCCATACTTTGAACAGCCTTTTTGACCTCTTCTGCTATAAATGGTTTATCCAACTGAACACAATCCTCTAATGACAAGGGCATGAAACCACCGGCTGGGAACTTCTCTACCTCCTGATCAATATCATCCATCGAATAGAGCCGCTTATAATATGTAAGCGCTAAATTCTCTAGCTTCTGTGTATCAGAATTCCAACTTCCCTTATCATTCTATGGCATCTCAACCCTATTTCTTCTTCTCCGAATGATAGTCGAAGTGTGAAAATATTTTGTATTCCGATCCCCTTGCAAAATGTATTTTTCACAGGACTTCTGAAACCAGAGAACCTCCTCTTGTTCTAAAATAACATCAAATTCCTTAAGTAAAACCACTTCTCTTTGTAACAAATCACCAAACACCTCCTTCTTCAATCTCCTCAAAGCCACATGTAATCCCTCCAACGCTAATGGAGTGGTCATCGATCTATTCCAGGAGTTAGATATCAACTCTGCAAAACCCGGATGGCTCAACCAAGCTGCTTCAAACCGGAAAGGATGTCTCCGTCTATTCCTTCCTGGTTCTGGATTAAGTTGTACATACAAAAGGGCGTGATCAGGCGCGAGGAAAGGAAGATGTTTCACTGTCGCCTCTTGCCATTTGAAACGAGCATGAGGACAACACAAAACCCTATCCAACCGTTTAGAAACAAAGAAACGCTCATCACGGCCACGCTTCCATGTGAATTAATTCCCTTGAAACTCCATGTCAATTAGCGATAAATCATTAATCCAATCACCAAATGCTAGAGAATCCGTTGACAGACGACCGTTACCTCCCGTTCGTTCATCTATTCGAACAATCGTATTGAAATCCCCACCAATGACAACCGGGCCGTTATCAAAGATATATTTTAATCTGAATCAAGAACTAAAACAAAGTAATTAATTATTCATTATGAAACTATATCAAACCCGCATATATTTTCACATTGATTTTGGCCCCTATTTTCAATTCAATTTGGTTTAAAGAAGATAATAATAGGAACATTCCAAACTTTTTTAAGTGTACTAAAATAATTGTATCAAATTGTATTAAGAAAAAAGTTGAAATAAATATCTAATAATTGAATTGCCTGGCCAAGGTACAGACAGAATTAAATTGGACAAGTAGTGCTTTGACGAAAATCAACGAAATAAATAGAAGACTTTTATAAGTCAAGTATTCAGTATTCTACTTTGTTTTTCATAATATTAACTCTCCTACTATTATGATCACACATTTATTCAAAAATCCAAAAAAACACACCGACACAATTTACATTCTTTTGAACGAATTTATTTCTCTTTGTGTTAATTTTTGTTTTGTATACTTTAAAATATTTTGTATGTTAAATGTTAAGACTGATTGTTTAACCCTGTCGATTAGAAATAGACTTGTATATGTCGACAAAAAAAAAAAACTAGACTTGTATGTCATTTTTGTAAATTCTTATCTTCCAAAATACAAACAAATTAATTTCGTTTTGTTGTTGTTAATTTTTTTTAAAAATTGTGTAAAAAAGTCTCGTTTCATTAAATGAATGGACTTGTTTTAAAACAAAAATCTCAGTCTTGCCATTTTACAGGCAAACTTGTCAGTGAAGGGGATTCTAATATATGTGAAAGCTTAGACGATTCTGATACTAAAACTGAAATACATAAAACCTAACCGTGAAAGGCAAACGAGATTATGTAATCATTTCAGAGTTAGAAAGATAATTGCTTTTTTTTTTAATTTTCTACAAAATTATACATGGACACTACGTTATTCTTCATATTGTTACCTCATATCCATTACAGGTTTTACATATGATCAGGGTCGTCTCAAACTTTGTAAATGTCCTGTTCAAATCTCAAAAGTATGTTCTTGGTATTATTAGTTTTTAAATTTTAATTACCAAAAATATTATTTTACCTATAAATTCTCGAAATAAATAGTTTATAATTATAAATACTCTGTTTCTTAAGTTTCTACGACAAATAAAAATTTATTGCTCACAATTGTTTCATTCATACAATTTCAACTAATAATTTATATTTAAACAAAGTCATTTTTCTTATTGATCATATAAAAAAAATCAAGTCAAGTCTTCTTTAATTTAAGTTTGTAACTTGAAGAATAATATACGTAGAAATATGATAAAAATATATCACTAAGTAAATAAACAAATAAAACCATAAAAGAACCTCAAACTAAAAACTTATTGGTATAAGTGTGTTAACCTATGTTTGTAATGTGCCGACAAAAAAAAACCTATGTTTGTAATGTATTAGTCTAGGTCCTAGCATATTTCCTATGTGCGATTACTCTCGAATATCACATCCAATCAAAAAAACAATTCATTAGACACTGACCCAAAAGACAACGAGACCCTAATTGTTGGTGTAGAAAAATCTACTATCAAGATTCGGATATAAATTTGGTTTAAGGGAACCGTTTGATCTTTGCATATACAACAAATTGAATATTGGACAAAAGAAAAGCAAATGATAACAGACAAGATAATGTATCAAGACAAATATACTCGAGTCACATAGAGAAAGAGTAAGCATATAAAGAAATGGATTCGAAAAAACCGAATAAGATTTTAATGCTAAGTGTGATTGTATTCGGATTTGTCCTGCTTTCATATTGTGAAGCGTCCACTGAAACACCCTAATTACGAGAGAGAAATCTCAAGCGATAGTCAATCAAGGATCCGTACCGGGCCGGGTCGAATCTGTGAGTAGAATCAAACTTAGAGTAGAAGAATCATGCTGAGCTTATTGAGATAGAAATCTAGACTAGAAATAGAAATAGCTCATTGAGCTTTACTAAGTACAAGAAATGTAAAGAAAAAGGGAAAGCTTTAAGATTTTCTTTAAAAACACAAATATTTAGATTATTCTCATCTTATATTATATAAAAGAGAAGTCAGTCGACGAGAACGCGATACGTAAGCAAAATTGTAATTTACGAGATCATGACATGTGTCTAATATTAATCAGATGATGACACGTGTCAATATATTTTATCTTATTGTATAAAAGAAAAATAAGTGTCATAATAATTATGTATAAAAGGAAAATAAATGTCATAACAATTAAAAGGAAAAAAACAAGACAAATGATAAATAAGAAAATTCCATTTAAAAAAATGTAAACATAGTACGGTTAACAAAAAAAAAACTGGAAAAGAAATCATTTTAAATTATTTTTGCATGACATAAAACACAAACAAATTCCAAAAAAAGTGTCATGACAAAACACAAAAATTTCCAAAAAAAATTAAAATAAACAAGATAACTTGCTAAAAGGTAAATCATTTAAAAAATAAAAAGTAATGAAAAGAAATAAAAATAAAAATAAAAATAAACGAATGAAAAATGGAAAAAGTGTTGTTAACAAAAAAAATTCATACTATAAAAACCGAAAGTTTCCACTACGTTAATAAAAAACATGCAAAATTGCCAAAACATATTTGATTTTAAAAAGGAAAGTCTATTTCATTAGTGGCTACGAATACGATAATCAAAACAAAAATGTTATTACTTGATAAAAAAAATGCACATTACAAATATATTATTGGTTATAGAAGAGAAACGCATATGATTGGCTTGACATATTCACTAAGGGTTATATATAAAGTGATGTACAATATAGCCGTTAGAGGCTTAATGAGAAGTTTCCTAATGTACATAAAGGAATATATTATATATGCATTTATATTCTATGAATTGGCACATCAACCTATATAATAACATCAACATCTTAGTTAGTTTTGTGCTTAATATTTATAATTTTTCAATCAAATATAAATCAAGCAAGTTATAAATTCAAGTGTTCCACAAGCCGATGAAAGCTATTTAACTTTAAATCCGTTAGATTGATATCATACTTATCATCGTATTGTTGGACGTGTTCTTCGGAAATGGAAAACTATAAATCTTTAAACATACAATATACTAATGAGAGTAGAAATATTTTAATTAGTTTGAACAAAGTAAGTGATTCTTATGAGTCTATCTATTGTTCTAATTGATTTCTTTAAAATGTTTGTGGGTAGAAATGTACCATTTTTAATTAGTACATGAAAATTAGTATATAGATTGATTTTTAATGATTTAAAAATATGTGTTGAAGTAATATTTTAAAATATTTTGATAGTTCAACGGGATACTGACTAAAACTTAAATGTTTATAATAATAATTCTTAATTTTTCTCCCGTGTATTTAGTCCTACCTAGTAAATGATAAAGTTAGAAAAGTTATTTTTCAACTCTCAAAAATTGTAGACAAAGATCTCATACCATTTCTATTTATACTAATCTACTTGTAATGCCGACAAAAAAAAAATCTACTTGTAATGCCAACACTGTGAAATTGACTTCTAAAGCCTCCTCAACGACTGTAAATTACATTAATTTAATCTACGGCCATTAGATCTACTAGAATCTAATTCTACTCATCCAACGGTCAATAAGAAACAGTTGACTTGGACAAGCCACTCACGTGCACACATGTGCCCACGTGAATGTGGGGACCAGTAGAGACACGTCATATTCGAAGGTAGATAGACCATTTTTTAAAATTCAATTAATAATATTCTCAAAGATTTTTTCTCCGGCCAATCTTAGCCCTTAAGCGAAACGGTGTTCCTCGCCGATTGCGATCGATCTTCGATTCGTTCATCGGAAGATCCAACTGTTTAATCGGTATATACTCCGTTCATTACTTCACTTCGGATTGTTTACCACACTTTTGGTTCGTTTTTTACTTCTTCTTTTGTTTTCCTGTTCTGATTATCGGAACTCATGATCTGGTGATTGTAGTGGTTTAATGGAGAGATCTGGAGGTTTATGATTCTGATTTGCTTCTTTGAAGATTTATGATTCCGTTTGTGTGTTTTTTTTTTCTACTAAATCCTGAAAACTGCAAATAAATTGGGGAAATTGGAATCAGTTATAAATTTTGATTTAATGTAATTTCCTTTTTTGTCCATAAAAGGTAATCGTCTTTTGTAGAATTTTTTCAAGTGTTCGTTTGCTTAATTCATTTCTTACTTGTTGTGTTAATGCTAATGTAGGAGAGTTTTTGGGTGAAGCATGTCTGATATTCCTTCTTGTTCTAGCGGCAATAATACAAACAACAACGATTCTAGTAATTTCGAATGTAACATTTGCTTAGACTTGGCTCAAGATCCCATTGTCACTCTTTGTGGTCATTTGTTCTGTTGGCCTTGCTTATACAAATGGCTCCATCTCCATTCGCAATTGAAGGAATGTCCGGTTTGCAAAGCCGTCATTGAAGAAGACAGATTGGTTCCTTTGTACGGTAGAGGGAAATCATCTACTGACCCTAGAGCCAAGTCTATTCCAGGGCTCCAAGTGCCAAACCGTCCATCGGGGCAGAGACCCGAAACAGCACAACCTCCTGAGCCAAACCATGGTTTTGCTCATCATCATGGGTTTGGAGGGTTCATGGGAGGCTTTGCAGCTCCAGTGGCGAGTGCTCGGTTTGGGAATGTGACATTGTCTGCAGCGTTTGGCGGTCTGATTCCTTCTTTGCTCAACCTCCATTTCCATGGATTCCCTGACGCAGCCATGTATGGAGCTGCTGCTTCGGGTGGCTTCCCTCACGGGTTCTCAAACCCGTTCCACGGAGGACATTCGCATATGCATAGTTATCATCGGCACACGGGAAGACAAGGACAACAATATTATCTCTTGAGGGGATTGCTTTGCTTTCTTTTCTTCGTTGTTGTGTTTTCCCTCTTGTTAAGCTAGTGAGGTAATCGATTAGCTAGCTTTCCTTCACTTTTTATTCGATATCTGATTGCATAAAATCAGGGAAAAACATACTGTGATTTGGCGTTGTTCATATGTAACCTGCCAGATTTTCATTCTGATGTTTCGTCAAGATTTGCTTGGAGAGTCTTAAAGACATGTGTTTAGGCTCTTGTCATAATGTATTGTTAGTTGTTCATTATTCACCATCATGGAGTTGGCTTTGTCTGAATTTTTCTTGGTAGGGTTATCCTGCAAACATTTTCTTAATAGTATTGAATTGGGATACAATAGATAGTGTGCTGGATCAAACTATATCACTGCCTGCACTGTGTTTGTTTGTTTGGTTAAGGGATTGTCTTTACTTTGTCTAAGTTTGGCCTAGTTTTTGCAGGAAATACATATTCTATAGTCTAGTGTTAGCTTTGGAAGGCAAGACATAAGATGCTCCCTATTACTTGTAGTTGTGGTAGCTAGCTACCAGCAGAATTATCTGCCGTGGGGATAGAAACTTATCCCAAACTTACTAATGATATGATCTTTATTGTCATCAATTAGTAAATTGCTAAATCTAAGTTATTAAATTTTTTAATTTGTATTTATACTCTCCATCCTTTTTAGGAGTGTCGTTTAATTTTTTTTGTGTATATTAAGAATAATAATATTATTAGTAAATTAGTAATTTGCTAATAAATGTCCTTTTAAGTTTCTTCAAGCCCTGGTTACATTATACATTTGCTAATAAATTAGTAAGTTTGGTTCTCATTTAAGTTTGCGTTAAAAATGCCTAACGGTAATTTTTATGGAATAAAATAAAGTTGATACTATTTATGAAGCAAAAATAATGTTTTGACACTTATTATGAAATGGAAATAGAATATGCATATATTAAGCACTATTTCAAGCTTTTCTCAATTATACTTTGACCTTTATGGCTTTATCTATCAAAACCATGCACTTCAAAGTGTATACTTTTACGGTATTAATTACCTTTGTTTTTACATATGCATGTAAAATAAGTACGGACTTGAATATATGTATACAAAGACTTAAGTCACATGCAATCAAACATCCAAGTTTTTCTTAATAATTAGGAAGTGAAAAGAAGAAGTGGAAAGAAGAAGAAGAGACTAAAGTTATGGCTTTATTATTATACTATATAAAAAGTTTATTTGGGAAATGGAGAGAGTATATAAAAAAGTTATGGCTTTTGGATTCATGGAAGTGAATGTGTATACTGTATACATAAATGCTTATTCGAAATCTACCTTTCAGTCTCATCGTAACTAAAAAAAAAAATGTCAGAGAGTTCACACACACATGCACAATCTCCAGATTCTCCACTCCATTTGTTTCTAACCAAAGTTTATTTTAATTTTTAAAATATACTATAGTAATAAATTACATATTTATATTGCATATACATACATGAACATGCCTTAATTCTAACCTTCATGCATGCACACATGACACATGCTTATTTATTACTACTTTCATTTGTATGGTTTTATTTAATGTGCCATATGCCTTCATCGATCACATTCACATAACCTGAAGATTTAACAGAGTTAGATACCCATATGAAGTTTGCAATAAGTCATGTTATGTTTGTAGGGATGAGTTCTGATGAATATGTACCCAATATGTAAAGTGAATTGTAAGAATAAAGTTATGGACCTTATGGTCCTCGACCGAGATTGTTCAACCTTTTCTTTCTACGTATGTTTTGTTTTTATTACAGACATAAAATTAATACCATGTCGACGATATAGACTTCGAAGCATTATTGTATACGTGGATTCGAACGTTTTCGTATACATGTGAGTAAAATTACAAACAACTCTAACAAATCTTTTTGTCGAGGAGTATATTTTTATTTTTTATAGTGCATTGCAACGAGGTGTCTTAATGGAAGGTATTTACGTTAGTGCATCTACATTTATAGATCTTATTAGTTTTAATTTTTTGCCAGAAAAATGATCGGTTTTAGAAATCTATGACTCCTAAAATTTAATATATTTAATTCTAAAATGTTTTTAGACACTTATGAAAATGTTTCTAATGCATATGCCCTTATGAATGGAATTCATTTTCAAAAACGAACTTTAATTTTAACAAAAAAAACAGCTTTAAAAAGTGCAAAAAGGTCGTATAAGAAAGGAAAAAGAAAAATACATGACGAAACCAATAAGACTCAAAACTCTCGCGATTTCACACTTGGTGATGAAAGAAAAGTCGTACCATTAGGATTTTAGATATTATTCCATTTTCACGATTGGCCCACGCGTCTTGCCTTTTCTACGTTTATGTTTATGATGATTAGTAATGTTTATATAGTGAAAACTTTTCCATATTTTATTTGGATCGGAAAACTTTTATTATTGTTATTATGATAATGAATCTTGTTTTTCCAACATAATTACTATCATTACTAATTAAAATGACCTTTTGAGGTTCAAATTATGGACATAATTTCCTCCTTAATATAATTTTGAAGTCAATGTGTAACGATGACTACGAATATTAGTTAATAAGATGTCAAATGTTATATTCTTATAATGAAGTTCGTATGACATTTTCCCCCTTAAACGATGTAGTTATGCAAGGACTATTCTACATTTTCGTTTCAAATTAATATATATATATATATAATATTCACAATTATTATACAATTGAAATTCGGAAGGAAAAAAGGGAAACCCACTTCATGACCATGTGCCCATGATCATGAGCCAAAAAAAAAGTTTATCAGGAAATTAAAGAAATAAAAAGAATAATTTCAAATATTGAAAAATAAAAGACTACAACTAATAAGGCAATAAAAAGAAGCGTGGCAGCAAAATGTAAAATTCAAATCAGCGTTATAATATAATATTTGATATATAAACTAGATTTTATAGCCACATTACGCGTTGATTTATTTTATCGATGAGTTTACTGTATCTTTGGATTTGCTAATTTTAAATTAGCTAGTAGTTGACATATACGATGCAAAAGTATAATGGTAAAAATATAAAGTAATTGTAGAGAACTATATATTTAATTTACCATATAAATCTATATCGGTAATTTTCTACACGTGTAGAGAATTATATATATGTATGTCTTTGAAAACGCTAATGAAATTTTGTTAAAATCTATAAGTTTTCTATATTTCTCTAATTTTGTAGTTTTCCAAATATTTGTTTTAAGAAACATTTCAAACATATGTACTATACTGATGATACTAAAAAATTACTTTCGCACGACCTTCAAATTTAAGCCATTAGATAAGTAATTGATTGCCTTATAATTTTGAATTTTAAATATAATTGTAAGACTGGAAGCACATAAAAACATAAAACCATTTATAGCAAAAATATTTAAAATATACCAATTACTACATTTTTTTATTAAAATACCAATTACTACTTAATCACCAATTTTGAGATTGATAGGATAAACAAAATCATAATTTTTATTTATCCTCTGCAAATGTGTAAATCCAATGTTATGAAAAGGAAGGAAGCGAGAAAAATAAAAGATTAGTGTATATACTAGCAATCGACCTTCATCTAAAGCTAGCCTCCTCGCCATCTCAATCGCTTCCTCGTTGCTAACCTGTAGTGTTTTGAATGATCTTCTTTCATTTTTTTCGAAAGTTATATCGTTTTCAAAAGGTTAATATTAGGTGATTGCTAACGTGTAGTGTAGCGTGTGTAAGATGCAAAACCATTTTTAGAAACCACACTTTTTCTGATGGTTTCTAATGTTTTAAGGATGTCTCGGATTAAAGAAATTATTAGGTTATACCAGAAAACAGAGAAAGAGAACAAATATATTGATATTACCCATTATATCTTCCTAGTTCTCTGGTTCGGTAGTTTCAAAGTGTATCTTACCAAAACAAAACCAAAAGTAAAACATCTTATTAGGCTACGCAAGCAAAACTTCAAATAAGAGCGTAAAAACTAAATAATTTCTTACCTTTGAACCTTGAAGTTGAGTTGAAAAATATTTGCATTATTTTTTTTTCTGAATAATCTCTTTGGTTTTATCCAAAGCACCTTTGATACCTTTGTCTGGTTAACATAATTTCTGCTCTTAGTGAAAGTAAGAGCATACTTCTTCCAACATAGAAGTTGACATTGTCATTATATTGTCACTATAAGCTTGTAGCTTTTAGTTGCAACCATATAAGCAATCCTAAGACTAGTGTTTCCGGTAATTGGCTCTATGAATGCTTTCTGCTTTCTGCTTTAATACTATCGATAGCAATCTACAATGTCCCAATATCAAAATATCAAAGATATATAAATGCAAATGTGCAAAAATCTTGCTCGGACTTGTGACACTGAGTCAAAGTTAGAATATTTTTCAAATTCAATGTAATTTCCTAACATATTAAGACCAAGAACTTGATTTTATTAATATAAAACTTAAAGAATATGAAATTCATAGATATATAGTTTAGTTTCAACAATAATTATTAAAGAATAGAAAACCTTTATATACTTAGTTACGTCCTTCATCAGAGTAATTCCAGCCATGCTTCACCATACAAACAAACAACACAAAAACTTAAACTAAAAGAATTAGAAACATACTCACAACGCAAACAAAAAAATTAATTAGAAACATACAATTTGGACCAGAACAAAGTTCCCAAAAATTAATGATATGAAAAGAGAAAACAAAATATGAATCTGCCTTCATGAAAATTATTAGAATTGCATAGACATAGAAACTGAACGTATACTAGTCAAAAACTATTAAAACTGAAGCAAATTTTAGGTTTAATCATAAACCCCAAATTGTAAATAAAAAATCACAATAGAGAAAAATCATAAACAAAAACGTAATTAGGAAAAAAAGAGAAATTTTTGTACTATTCCGAACTAATTAGAAGAAAAAGAAAATTTATAATAATCCAAACAAATTATAAAAAAAAGTTTAGAAAATGAGGAGAATAGAAACCGTAAAAAAATAAAGAGGATGCAAATATCAATAAAAAAAAGAAAAAAAACGATATGATATAAAGAAGATATGATTTGTGACAATTAATTTATATAATAATATATAATTTGGACTTTGCTTATATTGGATCCACATGATATCAATTAGGACATGCTAATACACATATAAATTGATATTTCATTTTTAAGACCCGTGTTTAAATAGTATTTCAAAATATAATGGTAATTCAACGGATCACTAATTAAAAACTTAAATATTTCTATTAAAAAAATTTAGTACTTACCCGCATGTTAACGCGGGCCTTAACCTAGTTAATAGAGAAATTACTTAAAATATCAAATTTTGAAGTTTTGTTTCCAAACATACCACCAATTTTTAAAAATTCCAAAAATACCAATTTAAAAAAAAAATCAATAGTTCCAAAATTATCACAAACAAAAAATTGATTTTTAAAGATTTAGAATTTAAAATTTTGGATTTGGGTTAACTATTGTACAATTAGAGTATAGTTTTTGGGGGCATAGTGTAGGTTTTAGGGTTTAGAGTTTAGTTTTAAATATTTAAAATTAATTGATATTTTTAAAACTTTTGAAAAAGTGGTATTTTTGAGAATTGCCCAAATATATAATGTACATCTCATTTTTTTCATAATACGTATATTTCCTTTAAAATTTTTTTTTTCATGCTAATTGTTGTGTATTTCCTTATCGAATAAAGTATACTACAATTATTTTCCTAATTTCTCAAAAAACAATTTCCTAATACATATAACTAGGATAGACTCGCCCTGTGCGCGAAATAATGTAATTATAGAATAAAATTATTGTATTTCTAATTTAAAAAGACAAAATTTGAGTTATGCCACTATTGGCATGCCACTTTTCAATTATGACACTGTTTTAAAATCATTATCAGTGTGCCACTATTTTCTAATATTTTTTTCTCTCATCCAAATTTCGTTTTTCTCTCTTTCTTTACCAGATTGCCTTCATGAGATCGGATTTTACTGTCATTGAATTCAATTCTCGTCATCTATAATTTCACTATCTCTGATCTCTGTCGCGATTTCCGCTAAGAATATTGGAGAAGGCGTTGTTTTTGACGAAGAACGTGGATCGAAGATTAGATCGAACAGATTTAGGCAAATTCAAACACAAACGACTGTAAATTTTCGAGTTTGAGTTAACTATTATGCATTTAGGGTATAGATTTTGGAGGGGGAAGGGGGTAGGATTTTGCATTTACATTATAAAACTGTTAAAAAAATCTTTAAAAACTGTTTAAAAGGTTAGTAAAACTGTTAAAAAAACCATATAAAACTATTTAAAAACCGTGTAAAACTGTTTATAATGTTTTTGAAAAGTTTTATAAGGTTTTTGTAAAGTTTAATAAGGTTTTTAAACAGTTTTATAAGGTTTTTAAATAGTTTTATAAAGTTTTTAAAAACTTTACAAACCTTATAAAAATCTTATAAAAATCTTATAAACCTTATAAAAATCTTATAAACCTTTTAAAAATATTATAAATTATTTAACTGTTTAGTTTTTAATGACATGTAAAAAAGTCTTATAAAACTGTTTAAAAACTTTATTAAAACGGGAAAACCCTAAAAATAACCAAAACCCAGATTTGACCAAAAAACAAACAAAACCCAGATCTGACCAAAACAATAACCAAAACCCAGATCTGAACAAAAACCGAATCAAAAACCCAAATTTGTAACCCAAATCGAATAAAAAGGTTAGATTCGTAACCAAAATCCAATCAAAAACTCAAATTTGTAACGAAAATCGAATTAAAAAAAAAAAAATTCATGGATTAAACCTCTTCTTCTTCTTCTTCTTCTTCTTCAAATCCAGGAAATCAAAATCGATTTAAAGAATTTACAGAGATTTACATGGATGGAAGAGAATCGAAAATCCTAGATCTATCCTCGCTGCGTTTACGTCCAATGGAGTCAGAGAGAGAATCGAAAACTCTAGATCCATAACCCAAATCCGATTTGCAATTTCAAAGAAGAGAATTTTGTGAGAGAAAAAAATTTGGATCTTGGAGATGAGCGTGAGAGAGATGAGAGAAAAAGTGAGATCTGTTTTTTTTTTAATTTAGCCAGTGAACAGTGGCACGCTCGTAATGATTTTGTGAACAGTGACATATTTGATTAAATTTTTGTCATGTGTGGCATATTTGCAATTACCCCTTTAAAAAAATCATCACTATTGCATAAAAATTATTCTACTAAATCTAAGATTTGTTTGTATACATTCGAATTTACTATTAATCTATATAGAAATATTTTGTGATTTCCGATTAATTTAGTTTCATAACTATTTTACATCCAAACTTCATTTAGTGACATAGGTTGAAAAAGTTGGTTTCTTTTGGTTATTAAAAAAAAATTGAATATATTGTATGTAGCTTCGTTCCATTTTAAATATTTTGATTTTTTTTATATTATGTATAAGTATGGTATATAACTTTTTAAAAAATATATTTACGTTATATATATATATATATATATATATATATATCTTTTTTTTAACGTCTCAATTATTATAGATATTACAATCATCACTATATTAATTTGATCTATTTGACCTAGTTCTATTATGATGATATTCATCTATCTCTTGTCTATGCGATTATGATGAATAGCTTCCACTTTTGCCTCCATGATGTAGCTCTCCATGTACGACATCTCCACTGATACAGTTGTCTATGTGCGACATCTCACATGATGGACAAGCTCTCCTCGACGAACGGCTCTGCATGTACGACATCTTCCATGATGGACAAACTCTCTCCGACGATCGGCTTAGCATGTACGACACCCCCGGTGATGGACATGGTCTCTCTGCACTCTAGAACTTTCAAGAAGCGATTTCCTCCTATAATCTGCAATAAACTGTATTATCTGGGATTCGAACCCCAGACTTGGTGTAGAAGCCTTTAAACCCTTGACCATTGGACCAAGGGGCTTCCACATATATCCTATATATTATTTGAAAAGCATTTTGGAAGCACTTTGCTTAGGTGTCATCACCTCATTTTTTTCAATTTTGTTTTTCATTTAATTAATAATAATTAAACTTATAACTATCTTAATTGCCAAACAAATACTTTTCCAAACAACACTAATCCCATAATAAACTTATCTACATTCCCAAACAAGTAATATATTTACTCATTTACTAAATTGTCTATGAAACATTCTCATTAACTTCTTTGATAATAAAATTCAGTATATATATCATACATTTACTCATTTACTAAATTGTCTACAAAAAAATAATATATTATCAGTATAATCCTTTCCAATAATATATAGCTATTAAAAATTAAAATAATCCCATGATCCCACCATTTGAAAATTGTATTTTTATTTTGAAAATTATATTTTCCAATTATACCAATTATACGCTCTCGGTTTATACTTTAGGATCCACCGATTTATATAATAAGATTGAAAACTTTATAATCCTCTATATTTAGAAGCCTATAAAGTTTTTAACTATGTTTCAAACCCAAAAAAAACCAATATATATAACTAGGCAAATTAAATAGTAATTCCCAAAATTTAGGATACTATTACCATATTTTATTTGTTTGCATTAAAGCTGGAAGCTAAAAATTAAATTAAATCAATTTCATCCACAAATTTAATATTTACCGTAATTAGCATTCTTCCCCATATCACAATTCTTTAATTTTTAATTATCCTATATATTATTTGAGAAGCATTTTGGGAGCACTTTGCTTAGGTGTCATCACCACAATTTTTCTCCTCTTTATTTTTGTTTATTTATTTCATTCTCTTATACTCATTACCAAACACATTTAATTCCAAATATACTTATTTTGATTACTATAACTCTAATTGCCAAACACATTGAATCTTCCTAAACTTGCTAAAATTAAAATATTTTGAAATTTTCAACTTCCCAAGTTTAAAATATTTCGAAATTATAGATTTAAATCATAGAACTAAATGTGAACAAAAATTTAACATATATACCAAAAAAATTAGTTTAAAATAAAATAAAACTATTAATTATCTTTTGAAAATATATGAGCATGTAAAAATATGTTTTTACATGTGTTGTTTTGTTTGACAAGTAGATGTTTTTAATTTTTCATAAATGCACCTTCGTACAAGTAAAAATATAAGTATTAATGAAATTTGTTGGTTTAATTATTTCACGGGTGGAATACATTTGTATGCAAAATAATTTCAAAATTCAAATATATAAATTAGGTCTTAGGTTATGTATAATTATTCTTCATAATCTTTTTTTTAACTAAAACTATTGATTTTATTCGATAATCATTTTATCCCGCGTATAACGCGGGTAATTTTCTAGTATATATATAATCCAAGATCTATTTCACTATGAAGATAGAGTATATGAAATTTTCAAATCCGAAACCTAAAATTATATGATAAATGGAACAATCAGAATATATCACCAAATCTAAAATTTATATAAGACAAATTAGAGTATATTTGAGAATGTCCATAGTAAATATGTTCTAATTTTTTATTAAAAAAAATCAAATTGAAATTCCTTTTTTTAAAACATTTCAATTTAATGTAACTTTTTTTTAAATAATCATTTATGTTTTTTAATTGCATCATCTTTTTGGTAGATGATCGAATTAACTCAGAGTTAATGCAACAACTAAAATTTGTTTCTCTCCTTATTATTATTATTTAGGGAAATTAGCATAACTATTAGTCTTTATATCTATAATTAAATATCTAACATTCTCTAAATCAGAATTAAGTAACTAACAACATTAACATGTAACAAATTCCAATTTTACCCTTTTCTAATTTTACGGGTTTTACATAATAAAAATAAATTAAAACCCTAATCCTAATTCATTGTTCCTAGCCTCGTCTCTCACGTCTTCTTCTTCTTCCATTTGTTTTTTTAGTTCCTTCTTCTTCTCCTTGTCCTATTTATTCTTTAATTTTGTAATTCGCTTCTTGTTCTTATTCTTTCTCAATTAATTTTCTCCACACATCGTCCTGGATCTAAATCTTCAATTGTACACTAAGATGGTATTTATTTTCTTCCATCATCCATCTCTTGTTCAAATTGAATCGCCGATGAATATCGACATAACTAACTATGTTCAAATAGAAAATTAGTACAATATATAGCTAGTTATGATAATAGTTTACTATGTGTGTTATTTTTTCATAATAACACACAATCTAAACTGCAATAGTCAGCTACTAGAAAAGTAATATATATATATATATATATATATATTTATAGTACACTATTCTATTAAGCAATTCCAAATAAATATGTCTAATCAACTTTGTATGTATACCATTTATATAGTGAACTATAACACAAACAATGACCAACTGTTATAGTGCACTACAACACTTCATATACTATATAGTTAACTACAATATTTAAATTATAGTGTATTACAAAACTTTATATATACTAGAATAATTAACCTTTTTAGTGTACTAGAGTGCCAAACTATTATAGTCCACTACAACGCTTCATATACAGTATAATGCTCTCTTGATTGACAAACGTATTTTTATGGATTCTCAATAAATATTGATTTTTTTTTAACTACTTTCATTTGTAATATAATTAAGGGCATTTTTGTCCAAATGGTTAAATAATTTGCTACACAGCTAAATTCTATTTACCTCATTTACCTAATTATATGACTAAAACCTATTATTCACCTAATTCACCCTATTATTTATTTATTTTTGTGAATTGTTTCTCTCCTTATTAGTTTGTAGATTTAAATTAAATAAAATTTGGAAAACATTATTCGTAATGTAAAAAGAAGCTAACTTATCAATAATAAAATAGCACAACACGTTCTGATAATAAGAGGAACGGATTCATAAAATTGCTAAATAATAAAACAACAAATTTACAATCCATCGGCATATTGTCTTCAATATTGTCCTTCCTTGTTGTTTTGCATTGTTTTTGTCATGGAACTTGCAGTTATAACTTACACATAATCTTAGTTTGTATAACATATGGAATGAAAAAATTAAATGTATTGTATGGATGCTCATATTGTTTTGAAGTTCTTGTTTTACCTGTCCATCTTTGATTATTCTTGATCGTGAAAGAGAGATTTTGCAGAAATCTTCATTGTCCTTTAAAAAATCAAAAAATTCAATAGAGAGTCTGTCTTGTAGCTTGTCATCCTACCAATTTAAATAGACAAAATATTATGATTTAGATATGATAACTTAAAGCTGCAAAAAAATTATAAACATATCGTATTGTATTTTTAAAATCTCATATTTAAAATCTCATATGGACACCTTTAGAAACAAATATATAGTATAGATAATTTGTTTCACCAACAAATTTCGTAGTCATGGAAAGTGACAAAGGACCATAATAGAAACTTCAAAGAAAAACTAAACGAAAAATTATATAAAAAAACGAGTAGATTTACTATAAAGTTTGAAGCTAAATATAACATCTCAACCATAAAGAATTATTGACCAAGTCATGTACTATAGACATATATATATATATATATATTAATTTTTTATTGCTTTTTTTTATAGATCGTTAAACTATTCTTAAAACATTCATTTCACGTTTTAATTTATCTTCCCCCTATTCTTGTGCACTTTGTGATTCGTACTGAGTTGATAGCCACATAGTGGTTTTCTATAATTCCTCGAGATATATTTATCCGAAAAAAATCGAATTCCAAAAACTATTTGTTTGTATTGTGTGTACATACAAATATGTCAAATATAAGTATATTACGTGTTAAATTTGATTTTGATAAGTACTTATCAATGTCACATTAAATCAACTTCCATGCCTCTCTTTGTTTTGGATTTTGTAAGAAGACTCAAATCACAAAGACTCAAATCTCATTAATAAACAGTTCAGTCCCCTATTAATATTAGAATTTTTTTTTTTTGGTCGAACCCTATTAATATTAGATTATAAGCCTATAACGTGGATCTACAATGGATTTTGGTAATCATGTGGATGTAATAAATTCCCCAAACTTATTCTATCAATTCTCTAAAATACATTTAAGTCGAAAATCCTAAAACTCAGTAAATGGAACTTTTATTTTCTTTTTCACTGACACAATAATATGGTTTTCATCAACTAATCATTTTCAAGAAGAACAAAAATAAAAATAAAAACGATGAAAAGGGCTTGGAATCTAATTTATATTGTAAATTTTATGAGAGAAGAAACCCAAAATCTAAGCAAAACCCTTTTTTATCTCTCTCTCACATAAGCACAAACAGAAACACAAACACAAACACATGATAAAAAGTCTCCAGAGACAGCTCTTCACAGTTACAAAAGAACAAAACCTTCGAAAACAAATCAGAGTCTGAGAAAGAAAGAAAAAAACAATGTCATCACAGAATCATCTTCTTCTTCTTCCTCTCATTCTCCTCTCATGTCTTCTACTCGTTCTTCATAATCCCATTTCCGCCACTCCAATTATCCAAAAATTCAAAGAAGCCCCACAATTTTACAATTCGGCAGATTGCCCCCTAATCGATCCCGGAGACGACGATGACGTGGCGGCGAAACCAATACTCTGCTCCCGTCGAGCTGTCCACGTGGCAATGACCCTCGACGCCGCCTACATTCGTGGCTCAATCGCTGCCGTTCTCTCTGTCCTCCAACACTCTTCTTGCCCTGAAAACATCGTGTTCCACTTCGTCGCCTCCGCTTCCGCCGACGCGTCATCCCTACGCGCCACCATCTCCTCCTCCTTCCCTTACCTCGACTTCGCCGTCTACGTCTTCAACGTCTCCTCTGTTTCCCGCCTAATCTCCTCCTCGATCCGCTCTGCTTTAGACTGTCCTTTAAACTACGCAAGAAGCTACCTCGCCGATCTCCTTCCGCCTTGCGTCCGTCGTGTCGTCTACCTCGACTCCGATCTGATCCTCGTCGACGACATCGCCAAACTCGCCGCTACAGATCTCGGAAGAGACTCCGTCCTCGCCGCACCGGAATACTGCAACGCGAATTTCACATCCTACTTTACGACGACGTTTTGGTCGAACCCGACGCTATCTTTAACGTTCTCCGATCGAAAAGCTTGTTACTTTAACACCGGAGTAATGGTGATCGATCTGTCGCGGTGGCGAGAAGGCGCGTACACTTCACGCATCGAGGAATGGATGATGATGCAGAAGCGAATGAGGATTTACGAGCTCGGTTCGTTACCGCCGTTTTTATTGGTTTTTGCCGGTTTGATTAAACCGGTTAAGCATAGGTGGAACCAGCATGGTTTAGGTGGTGATAACTTCAGGGGATTGTGTAGGGATTTGCATCCTGGTCCGGTGAGTTTGTTGCATTGGAGTGGGAAAGGTAAGCCATGGGCTAGGCTTGATGCTGGTCGGCCTTGTCCGTTAGATGCGCTTTGGTCTCCGTATGATCTTTTACAAACCCCTTTTGCTTTGGATTCTTGACCGATCGGTTTACTTGTTTAAACCGGTACATACATACATATTATATACAGGTGAATTTTTTGTTTTAATGTAAATTGATTCATAAGAAAAAAAAAATCATTTTGGTTTGGTTCGTGTTGTTATTTTCATCGGTTTTTCCGGAGTAAAGCATAGGTCAATAGTATAATGGAAGCTGCAAAACGCTGTAAGTTTTTGTTTTACATGAATATGAGAAATGGAGGCGTTTTGAATTATTGCGCGTTTCATATGGGAATATGAGAGTAAATAGAATAAATGGGATTTTTGGAAATGGGATTTTTTTATTCTTAACCATTAAAATCTATAATTGTAAAAGAAGGTAAGGTACATGATGTTCGATTCTATGTGTAGGCAATTCGTAGGTTAAAGAGCACATGTGTTGTCCCAATTATTCGAATTTCTATTAGCCGTCTTTACAACAAAATCACGTGTCTTGAGTTTTGCTATTCCATTTGAAACTACCAAATCGTAGAAAAACAAAAAAATAACAGGATAACACCATAGTAAAAAGCTCCTTTCCAAATGGATACTGGAAAATAATGCACAAATAAGAACGTAAACATCTTGAGAAAAGAAATGCGTTTTAAGAAAATATATGTTCTTGCAGAAATAGCAATAAACCAAGAAATAACGTCACCCGTGAGTTGCTTATTTAAATGTATTTCCATAAATCACAATGTCAACAAAACCATAATGCCAATTTGTTAATTAAAAAATGGTCCACGAAGTTAAATACAATTTAAGAATACAGTAATTGGGTTATGTTTAAAGAAATAATAGGAGACAGAAAGTGTCGGTGGTGTCAGCGATGAGAAGGGAAAAAGCACGAGCAAAGTCCCATCATACATTAATGTACAGTTTGACCTTTGTGCCTCTTCTACTACCTTTTTCATAAATCCACTGTATATTTCACTTCCTTTAAAAGTTTTTAAAATTTATTTACCCTCCAAATCCTATCTATATATATAAAGCCACCACATCACATTTTTTATTTCATTTTTATTATTTAAAATTTAAAATTTAATATACATATTAATTAACAATTATGTGGTTTTAATATTAGAAAAAGAATTTGAAAAGTGTTCAATTAGATTAAATTGTAACTAGATTAATAACATATTCAATATATTTGGTTATACTAATATATTGTACATTTCATATATCTTCAATTATGTTGAATTATATTTCCAAATATTACAGAAAAACTAAATTATCAAAAAAGTCATAACAATTTACAAATAACTTCACCTACAACTAAATTCATACAACAAAAACATAAGTTCCTACATCTTACAACTAATTCCAATAAAAATGTGAAGGTATCCTTTAAACAATAAGGAAAGTTATACATAACAAAAGTGAAAAAATAAAAGAGAAACTATTGTTTTCTGAAAATATTGAAAGTATTTACAAAAAAGATTATATAAATGTAAATAATTAAGAACATTGTGTTTTGTAATTTTATTTTGATCAACAAAGAAATTTTAAATACAACTATAAATGGAGGGGAAATCTATGTTATAAGCAATCACAAAAAAGAAAAAAAAATGATAAAAGATGTAATTAATATTTTAGTTAAAATATTTTAGCTACAACATGCGGTGAAAATTTAAAATATGAATATTTCATATACTTTTTTAAGATTGAAAATTTTGAGATATAAGATTATCACAATTTTAGTCCAATTAATATGTTGGAAAGTATAGAGAATAATTACTAAGTTGATGTATGAAAAACTCACACATATTTTAACCTTAAAATACATTGTATTTTTAACTTTAAATAACTAAGTTTTTGATTCAACCAATAGTTTTATATTAGCAATGTTACTAATCAAAATTCATAATAAAAAATTTCTCAAAACAAAAACAATATGATGAATAGAAAATAAACTATAAATGTTAAAATAATATAATATTAAAAGTATCATAATTTATAGATAAGATATATGAAATATATGATATCTTATGTATCTAGCTAACAAAATTTTAAGTGACAAAAAAAAACCTAACAAAGTTTAAAACAATGAAATACATTTTCAAATAGTAATCATTAATGTTCAAATGGTAAAAAATCACCTCATAGTTTCATATTCATACAATATCATATAGTTAAGAAAAAAAATACTAATTCATTTCAAACCAATAACTATTTTTTATTTATAAAACATTGCTTATTTTTTAAAACATAATAATCAAACTATTTGTTTTCAAATGTAATAAAATTGTAAAATAAATACTCGCGCTAAGCGCGAGCCAATTCTAGTATTATTATAAAGATACTTTTCTCAAATGTAAATATAATTGTTTCTCTTAAGTAAATTTTATAATCCATTGCATAAGTAAATGTTGATAGAGCCAAGGAGAATATCAGAGATATATGACACATATTGAATTTTTTATTTTTTTTGCTGAATAAGTTACATTGATAACATAAAACCATATTACAAGCATATTAAGACACAAATACATAGAACAAATAAAGGGATACAGATAAATGAAAATCGAAAGAAGAGAAACTAAATCAAGTGTCGACCACGAAACCAAACCGAAATAAACAATCTCCTCAAAGATCTATTTGATGCCAAAACCGCATCGAAGACCAAGAGATGGATGAGCAAGAGCCACAAAACCTCTACCAACAACAGTATGAACAGAGGAAAAAGGAGATCACAGCACAACCTTCACACCCAAACCAACAAAACTGAATGGACTGGGAAAGATGTAAAACACTAGACGCAAGGTAAAACGCCAAAGAAGTTCAACACCTCTAACACGCGGACACTCTGCAAGCCAACCTCAATCATTAACAATTGAGAACTAACCACCTCCTCGCAAGAGCAGAGTTGAAGACCGATACCACTACATCTCTTGATATCTACTACTCTTAGCCTAAACAATGGGAAAAGAGAGTAAATACCTCCACAATGATATACCTTCACAAGAGCGAACCCATAACAACAAGACCTAGTGAACCACAAAACCAAGAGGCCATGGTAACAGCGAGAATGGAAGCTTGATAAATAACATAACCCACCACACCACATAACTTAT
This sequence comes from Draba incana, assembly GCA_963576765.1. Lineage (NCBI taxonomy): Eukaryota > Viridiplantae > Streptophyta > Magnoliopsida > Brassicales > Brassicaceae > Draba > Draba incana. The sequence continues at coordinate 16,663,851 of OY755208.1, forward strand.
AACCAAAATCCAGAAACGAGCCTAACACCACATCAAGCAATTTGATCACAAATCCATAACCATACTAAATACCCAACATCAAGCTAAAACCAACATGATGTCAACCAAATCAGAATCATGACAGGGTATAAGACAACCCTAATGACAATAAAACGATTATCGGCATTAAAACCTGCCACAAACAAGAGCCATGAAAGCAGAATAGAAGGCACAAAGCCGAACATTCTAGGATCCCATAGCAAGGAAAAGCTTGGACAACCATTGTCCTCCACCAGAAACCATGACCATGGACATATCTTGTCCCAGAGCCGGATAGGAACACCGTCCACCACAGCCGATCGGCCGACCGGAGAAAGCAAGATCCGACCATCAACCCGAGCCAAAGAGAGAGAAGGCGTTAGTAGATTGGAGAACCCTTTACACGGATTATGTAGCCATTTATTTCAACTAAAAATTGATGTTGAAACACGTGACTCTTCTTAAAATGTAAAAATTTACAATGTTCAATGATTCAAATATGTTTAATAAATAATTTAAGAAAAGTTGACATGCAATCAAACGCGTCTACAACGCAATTGATTTATGAGTTCTAATACAAGTCAATACTGGACCAAATGATTTATAAGTTAACATGTCAAGATTTATGATCATGCATTGTTCACATACCTCATACGCATTTGAACTCAATTTTTCTCATGTCTTTCTTAAAGTCATAAGCGACTACGTCGGTTTTGATCTAGTGCTCATAAAAAGAATTCACCACTGCTCATCATGCTATGAATTTAAGATCACCACGATTACGACCTCTTCCATCTCTTCTCCAAAGAGTTATGAGGAATATCAATTTGAATATGCATAGCTCCATCAACCATTTATGGTTGTATTCAAGAACAATAATTTACCTAGCCTTCCACGTTAATTTAGATGTGAAAAAGCCAGATTTCCATAAGTTAACCGGTATCATACCGCTATAAAAACTAGGATAATGAAAATATTCGTGATAAACTCTACATTTCTTATCTCAACTACATTAACTGCGATTTTACATACTGCAAAATAGTAGATTATTTCATCTATACTCAAATCGGGGTGAATATTATCATGACCATCTCGACCAATGGGTAAGTGAGAGATTCTAATGTTTATGGTTTTTTTTATCTCATTCTTCTCATGCAAGCCTTAGTGTGAGAACACGTTGTTCTTCAATTATACTCTCATTGTCATAAATCCTCAAACACATAATTTTAATGTGAACTTTGGACCTCACAGTGTTGTAAGAGCAGCAAAAAAAAAAAAAAAAAGCGAAGATTACACAAAAGATAAGACGAAGATTATGTGTACATGATCCGTTCAAAATAACGTGAACTTTGATGAATTCGTTTACATCTCGTAAAAATACTAACAATCAAGTCATAAAGGTAAGCTTTATTCAACGACATTAGTGTAACATAAATTCAATATGACATCAGCTAGATTATGTTCAAAATCAAAATAGTAAAATTCATATCAATTTGTAAACTTCTATAACCCCATTTAAACCTCACCAAAAAAATTCTCTAAAACCACACTTAAAATAAAAAGGGAGGATTAATGGATAATCAACTGTATAAGTAATCCAATGTAAATATAAAAATAATCCACTATATAAAGAAAGGATAATCAATCATTTCACCTTTTCTTTAACTAATAGACTGACTGTTTTTTTTTCCAAATTAAAAATTCCAACAATTTCTCCAACTCCACCAAAAATTTGTTTAGTCCCTCCAAATGTTATAAAATCTTGCATTTTTGTTTCATTTTAGTTGTTCTATAGAAATACACCGCAATGTAAAATTTATTAGTTTGAATAATTTTACTTTTTTTCCACATATATTTATATTTATTTCATCTACTACATAAGTTTTCAAGTCCACAATTATGAACAATTCTTGTATGAGAAATGGTTTATCGGCATGGAGTGATATGGTTATCGACAAATTAATTATGTGTTTTTATTTATTAAGCTTACCTTCGAAAACTCATAATTGTCTCAATGGATAATTTATAAAGTTGAAGGAAAAAACTACACTCCTTACTTTCCCTTGTTTCTATTGACAAATATCTCAATTATGTTTTGGCTTTAGTCTTTTACTCTCTGTTTCCTTTAACTGATCCTTCTTCAAAATTTCTACAACACTCCAATGCAAAAGCTGTGGTAAAGTAAGCTTCAACGTGTTCCTGCTCAAACATAAAGAAGAATTCAGAAACGTGTTCCTGCTCAAACATAACTATGCCAAGTTATCAGTAATATACGATTGGTATAAATCTCTTCATAGAAAAGTCTTACCAGTCTCAAGAAGTCTCCATGTTTTCTTTCTTCTTCCTCAATTGCTCTATCGAGAAATTCCACCAGAAATGGCACTATCCATGGAAAACACTCAATCAGTACACACACATGAATCAACATTCTAAGCTAAATAAAATTCAAAAATGCTTCTTCTGTCCATATGAATCACACGATGCTATTGATACATACACAAAAATCTCTAAGATGCTCCAATTAAGAAAAACACCATAGTACAGACCCATCAAATTCAATAGTTTTATGAGATTGACACCCATTTGATAGGAATTTTCAATGGCTCTAAGATAATTACTTTTGATTTGGTGATCGTCTCTATATACTGGTTTGTATCACCTGGAGAAAAAGAGGGCGTCAGAGCATCATAGTACCAAGTTTGTATCACCTGGAGAAAACCTGAAAGCAGAGAATCAATTAATGAGGAATACAAACACAAGAATAAAACACTACATATGTGTCGTTAGTACTGTATCTTCCAATCTAATGCAATTTTGTTAGATTCTTCAAAATTAGTTCATTTTTAATGCAATTCTGGTTTTATTGAATAATAAGAAGAGAGCGAGTTGCTTGAACCGGAACTTGAAGGCCGATTTCATTGTCGTAATCCCTCCAACAAACATAGTTTCTCAGATCCGTGATTGAGGTCGCATAATTGTAGAGAGAGAACTGATTTTGCGTTCGCCGGAATCGAGTCGGAGCCATCATCGACCCGGAATCGAGTCGGAGCTGTCATCGGAGTCGCAAAATTTTGCTTTTCTCTGATGAAGAAGATGAACTTTTTTTTTTCTTTTCTTTATGCATTCTTTGTGGATGGCGTTAACGAAGAACGTCTGTTTATTTTTTTTTTTCTCTTATTGATTTATTTAATTTGTAAGGTTTGTTTGTTTTTGTAAACATTTTAATCTTTTATTTTTATAAGTTGACATGGCAGAATCATTGGATATAACAGGTTCACCTCAGGGGTATATACAAGAATTGTTCATTATTATTTAACTCTACCTATATAAGTCCCTTCACCTCTCCTGGCGCATTTAACCAGACGGCTGAAGCTTGTGAGCTTCATAACGGCCTCAAGATGGTAAAAAAGAATGCTACTAGTCCAAGCGGGTCATGGTACCTTTTCATATAGTTTTCAATTGATCTTTCAGATCCTGCACTATTCACATACCTCCCAACGACTGGAACCACAATTGTTTTCGTCTCTTTCTTTTTTGGGTCATAGGTGACTACCTATATATGATAAAATATAAGAAAAAATACTCACCACTTATTGTTGTGCTATAAAATTACAGCTGACCACGTTCATGCTCTTCATCAAAACGTGATCCCCACGCACAAGCATCGAGATGAATATGCTTACTCATCCTGGCTGGCTTCAAACACCATGAGTTCTAGTAGCCTTTCACGTGGACGTAGACGTGCAAACGCCAACTTTCATTTGAAATTAACCGGTGTAATGCTGCAACCGTTGTATTTGTTGTCATCACGAATGTATTTCTTGACAAAGTCTACACTCATCTCAACCACACTAAACTCTTCTGAAGCTAAATCAAAGGATATCGTCACCTTTTGCTTATCTTCTATGATTTTATGGGTTGCAAGATAGTATATTGCCTCATTTATACTCAAATTACAACGACGCCCAACAAGTAAGTGGCGGATGCTGTGTTTTATAGTTCTTTTATCTCTTTCTTCCGCTGCAATCCCTAGCGTGAGAACACACCGTTTTCAAGTACAATCTCTTCATTGACACTATTCCTAAGACACAAAACTTTGTAATTGTCATACCCAAAGAAAATTCTCATCAATTTCCTATTTTTCCTCCAACCACTGATTTTCGGTAGATAGGCTTTGAGTGCTGATATGGCATAGATGATTCCCGCTACGAGTTGACAAAATCACATAACCCCGTATGACTTGAGAAAGTATCTCTAGTTTCACATGAACTTGAGACATGAGGGTGTCGTCTACGGGTTTCTTGTGCGAAGATGATATAAAGTAATTGCGTTTACTAGCACCATAGACAAAGAGAAAACATAGATTACGGTAAATGAACAGAGGTTTTTGGAGGGAAAGTAACTGTAATCCTCCTTAAGTAGGCAATGAATTCCCTTTGCACTTTGGCTCGCAACCGCAAGAAAATGTAAATGATCTTTCAATACAAAATTTTAACATAAATTTTAGACCTCAGAGTGTTGTAAGTTGGATTATTGTGTGAAGATAATACAAAGTAAACGCGTTTAAAAGGAGCAAAAACAAAGAGAATGCGAAGATTGTTGTACATGAACTGTGCAAAGTAATATGACCTTTGATGAATTCCCTATGCATTTAAACGCTAACCTTGTGAAAATGCTAACAATCAAGTCGGTAAGCTTTCTTCAGCGGCATCATTGTAACATAATTTCAATAAAACATCAACTTGATTATGTTCAAATGCCAAATAGTAAAATTCATATCTATTTGTAAAACTCCTAAAACCTCGTTTAAACCTCACCAAAAAAAAAATCTTTAAAACATCATTTAAAAGAAAAAGAAAAGAATAATGGATAAGCATCCACTATATAAGTAATCCAATGTAATATATAGATAATTAACATAATCATATTTTTTTAACCAATAAACTGACTGATTTTTTCTCTTTTCGATATTTAAAAATTCCAACAATTTCTCTAACTCCACCAAAAATTTGTTAAGTCTCTCCAAATGATATAAAATCTTGCATTGTTTTTCCTTTTTAGTTGTTCTACATAAATAAATCTTAGTGTAAAATATATTGCTTTGAATAATTTTAATTTTAATTTTAATATTTGTAATTATTTCATCCACTCCAATATCAAGTCGAGTAGAGTTGACAAAAAAAAAATCAAGTCGAGTGGTAGTGACTTCTGAGCTTTCTGCGCATAAACCTGACAATGGTATTGACTCTATTGACTATGGACCCCACCATGTCTCAAATAATACAATTCAAATTCGAAACCGAACCGAATCAGACCGGAGTGATCCCTCCGGTTCGACAGATAACAAACACAAATCAAAGGTAGGTAGGTTATTGAGGTTGTTCACATTCTAAAAAGGAAAAAGAGGTGGCTCGTCAATTCTAATCACCCTAAGCTTGAGTTGATCTGAAGCAACTTAATTATTAATCAATGACATTTTATTACATTACAACATTACAACATAGATGACTATGAGCACCAGAGTCTCATTATCTTGCTCTTGGAAAGAAGAGCCATGAGATAGAGAGAGCTTACTGGTTTGTGATCTGTTGATCATCTTATCTTATCAACACCATTGACTGATATCTTCAATCATTTTGCCATTATCCAAACCTGAAAAAGATAATTTGTTCACAATCAATGATTCATAATATGAATAGTTTCATATCCAAAGAAGTAAAGCTTATGAAAGTGAAGAAGTTGGTTTCACTTAAAGATTCATGAGCAAGTGTAGTTCCGTGCGTACCTGAGGCCTTTGCGGTTTTGGGTACTGCTCGAAAAAACTTCAGGCTCCATGAACGCGATGTTTCATATCTTACAACGTCAGGGATCAGGAAAACAACAGAAGTGATGGATTTTTTAGCAGAAGGATCGAGTTTTCAAATGATCTTGGGACGATAGATTGTTTACTTGAAGTATCCACATCAATGGAGGAGATACATAGTAGTCTCCATTCTCGTTACTCATCACTTATAGTAGTGCAACAACATCAAAGGCTTGAAATGATGTTTCGAAGAGACAAGAGATAATGATATTTTTTTCGTCATCATATTAGGGGCTGTTCATTTGGTCATCCAGACGCAGCGTCTGGACGCAGATATCAGACGCTGTTCGTTTTTGTCAAATTATGAAGTGCGTTTAGATGCGGAAACTGGATGTAAAATAAAACTCATCCAAAATATCCAGAAATTTTGGATAAGTTTGAAAGTAGAGTTTAGATGCACTTAAGTGCGTCTTAAATTACAAAAGTCAAAAATACCCTTATTTACAAAAATAACATTAAATCAATTATATTTTTGCCAAAATCGCAAAATCACACTTTATGCAAAAACCGCAAAATCACGTTTTTCCGTCAAAACCGAAAAATCACGTTTTTCCGTCAAAACCGCAAAATCACGTTTTTCCGTCAAAACCGAAAAATCGTGTTTTCCCGCCAAAACCGCAAAATCACGTTTTTCCGCCAAAACCGCAAAAAAATATTTTCCCGCCAAACCCGCAAAAAAATATTTTCCCGCCAAAACCGCAAAAATTATTTTCCCGCCAAAACCGTAAAATCATATATTTTCGCCAAACCCGCAAAATTGTGTTTTTCTGCTAAAACCGTAAAATCATATATTTTTTACTAGAAGTATTTAAAAGACAATCGTAAATTATTTTCCCGCCAAAACCGTAAAATCATATATTTTTCACTAGAAGTATTTTAAAAAAATTATTTGGTCGTTATTTAGAAAAGTAAATTTAAATCATAAATAATAGCATAATCACAAACATAAGGCATTTTGGTCATTTTACATTAAACGCGTCCAGACGCAAATACCAAAATACCAAACGAACATAAGTGCATCCATATACGATTTCTAGACGCATGAACCAAAAACATAAACGAACAACAGCGAGATGCTGCGTCTAGATATTGTATCCAGACACCCAAACGAACAGCACCTTAATGTTTCAGAAACTATCCTACCATCATAAGCTCATTTAAATTCATTTCCTCCACTCTCCCTGATTTGATTACCGGATCCAAAACCTCTTTCGGTTTTTCAACATCTCCTTTAACCAGCCTTGCTCAATCATTTTTTCTTTTAAACGCATAGCTTCAGCCAAACAACCGCTTTTCAACAGTCCATCAATCAATGTGTTATATGTAATAGCATTGGGAGTTATGCCCTTCTGTGGAAGCTTACGTAAAAGCCTCTGAGCACGATCTAGATTCCCCGATTTGCACAAGCCTTTAATCAAAGCATTGTATGTAACAATGTTAGGAATGATACCTTTCACAGACATCTCATCCCTCAGGTTAAACGCTTCGTTAATGTCACCATCAATAGCACAGCCATGAATTAAGATCGAGTACATGTATTCGTCTGGAATAAACCCCTCACGCGATAGTAAATCCGAAAAGAGTTTCCTAGCATCCTTGAGTTTCCCAGCTTTACAGAGACCCGCAAGAGCAACATTGTACACAATGTTGTTGGGAACTAAGAGTTTCTCACGAGTACTATTCTCGAGAGAATCAGCGATTTTTTTACTTTTAAGACACGTAGAAGTAGCACCGGGCTTAAGAACCTCTTTAAAGCTCGGATAACCAGGAAGAAGAAGATCAAAATCCACAATCTTCTGCAATAGCAAAAAAGCCTCGTCAATCTTGTCAAGCTGAAACAAAGTGGCTGCAATCTTGCTGCAAATATTCACATTTACAGCAATCCCTTTCTCTATCATCTCGAAACACGTCGCGTAGGCTTTATCCATCATTCCGATATTGCACCATCCCGTGATAAGAGCTCCATAAGTAGCAACAGTAGGAATTAATCCTCTAGCTCGTAGCTCGATTACAAGATCTGCTACTTTTGTCAAGTGTCTAGACTTGAAAGCACCAGATATCAGAGTGTTGTACATTTCTATGGTTGGGAAGATACCTTTTCTTTCCATATAATCTTTAACCCCAAAAGCCTCTTTCAAGTTTCCAACTTTATAATACCCGTGGCTCAACGCTTGATATGTTTGCACATCTGGTTGACATTTGAAATTTCTCAAATTATCGAGAATCTCTTTGGCTTCATAGACCTTCTCCATTTGACAAAGCCCACTAATCATTACATTTAAGGTTATCGTATCTGTCAATAGACCTCTTGCTAAGACATTCTCCCATAGCTTCATAGCTTCATCAAAATCGCTAAGCTTGAACAATGCTTCGAGTAGAGTACTACAGCTAATCTCATTAACGGTCACACCTCTATCTAGCATCGTCTTCCAAAGACTCAAAACATCATGAAAAGCACCGACTCGGCTATAACCTTTTAGAAGAATATTGTAAGTCATAATTGTTGGTACAATTTCCTCCTTTGCGCACATTCGATCACAGAGCTTTAAAGCCTCGTTCACGTGACCAGCCATGCAATACCCGTCCACAAGGGTATTGTAAGTATGATGATCTGGTTTCAAGCTCCAATCGTTCATCCGCGTAAATATTTCCTCTGCTTTAACTAACTGACCACATTTGCAATACCCGTTGATCAATGAGTTACAAATGGTTGTGTTTGTTCTCATTCCTTTCCCCATCATCTCATCGTGAACTCTAATAGCATTGCGGATTCTACCACTGCGACAATATCCATCTATCAACACCGTACATACGCTGATCCGGAACAAGTTTCTTTTCCTTTACCGATTCAAACACCTGCTCCGCGTCCTCCATCAAACCCCTTTTACAATAACACTTAATCAACGAAGTGTACGTAACAACGTTCCTGGAAACCCCTCTCTCAGACATCAACCGCAGTACTTTCGTCGGTCCCTCCACATCTCCGATCATAGCAAACCCGTTGATCAAACTATTGTAAGTTACCACATTGAGCTCCATCTCCATTTCTTTTGCAAATTCCATAGCTTTATCCATCTCCCCATTTCTACAGTAAGCATTAACAACAATACTGCAAGTAAACACATCCGGAGAAACCCCAAAGCTAATCATCTGATCATAAACATGTAAAGCCACAAAATTTTCACCTTTCTTGACCAAATTACTCAACAGGCTATTACAAGACAGCAAGCTCGGGATTCTTCCACAACTGCCCATGTTGTCAAACACATGTAAAGCATTCTTAATCAAACCTTTCTCTGCATATACTTTCAGAATCATGTCAAAAACTGTAGGAGAAAACGAAAACTTCTTGAAAACCCGAACGAGCTCGTCCCAGACAACGAAGCACGAGTGATTAAGAGCAACCAGTTCACAAAGATACGATCTTGTCCGATCGTACATTCTAGCTCTGGACAAAATGTGAACGAGTTTGCAATAAGCCTTGAAATCAGGTCGGAATTTTTGCTGTTTTGAAGCTAAATTGAAAATCTCGAGACATGGGTCAGGGTTAAGCTTCAATCTTCGGAGGAGGGAGTTGAGAAGTTGGTCTGAGAAATCGAGAGAGGGATCATGTAAAGCATCGTACCTTCCGAGCACGAGCAGACGCGAGACCCGGTCGATCAATTCGGGTCGAAACCGCTTGTGTCCTACCCGAAGCTCACGGCGTAAGGTTCTCGATGCATCGGAGAATCTACGAACATGGAGAAGCGGAAGCAACTGAATGGCAACAACGCGTGCCGGAGACCGGCAAAGCATCAGGACAATTTCGTAACTTGGGACATAAAAGTGCACTTCTCTGTAAAAATATCTCCAAGGTTTAGGCTTTTAGGGTATAGTTCATCCTAAAAGAGTAGGAGAAACCTTTGATTTGGAACTCTCAAGTCTTTGGTTCGGTTTATGTTTTAGTTTTGGATTTGAGAGCATTTACAAAGAAAACTCTGAGTCTGATTCTGATGGATGAACAGAAATACAAAAGAATCATGGAATGATAACACTATAATTTCAGTCACAAGAATATGGTTAAGATATTGCATTTTTTTCACCAAAAGAATACAGAACCCAATCTAAAAGCAAAAGACATTTGTCCATTTGGGTTGTTAAACCGGGAATCTCCCGGTCATCTGTATATGCTCAAGTGTTTTACGCAAACCGTACTTCTGAACCGCTAACCGTCCAGCCCTGAAACCGTCACCATAAACCGGAGAAGCATCAGACTCAATCTGGTGCTTGAAAAACTCACCAAGCTTCCTCTCGTATTGAGATCGCGGTCCTTTCTTCAATCCTCTAGAAGAAGAAGATGAAGAAGATGATGCGGCATTGCTTGAAGCAGCAGCTAACTCGGCTTCTAACCACTTATGAGCCATCACTTGACATATACCTTCTTCAACGTCTTGGCTCAGTGTCCGGAATCCTTTTTAAGACGATATCAACTCAACATGTGAAACAAGAGAAGAGGCAGTAATTTGAGAAATGAGAGGAGTACTAAACTCACCTTTAAGCCGCATCCATGCGTGCATCATCTCGTGTGCTAGAATCGAACCAGTGAGTAACCTAAACAAAATTCAGTAAAACGGTTTGAAATAACTGTCAAAAGATAAAAGACCAGTTCAATGGGAAACACAAAGGTTCTCTTACCTAGGGAGCCCGAATAAGATGAGAATGGCAGTAACTTCGCATTGCCGTGTTAACTTGTAAGGCTCTGTAATCATATTCCCAGCCCAATTTCCTGCGCCATGCTTTGATCGCTTTCTTACAGTACTAACTGTTTGTTCTTCTGAAAGGCATAGTCCTCTTGTCTCTGGCATGTGATAGTGACCCTAGAAAGAGCTCAATGAAAAGTTATACACTTTGAAAATTGCAAAATGTGATAATCATTTCAAATTGTTTTTTTTTTTGTACTCACATTCTTTTCACCTTCTCTGGCTTCATTAAGTGCTTGCCTTTCAACCAATAGGAGTGGAACTTCCTGCTCTACCTTCATGTTAAGTCCTTCATAGAATTCTTGTATCTGCAAGTACAGAGGTTGGCAATGACTGGTGTCCATGACCGCTGAGTCCAAACACTCGAGGCAAAGTTTCCGTCCATCGTTAAGTTCAACATATCTCGTATTCCTCGGCTACAAAATAAAGCCAAGTTGTCAATTTCCGCCCACAAAATGCGTGTATGTGTCGGGACATTTTACAGGAAAACTCACCTCCATTCTTTCACAACTGCAACATCTTGGGGTAGCATCGTGTTCGTGAGAAGGGCAATACTTCTGGACCCAAAAAGGATGTGCCCTATATTCAATAAGACCAGCATGGTTTGTTGGAATCTGTCCCACAATTTTACATTTGGAAAACAAGAAAGCAAGAGAAGATAAGTGCAAGATCCGAAGAAAACCACACATATATACATAAACTACAACAATGGAAAGGCTAAAGATAAACATACAAAATGGCTGCACACATCACATTTTGGATGATATCTCTCCCTGTAGCAAGCCTTGTGAAAAGGGTAGTTACCAGATGTTGAGAACTATAGGAAAACAAGTTATAAATTAGTTTAAAGGTTAAGTAGAACCCAAATAAAAGAGAATTTGGAAGAGATTGGTTTCACCTCGTACTCAGAAATCGGATGACTGCAACCATAACATCGAAAACATTCTGGATGCCACAGTGAATTAAGGCAATTCAGAAATCTTCCATGACCAATCTCCATATTGCAGCCAGCACAAATCCTATGCAGACAAGTTTTAAAACTAACAAATCCACAAAATTAACCCGGTTAAATATGATTAACTATCAAAAGTACCTGAAATCCATTGAAAAGGCAATAGGTTTTGGATAATAAATATCGCCATTTGCATATACATTTCCTCCTCCATACATATGTCCATTACCATATAAATCTCCAGTCCCATATGCATTCCCATTATCATATGAAATTCCACTTTTGTGTCGCGGTGAATTCCCAACTATCATACTTTCTTGTATGGCTCTAGCAAGTTGCTCATCTTCATCCACCAACAAGTGTTTCCCTGTGGCTATTATATATATATATATATATATATATATATATATATATATATATTATAAAAACAAAGTCTTCATATTTCTGTTTGGCTAAAACAACCGGAAAATGGACTCACCGCCCGTTTTTGTCTGTTCTTGATTCTCTTCTAAAAGAGACAATGCAATTGCACGGTCTATGTCTTCATTTTCCTGGTCATTTGATGTATCCTAGTAAAGAAAAAGCACAAAAGTTGAAGTAGCAGTACAAATTACAGCTACATATATTCCAATAAATCAAAGAACCATCTGCATTGAGACTAACCTCAGATGTAGATGGTTCCTGTGTATGAGGTTCATCATGATCAGCATCTGTATCTGCACTTGGCTCATCATGTGAAGAACATGCATCCGGATAATTCCCGTAATAACCATTGTGATTGTGCTCATTCCCCACCCGGAGCCTTTGATTAGAGCCTTTGAAGATCTTGTTAAACCAACCCATAATGCCTAAAAACACTATCTGTTCATAAGAAATGCACCTGATTCTTTCACCTGCACAAGCATGTCAAAATCCCTGATCTCATCAAAAAACTAATTCAGACTAAAAAACCAAAAAGGAAGTTGTTTCACTAATCAAAAGCCACAGAGCAACAAGCATTAATGAAATCACCAACAATGATTAAACCCTAAAACCTGCAAAATCTCCATGGCTCTCTCTTTGATAGAAATGTCTTTTAAAAAACGAAATCAGAAACCAAATCAAGTAATTTCGAGCTACAAATCAGCTCTAGGTTATACAAATCATCACGTCTAACCTTGAGAAAATTAAGGCGAAATCCAGGATCAGACAAGATCCCAATATGCTTGAAGAAAACCCCAAAACGATTTCTCTCCGCTTTTTGAGGTAACACGAAATTGGAGCAACAAGGGAATCTAAAAAGACCCTTTAGCTCTCCTTTCTTCAAAATTTTGTGGAGAATCTAAGAATCTACAAAACTAAGAGAAATAGAAGAAAAAAGAAAGTGAATTTCTTTTTTAATTATATATAAAAAGAAGGTAAGGCAACTTTGACAAATTCAATGTCTACGAAAACGAATAAACCCAGAATGTGCTTAAATACTACGCAAACTCAAAGTCAAAATTTGGTGAACCCAAAATAAAAATCGTAAATTTTTCTTCATAAGGATCACAAAGAAGAAGAAGAAGAAGAAGAGATCGTGTATGGAGAAATTGGAATTGGAGATTACAGAGGAGAAATTAAAGTCTTCGCGTCGGAAGTTTGGTCGTTGATGCTCTTCTTCCTTCTTCCAGGAAAAACGTTCCCGACGCTGGGACTGGAGGGGTTAGAGAGACAAAAGTCTTTATTTTCTTCTCCTGTTTTATACAAATGTCAAAAATTAATAATGGATTGAATCATCACTCTTCTAAATAATCATTTTTTCTTGGGATAATTTGGTCAATAATACCAAAATAATTATAACTCAAAATCTAACCAAAAGTGGTATATATGGCAAAATCATAGCCATTGGATATAGGTTTTTTGGTTAGATTTTGAGTTATATTTTTTTTGTTGGCTATTAAACAAATTAACCCTTTTTCTTTCTAAAACCAAAAATTAATCATTTTTACCGGACCACAATAGGTCGGTCCCTTAGTCTAATTCCTACTTTTGGAAAAAGTGTGATTTGATCCCAAGTATGATTGCGCATGTACGCATTTGACTTACCTCATGTCACTAGAGTAAAGTCACTTCACAAATTACATCACTATTAAATTATATTTGAATATTTATAAAAATATTTTAAACGGTTAATTAGTAAATGTGATATTTACTTGCAAAATATTTACTAACTAGATTAAGGTCCACGATAATGCGCATATAAGATCATTAAAAATTATTAATATATACTGCGCTAAATTATCATATTATTTTTAAAATATTATTTAAATACGGGTTAAAATAATAAAATATTAATTCACTTAATCATTATTTAATTAAATATCAATTTAGTTTTGGAATAGAAGAATTTTTCTTTTCTATTATTTGGTTAGTTACTTAATCATTATATTGTTAGTTTTTCATTTTAATTCTTTTTTTTAACTAACTATAAGGTTTAACTTAATTGTTTGTTATAATTCTCAAGTCACGATATTACTTTTTAATTGGAAGTTTTAGGTAAAAAAAATATTATCCAAATCATAATTAATTTTACATATGAGTATACTGATACGTGTCATCATCTGAATGGTGTTAGACACATGTCGCGATCTCGTGAGTTACAATTTTGCACATTCTCTTTTATATAATAAGATTAACAGATTTCACGTGCACTATTACATGAAAATATTGATTCTTTTGTCTTTTTTTTTTTTAAATATATTTTTGTCCAATAATTTAACTTGGAAAATATATTTAGGGTTGAGAATATAACGGGTACCCTAAGATTTTGGAATATTCGGTACCCAACCTGATCTTAATAGGTATTTGAAAAAAAGCTTCGTATCCGACTCATCAAAACGAATACCCTATTAAACGGATATCCTGTAAAAAAACCTTTGATCCGTTGGGTAGCCGACCCGTTACCCTTCTTGATAATTATAATGTAATTTATCTATAAACTATAATATTAAGAAGTTTATATACCATGAGAAATCATTATAAAAAATGATGAGAATCCTTCGAATATGCAACATATACTTAAAATAATAGAACATTACAAACTTTAAAACTTAAAACTTAAAAATTCTCATCTCTAAAATTATTAGTGACAATTAGGGATGGGCAAATTATCCGAATCCGAAACCGAACCCGACCGAAATTAAGCGGTTTGGATCTATATTGGTTATTCTTACATAACCGAATGGTTTTCAATTTGTTTTACTTTGGATTTCGGTTCGGTTTCGGATATATCCGATAACCGAAGTAATAACCGAAACCAAGTATATAGAAACAATGTATATTTTCTACTTATGTCCTTTTTATTTTTCTTTCACATTTTATACAACTTTTGAAGTTTGAACCTTATTAAATGGATATGACTCGTTTTGTCGTCATTTTGGTTTTTTATTTGAATTTGCGTCTTCTTTTTATACTTAGGCCTTATTCTTAATGTTATTAATGGCCTTATACTTATGATTGGGTTCGGATAAAACCGGTTCCGAACCGAATCCGATAGAACTTTGGATGAGTTTTGGATCTTAAAATCAGTAGCAAATCAGATCTGAACCCGAAAGGATCCGAACCGATCCCGATCCGTTATAGAAATATACCCGAATGGTATCAGTAAGCCCCAATCCGAAAATCCAAAAATTCGAAAAACCCGTACCGAATCCGACCAATAATCCGAATGCCCACCCCTAGTGACAATCCAGTGATACAAAAATTTATGGTGCGAAGATTATTCAACTATATTCAACTATTTTATGCTCATGTATTTAAATTTATTATTAAAAATAATTATTTAAACTCAAATGCTATACTATATACTTTATAATTTATTTTATAATTGAGTTTATCAAATATCATTGATATCAAATGAGAGTATTTATAAGCCAAGTAACAAATCGAGTAATATGACGGGTAACATGACATGTACTTTATAAAAAAATGATACCCGATACCCGACCCTTACCTGCGGATAGTAAAATTATAATACCCTTTACCCGACTCAGAAGTCACAGGTATCCTATTTTCGAGACGGATATGAACCGAGAAATGAGTAGAGGCGGGTAATGGTTAGAAGTACTTGAGTTGCGCAAGCAGCCTCGGTCACCTCCAAACAAGTGGGATTTAGGTGTTTTAGGCAAAACAAAAGAAAAACTCAAGAAGAAATGATAAAATGTTTCTAATGGTGTATGTGTATTCAAGAGGGTTGGAGATCCTTTCCTAAGAAAAATGAATTACATATTTATACTCCTTAGAGTCCGCCGAATAAACCCTGGAAAGTATCATAACTAAGAAGATCTACACAATATTCTCATATATTCTCGACTTATTCTCCAAGTATCCGTAGATCGGCAGGCTAAGCTGGTTTCGGCCTTATACCCTCCCAATGGGCGTAAAAGAGCTTCATGCGGCCCATCTAATCGTTTTTGGATGGATATTTGAGTCGGTTTGATCCTGGGTCGGGTCATGGTAACATGTGCTAAACCCGGTACCACCAATTAGTCCCCCCCCCCCCCCCCCCCCCCCGATTTTGGCAAACAACTGAGATATTGTAGGTAGAACGTTATGCTTGGCGACAGTTGATTTGACCCAAGTATCAAATCGACACATTCTTGTATAATCTACGTGGCATGTTTTTGACCTTTCGCTTCCGGAAGGCAATGAAAAGATAAGACAATTTTAATGCAAAACCGTTGTGCACACATAATTAAGGAATTAATGTGATTAATGTAACACCCGGTTCATTGACTAGAAGTCAACGGCCAAACATTAGTCATCTTAATATCATTTCATTGCTCTTAAAAATTTTCTTACATTATTTGGTAAATTACAACGTTTCTAGACTAAACACTACATTGCCTTGGGAAAGTTTTCACCATTACCGCTACTCCATCCTTACCATCCTCTGGTCCAACTCCTTGGTTACCTATCCTACCACTTTGGTAAGGGGTGAGTATTGAATACTCAGTAAAACGGTCTTCTCCGTTCCAAGACTTAACATATCCTAATCTTCCTGTAACCATCATAATCCCCATATAGTACCCAGTACTATGTGTCAAGGCACTTCACAAGTGACCTTCACTCTTATCCATTCAATTCTCACATTTTCCTTCCGTCCTAAGCAACGCTTAGTCCGTAACCCTTTCTGAGTAACCTGTAACATTCCTATCAACTAGTTAAACAACTATCATTTCCAATCAATAATCATTCACGAGAATTAACGTTATTCAGCCCGTCGACGGAATTTCTACTCTCTCTTTTCATCTAACATGACCCGTGGTCAAGTTAGGTCTTCGTGCCACTTTTTTAGGCCAAACACAAACAAGGCGGAACGCATGCCCATACATACGCTCTATACAATATATAATTCTGGTGGCCTTGTGAACTGGCTATCCTAACATTTTAATATGCATTCTACTCTAGACTCTTTCCTACAGTTTACAAGCAATGTTTCTACTTTCATTTTAACCTAGTCTTTAATACCTCTACGTTTTCAAACAATAGCCGAAACATTTCACACAATAGCTTTGCCCCGTATGGTCGGCCCTAGGTAAGCATGGCTACCCCAATACATTACCTGTGACACATATATGGCCATACGGAAGCCGTCTCTGCAGAAATATACACATAAGATTATCCGTTAATTATGGAAGACTCAGATACCAAATCGTATTCCTATTCGATATATGTTCTTCCTCTAACCCCGGATCGTATAAGTCTTAGCTTGAGTTTGCTTGAACCGGTCGAGCGCTTCTCAAACTAATATTACCGATAGACCTATTGTCGAATATACATTTTCCCATCCCAATCATGTCTGGGTAATTTACCTTAATGGTAAAGGAACTCGATAAACAAGCGAACCAGCGGGTTAAGAGATTTCTTACAATCAAAGTCCTTATTTTAGTTATACTTATCCATATAATGAGTCCCCTGAGGTAACCACAAAGTTACATAAGTCAATATCTGATTCCACCTAGCGGTAGCATAGTTTCTGTGTAACAGAACCCATGAACAAGTACTTTCTCAACTTAGACAATCCTCACTTGATCGTCTATCTTACCATAGTTCTATTTCCATGATTTAGAGATGATCGATCGAGTCATTTACCAACGACTGTGATCAGGTCAACACTTGGCTCATGGTAGCTCCCTAAAAGGGTATAGCTACGCCTATGCAAGACTCAATTTGGAAATGACAGTAAACCATCATTTCACACTTACTAAACAATCCTAACAATATAAAATGTGATTAGGACAATAGAACTCACAGAGCTCTTGCTCTTCTCACCAAACAACTAGTCACTCTTGCCTTAACCTTAGCTATGATAAGTTTCCCCGAACATATGGTTGATATCCCATGGCGTGTCCTCATCGCATGTATTCCATCCATAGCCAACATATTCATAGATCAAGCCTATTTCTAGACCATATACCATGAATACCTACGAGTCCTTAGCTGAATCGCCATGATCCAACTGGATGCTCTGTCACTGCGCCTATGGCTAAGGTTAAGCTTATCCTTAGGGCCTTGTGCTGGTTTCCGATTAAGGTCTTTATTGATCCCAGATCAAGACCTTACCAATCTGCGGACAGCTGGTTTCTAGGTTAGCATTGATGCAATCTCTACTCCTACACTGCCCGTACTAACCTTAGATAAGATGAACCGAGGTAACCCCGAGGCCATACCAGTATCATCTCCAGATCCTTATGTTGTACCATTATAACAAATACATGAACCCTTCACGTACCAGACCATCGTTCGTTCCATCGTACCGCGTACGTCAGATCCCATTCATTTCTTTGTTCCACGGACGTACTGAATTATCATTCATTATCCCACTGTGTATGTATGAACCACTGTCCGTCGTGATCCATCATCATACCCCGGTCGTATGAATGACCTTCCATCGTAAGCATACGCACGGATCCCGGATTTGTACGTACCACTTACGTACATATATCAAGCCCTTGGCTAGTTCCGAGAACCATGCTGAGTTTTTCTCGACCCATATCTACTCTACCCTTAACCCATACTACTAACTACTACATGAACACTACAATGGAGAAAAGAAGAATAGGAATATATTAAGTACGGATCGCGCCTTACCTTAGCTCTAAACCATTCTCTTAGGGACTTGGGGCCCTGCGTTCCTTCTCAAGCTCCTCCTTATTCTTTAGCCCCTTAGCGTTTCTCTTTGGATCTGGAGTTTAGAATATATTCGGTGGTGTGAATAATGAGCCGTCCTTGCTTACTATTTATAGGCCACCGAATTTCTGTAGAAGAATATTCACTTTTCTAAATTTTCTCCACCTCCTTACTATACGGGCCAAACCCGTATAATTCCTTCCTTTTCTTTCTTCATGTCGGTGGCCAAACCTCATTGTTCTAGGTTTCCGTCCCCTTCTCTTTTTTAACCATGGATGGCCCATTGTTCTAGGTTTCCGTTTCCCTTCACTAAAAGCCCATAATTCATTTAAACCTTATTTGACTAAACCGCCACAAACTCTCTAAATATTTTTAAGTAACAATTTCTCCCTTATCTGTGAACACGGGATGTTACAATTAACCCCTACAAAATAAATATGCCTTTAGCACGCGTGGCGCCTTTGACATTCTAATTTTTCTTTTTCTTATGTCCCTCGGTTTGGCTATAAATAACATAGCCCATGTCTCTTTCTTTCTCATATTCTTCAACCCTCAACATAATCCTAATTCTTACTTCCATGCTCATTCATTACCAAAAAGTTTTTCGTTTAGATCTGAACATGGAAAACAACAGTCATTGCTGGTGCGGAAAAAGGAAGCCCGAGATCAGTGTTGTTTAGGTCTTGGCTAATCCGATAGCTGAATCGTCTGATCAGCCAGAAGTGCCTTTCTCGATGTCGGATCCCTCAACCTAGCTTTTGTTGGTTATGAAGATCTCTAAGACTACGGAGAATCTCCCGGATCGTGAAAACATGGTGCTTCCGTCGTGTTACAAGTTGGTTGATGTTAATACCGTTGAGGTTCAACGATCTTTTGTCTTTCTCTATATCTTCTCTCTTAACTTCTGATTATATATTGAACCTTGTTTGCTTTGTTTTCCTTCTTGTAGTTGATTGACTTGGTCAATCGTCTCGTTCAATCATATGAAGCTATGGCTGGAGATGCAACGTGTTTAAGGTTGAATTCAGACTTAAAAGGCCGTAGTGCATTGAAGAAAGCGACTAGAGAGTTGGATCAGTTAAAAAAATACTCTTTTTAGAGGTAGGGTTGCATCTTGAATGGCATCGTTAAAGGGGTATCTTGCTATGATCCGCGAAGGTCAGGAGAACCTTTGGTCTACGTGCGAGACTTGGAAGAACTTGGCCAAGGCAATGGAGGTTGTAATGGGCAAGCATATAGACTTCTAGGTTGACAATATAGAAGAGCTGGAACTTTACATCGATCATCGAGATTGGCGTGATCACTTTCTTGCTCAGAAGAATGAGGCTATCGGCTCGCTCCAGTTTCTTAATGAGTTGTGCAAGCTCGGAATTGATACTCCCGCCGAACTACACCGATTCACCGCGGCTAGGGAAAGAAATAAAGCGCAAGAAATAGAGTTTAATGTGGATGCGCTGGGTTTCCTTTCTTTGATATCACCTCAGAGCGTAGAGGAACTATTCGACGAACCTCGAAGAAACAAAGCTAATGAGGAAGCTAGGGCGAGGTCTAAGAGATATATCTCTTAGGGCATCTTTCTACTGCATTTGTCGTGACTTTGGTCGAGGTTGTATTTGCAGCTGCTACTTTGATAGCTAGTCTATCGATACTGTTGCTGTTGTGGAACTCAGTCAAATTCCCTATTTTCGACAAAACTTGCCAAACAAGTCGCCTATTAAATTCAGACCATTATCAGTTACGATCTCGTTAGGTTCTCCGTGATGGCATATGATGTTCGTCCAAACAAAATTCTGCACGTCTGTTGCCTTGATTATTGTGAAGATTCGGCTTCGACCCATTTGGTAAAATATTCCATCATTTTCAAAATATGCTTCTTTCTCTGGAAGACGTGCAATGATCCCACGGCATCCATTGCCCATCACATGAATGGATAAGCAATCGTGGATGCCGAGTAGTATTGTGTTGGAGCTATTTTCATCGGGTCGTAGCATAGACATGCCTCGTATTTTTCAGCGTGCACTTGGCAACCTGCCATCATGGTTGGCCAGAAGAAACCAACTTCTTCAACTTAAGCGATCAAAATCGGCCCCCTAAGTTATTGCCTCCATCTATTGGCTAGCACTCTGTAGATTTCATTTCCGTTGATGAGTTGCATCATCACGGTTGACGCACTCCATCGAAACAAATGATGTTTGAAGAGGGTGTAATAAGCACTTTGAGCTCTTAACCGCCGAGCTGCCTATTTATCCTCTGGTTGTTCCCCATGCTTTATATACGCGATAATCTCTTCCCTTCAATCTTTTCGAGGGTCCTCCTCGGCTTCTGCCGAGGTATCCAATGCCGGTTGTGAATTGCAACCATCATTACCGTTTGCTGACCTGTAGGTTAGCTGATGCTTGGGCTTAATATATTGTCTACCGGGATGACTCGTCTAATATTCTACTTTACTGTTAACACAGCCAATACATCGGTTGCCAGATTCTCATTTCGTGAAATTTTCTTGAGCTTAAAATCGTCGAACCGGACCGTGACCTTCCTGACTATCTGGAGATAAGCGTTCATTTTGTCATCCTTTGTTTCGTACTCTCTGTTAAATTGACTTGCTACCAGTTGAGAGTCAGAGTTTTCTTTAAGGTGTTTTACTCCAACGACCTCGGCGAGGCAAATGCCAGTGATTAAAGCCTCGTACTCTGCATCGTTATTGGATGCCATAAAGTTCAAGCGGAACGATTGTTCGATGATTTCGCTAGTTAGAGAATCTAACTGTATTCCCACTCCGGAGCCTCGTCGGGAGGAAGAGTCGTCAACATGGAGGTTCCCGAATCCCTCTTCATAAATAATCTCAATGTTTTCCCCTTCCGAAAGCTCGGCTACGAAATAAGCTAAAAATTGAGACTTAACACTTGGACGTCCCTTGTAAACGATGTCATACTCGCTTAGTTTGATTGCCCATTTAATCAAACATCTGAACTGATTTGGACTGTGCAGTATGGCTCAAAGCGGGTAGTTGGTCAACACCTCGATGTTAAGCAACAAAAAGTAGGGCCATGCTTTCTTGCTAATATTAGCAGGGTTGACGCCAACTTCTCCATTGTGGTATACCTTGTTTTTGCACTACTCAAGGCTTTACTTACATAGAAAATTAGTTTATGTTCTCCTCGATCTTCTCTTACGAGAACTCCGCTGATGGCCGAGGTCTACATTACGATGTAAAGATACAATGTCTTACCTTCCTTTGGTTTTGCTAGGATGGGAGGCGTGGTATGATATTCCTTTAGGTTGGAGAAGGCTTGTTCGCAATCCTCATTCCACTCGAATGTCTTGTTGGCTTGAAGCAACTGATTGAAAGGCAAGCTTTTATCCGTTGATTTGGATATAAAGCAGGTAAGGCCCGCGATTCATCAGATCCTACACTTCTTTTCGGGTCCAATGCAAGCTTCTGCCAAGGTATCCAATGCCGATTGCGAATTGCAACCATCATTACCGTTTGCGAATTGCAACCATAATTACCGTTTGCTGACCTGTAGGTTAGTTGATGCTTGGGCTTAATATATTGTCTACCGGGATGACTCGTCTAATATTCGACTTTACTGTTAACACAGCCAATACATCGGTTGCCAGATTCTCATTTTGTGAAATTTTCTTAAGCTTAAAATCGTCGAACCGGCCCGTGACCTTCTTGACTATCTGGAGATAAGCGTTCATTTTGTCATCCTTTGTTTCGTACTCTCTGTTAAATTGACTGGCTACCAGTTGAGAGTCAGAGTTTTCTTTAAGGTGTTTTGCTCCAACAACCTCGGCGAGGCAAATGCCAGTGATTAAAGCCTCGTACTCTGCATCGTTATTGGATGCCATAAAGTTCAAGCGGAACGATTGTTCGATGATTTCGCTAGTTAGAGATTCTAACTGTATTCCCACTCCGGAGCCTCGTCGGGAGGAAGAGTCGTCAACATGGAGGTTCCCGAATCCCTCTTCATAAATAATCTCAATGTTTTCCCCTTCCGAAAGCTCGGCTACGAAATAAGCTAAAAATTGAGACTTAACACTTGGACATCCCTTGTAAACGATGTCATACTCGCTTAGTTTGATTGCCCATTTAATCAAACACCTGAACTGATTTGGACTGTGCAGTATGGCTCAAAGCGGGTAGTTGGTCAACACCTCGATGTTAAGCGACAAAAAGTAGGGCCATGCTTTCTTGCTAATATTAGCAGGGTTGACGCAAACTTCTCCATTGTGGTATACCTTGTTTTTGCACTACTCAAGGCTTTACTTACATAGAAAATTAGTTTATGTTCTCCTCGATCTTCCCTTACGAGAACTCCGCTGATGGCCGAGGTCTACATTGCGATGTAAAGATACAATGTCTTACCTTCCTCTGGTTTTGCTAGGATGGGAGGCGTGGTATGATATTTCTTTAGGTTGGAGAAGGCTTGTTCGCAATCCTCATTCCACTCGAACGTCTTGTTGGCTTGAAGCAACTGATTGAAAGGCAAGCTTTTATCCGTTGATTTGGATATAAAGCAGGTAAGGCCCGCGATTCATCAGATCCTACACTTCTTTTTGGGTCCGAGGGGATGGGAGGTTCAGGATAACATAGATCTGCTTTGGATTGGCTTTGATGCCTCGTTCTCTTACGAGATATCCGAGGAACTCCCTCGAGGTTACTGCAAATGTGCACTTTGTTGGGGGTTCAGCTTCATGTGTGTCGAAGCATTTGCAAAGATGCTCGATGTGATCTTTGGCTTTCGCAGACTTTACGAGCATATCATCGATGCACACCTCCATGGATCGACTGAGATGGTCGGTGAACATCTGATTAACTAGGTGCTGGTAAGTTTCTCCGGCGTTCTTAAGGCTAAACAACATGATTTTGTAGCAGTATTTTTCCATATCCGTGATAAAGTCTGTTTCCTCCATGACTGATTATACCTGAAAAGGCATCTATGAAGGATAACAGCTCGTTTTTGGTGGTAGCTTCAACAAATTTGTCGATATGAGGCAGAGGGAAGGTGTCCTTGGGCAAGCCTTATTTATGTTGGTAAAGTCTACACAGACCTTCCATTTACATTCTTTTTCTTTACCACAACTAGATTGGCGAGCCAGACAGACTACTTGACCTCGATTATAGATCCTGCTCCGAGTAGCTTTTTCACTTCATCGTTTACCACCCTGGATTGTTCTGGGCCCAACTTTCTTCTTTTCTGCTTGATCGGTCGGTGTGGTGAGTCGACATTAAGCTTGTGACAAATAATCTTAGGATAAATTCCTTCATGTCTTCTACCGACCATGCGAAGGTCGACACATTTTGTCAGAGCGGTTCCACAAGTTGATCTCGGATTGGGTCAATGAGGTCAGTACCAATGCCCACACATCGATCTGGCTTTTCGAAGTCGAGTACGATCTGTGTGATTGTCCTACCAGAAGGTATATCCATCTTCGGCTCCCTCGGTTTTTTCTTATCCATTTCTTCCTCCTGATTAGAGAACTGGAGTGCTAGCGTCGCTCGATCTCTTTGTTTCCTTTCCAAGAGGAAGCAATTCCTTGCCTCGGCCTGATTACCGCGAATTGTGCATGTCTCCTCAGCAGTCGGTATCTTTAGACACTGGTGGTGGGGCGATGCAACAACCTTTATGACATAAAGCCATGGTGTCGTGAGGATTATATTATTCACTGAAGTGGTGTCAATCACCATGAACTCGATCAGTCAAGTGATATTTGATACGCGAACCAGGGGTTTGACATTCCTGACCGTGATGGTTGTTTGATTGGCAAAACCAGTCAAAGGCTGAGGATCCCTCCTTTGTTTCCTTCGAGCTCCATTTCTCGGAGAGTACTCTGGTAAATCAGATTTACCGAGCTTCATGTATCGACCAATAACCAATTGACTTTGCAATCGTCTACCATGATTTTAATGATGAGAGGGTCATTATGGGGTCGGCTCAAGTTCACTGTGTCCTTTTCATCGAATGTAGTGGTTAGATTTTCTTTTTTCAACCCCGATCGTTCGTCCTCCCACCGGAGAGATCTGATGTCTTCTTCTTCCCTGATGGTTTCTCTCATGATCATGAATGTCGTCATGAGTTTTTGCAGTCGCTCGACTGATTTGCTTTTGATAAAATTGCGTGCCCAAAAACCTAAAGGCCCCATGGTGGGCGCCAATTGAAAGTATCGGAGTTGCGCAAGCAACATCTGTCACCTTCAAACAAGTGGGATTTAGGTGTTTTAGACAAAACAATAGAAAAACTCAAGAAGAAATAAAGAAATGTTTCCAATGGTGTATGTGTATTCAATAGGGTTGCAGATCCTTTCCTAAGCGAAATGAATTACATATTTATACTCCTTAGAGTCAGCCGAATAAACCCCAGAAATGTATGAAAGTATCCTAACTAAGAAGATCTACACAATATTCTCATATATTCTCGACTTATTCTCCAAATATCCGTAGGTTGACGGGGTAAGCTAGTTTCGGTCAATAACCCTCCCAATGGGCCTAAAAGAGCTTCATGCGGCCCATCTCATCGTCTTTGGATGGATATTCGGGTCGGTTTGATCATGGGCCGAGTCATAGTAACGGATGGTAAACCCGGTACCACCGTATCTGTGCCCATCCCTAGATAAAACCCATTTGATATATTTCTATGAATTAATGGACGAAAGAACACCTATGAACATAAGTCTTTTCATCTTGAGTTTAATCATAGACAAATAATTTACTGAGCTTCTTGTGTTTCTCAATTTTTTTTTTTTTTAATTTCAGCTTCATTTACTAACCGATTGCTAAATAATTTTGCAGGAAGCTAGGTAGAGAAAGAAAAGAAAGAAGAAATGAATTAATGATGTTATTACTTATTACTAGACATCAAAAAGTGACAACAAAGAACAAAACTTAACGAAACATCAGGAAAAAAGTTGGTGAAGCGTGGGTTACATTTTTTAAAAAGCGCTTATATATAATTTTACAAATAAGCTCAATTTACGAGTTTAATATTATAAAAATGAACCTTTAAATTGGACATTATTGGGGTACACATAAAGGTTAATTTTAAGTAAAGTTCAATCATGATTGTTACAATTGTAGTATTTAGTTTTGCGTATACAGACATGTCACAAGCCGTTACGTATGATATATTATTATAGTATTACATTCCATGAAATATTTAAACAACGTGTCAATGTGATATCATTCATCAAGCTTAGGATATTATAGTAAGAATACTACCTCACATATTCTTTTCTATGGAATACACAGTTGTCATTTGATTGTAGTCTTTTCTATAATACATACATTCGCGAAAGTTACGGTGACAATGAAAGTGATCCTTTTAGTGGGTTTCCATAGGCCCATTATTATTTGATTCAGTTGTAGATAGTGGGCTTTATAGGCCCATATATACGCGGCCAATTTGGTCGATGATTTCTACTTCCTTATGATTACAAACTCATATTCATTAACACTACTTCTTTTGTAATGTAAAAGATTTATCAAACAACAGAAAATTTTCATTTTAGAAATAGGAGTGGGCAAAAAATCTAAAACCGAAAAACCGAACCGAAACCGAAATCGAAACCGAACCTGATCAAATTACTCAAACCGATTCTCTAAAATATTTAAACGGGTATTCCACACTTGAAACCGAAAACCCATAACCGAACTCAAACCGAACTGAGAAACAAACGGATACCCGAAATATACAAAACATAAACAAACCAAAATATATTTAGAGTTAAGGCTCGGTATGTTCATGTAGTCTATGTAACATTTATAGTTTTCTCTTTGTTTTTTTGATCAATTCGGATGTTGTGTAAATTTCGGTGACAATAACCAATTTACGTTACTATTTGAACTATTACATTTTTTTTTGTTATTTTGTTCAAGGTATTTTTAAATAATTCGAATAATAAATAATTGAATTGAACCAAATAAAAAAGAAAATGAGGTCATTATAATTTTTTGGGTATTTTTTGAATATTATCGACAATTTTTTAGTATTACGGATAATCTGAAATCAACCTGAACCCGACAGAACCTGAACCAAATCCGACCCAAAGTTTTCTAATACCCGAATTGGTATTATATCTCTAAACCCGAAAATCTGAAATACCCGATACTCGAATGTCCAGCCCTATTAAAATTGTTTGGTAAATTGCTTAAAGTTTTGGATAAAATTTGAAAAAATAAATCATAATGGACAGAGAAATTGAAAAGTGTTGAGAGGTAAATAAATCAAACAGTTAGCCAAGAGTGACAAACCAATATATGAGAAGATTATCATGATATTGAATGCCCATGCATCAAATTCATATTTGTTAAGAATTTGGTGATTATTAATCAGACACATTCGTGACACATCTATCTTCCCGCGATGTGTGTCTCATGCGGATGCGGAGACTATTAACCACACACTTTTTACGTGTTCCCTTGGGATGCAAATCTGGGAATTGTCCCCTCTCCCTGGCGGTGTCATTAACTTTCCCTTAGAGAGTTTAGAGACTAATTTTGATGGTTACCGCCAGGTCTGGTCCTGAGATTTATAAGGTTCGACACGAAATAAAAAAAAAATGCATGTTATTAAAAAATCTAAAGCATAATGTTTGAAAATAAAAACAAAACCCACAAATTTTTCTTAAAAAATACAAAAATTCATGTTATTATGAAAAAAGAAAATTCAAAAGTCCTAAAAACCATTAAAATATATTGATTCTGAAAAATAACTTTTCTTGCATTTTTTTCCTACAAAATCATCCGTCAAACTTACATTATAAGTTTTTTAACTATGTCTCTTTCAATCGTGAGTTTGATTAATCATTATGATTTTTTTTATAAGTTAATATTTCATTTTTCACTTATTTACATATTAATATGGGCTCCATCACAATATAATTCTCTTTCCCATTATCTCATTTTTCATGACAAAACTGTAAAACATATATTATTTGCATTTAATTTGAAATTTTATGAGGCCCAACACCTAGGTGTCGTTGGTGTAACTACAGGACCGGCCCTGGTTACCGCACCACATGATTGGTCCGAATTGCGTGATTTGGCAGCTCTACGGGAGTCTTTTCCCGAATTCGAACTCATCTACCGGCAACGAAAAAATAATAAGAGAGCGGATTTGTGGGCGAGAATTGCGCGAACGCGAAATGTTATTTTCTCATTCATTAGCACATCACCTTATTGGTTTTCTGATACAACCTTTCTATTTGCTTAATCGATAAAAAGTATGTTTGTGACAAAAAAAATTTTAAAAAAAGGGATTTCCGACGGATTTCCACCGTCGGATCTATCTCGTCGGAAATTGAAGATCCGTCGGAAATCCGTCGAAATCCGAATTCCCGACGGATCTTGGTATAACGGATTTCGGAAAATCCGTCGAAATCCGAATTCCGACGGATTTCTGACGGATTCCGTTACCGTATACCGTATACGAATACCGTATCCGTCGGAAATTACCATTTTTAAAAATAAAAAAAAATCTTCGGCGGAGAATTCCTCCTCCTCCTCCTCCTCCTCCTCCTCCTCCTCCTCCTCCTCCTCCTCCTCCTCCTCCTCCTCCTCCTCCTCCTCCTCCTCCTCCTCCTCCTCCTCCTCCTCCTCCTCCTCCTCTTCTTCTTCTTACCAAATAAGAGAATATGAGCGGTATAAAATTAGAACATATTCCGTCGGAAATTTCCGACGGATTCACGACGGATTCCCCCGCCTTTTCGATGATGACGATGTGTTTGGGAGGGATAAAATTAGGGTAAAATACGTCGGAAATTCCGTCGGAAATCCCCTTGTTTTCTTGTAGTGTTAACACGAAGCTAATTACCTAATCTACAAGTATCATCTTCTTAAGCTTGACAAAAGTTTGCTACTAATAAACTTTTACCTGTCTAAGTGCCATTTGTTATTAAAAAGCAAAAAATTTCTTATATATATGCCGGGTATACATTAGTTGCATATGAGCCGTAAATTTGATTTAGATTTGTTCTTCTTCTTCACATTTTTGGAGAGTTTTATCCTTTATACGTACGTAATCTTGGCATTTTTAACTGGTGATATAACTCTGTAATTATTTTATAGCTATTTGATGATGCAGTTTCTATAAACTGGTAGGTTTACATCATTCTGGGAAATTCGATGAGACTTGCTAATATGCTAAATGCTCTGTATATGCTACTTTAGACTCATAGCTTTTATACAAAGTCCCTACCCAACACACCTAACTAAGGAACCTTCAATATAGACTGTGATGATCAAGTTTTGAAGTACTTTGTTATAAACCTTTATATATATATCCGTCTATAAATCTTCAGAGACCTATTTAGTGGTTCATTTTTTTTTAACACAGTTTAGTGGTTATTAAATTGGATAGAAATAGTCGCATTAATTATGTTTTTAGCAACTGCTATGAAAATTTCAAGAGAAATATTCAGCGTTGTTGGTTTCATCAAAATGATATCTTATGGCTGGTTGATTTGATTAAATAGTCAACGTTGGTAATTTGATTACAACTTGACTGGTCGTTATAATTTATGAAATGTTCTGGTTGCAAGCCAAACCAGAAAAAAAAAAAATTCTTTAAAAACTTTTACGAAAATGTACTTATCTTAACTATTTATCAAATAGGTGCTAATTAGGATCTGAATCTCGTATAGTAGATACTTAGTCTCGTATTATTAAGATTCGTAGTTCTTGATTGTAGAGAGTTAGGATTATATGCGTTCAAGTAGTAAATATTAAGTGTTGGTTGTAATGACACTACACAATAAAATAAATTAAGAGAAAACTGATATCTGATGATTTTTAGAATTTTATAATATTATCAACGCTCGTACATTGCAACAACCAAGCATAGACAAAGACACCCGCGTAAACATTTGTTCAATTTAAATAAATAAAAAAAATGTTCGTCTAGTAAGTATATATTAAAAACAATCTTGCAAAAAAAAAAAAAATCTGTATGGTATCGCTATTTAAATGTTAAAACATTATAAAAATAAACAATGGTGGAATTTTGTTTAACATATGAGTCACAAGTGATTTGTTTTATATCGTGATGACTCTCCTCCATAACTAAACATATTACATCAAGGAAAATTAGCAAATATAACCCCAAAAAAAATTATAATTAAAATTGTAATCAAATACCCTAAATCCTATTGTTATAATTTAGCCACATTAGTCAATTTTGGTTAGTTATCTAATTATTAATTTTTTTTGGTTACTTGGCAAATTAACCCTTACATCAATATATATAAACTCTTTGGTAAACTACATTTTTTTTTAACTCTTTTTTCAGGCACAAAATAAAATAGTTAGGACCACAACAAAAGTTATATGCATGCATGAGTGACAAAGACAAGAAGTAAGATTACAAAGCATCAATATAAGAAAATTGATTCGTACCAAACAATTAAATTGGTACATTGTATTTACTCTTTCCCTTTATTTTTTTATTTTTTAAATTTTCTCGAACCATATATTCTTAACGATCTTTTCTTCTCCTTAAACTCCTCATTTTCTTTCTTGCTTCCTCTTGTTTTCTTATTCATTTGTTTCTATGTATATATATGTAGAATTGTCTTTTAACAATTAACATGTGTAAATGTTTCAATTAAATATCAAACTTTTTCATTTTTATCAGAGCTTGTAAATAGTTCGAGACAATCTTGTTTATATATATGACTATCTATGTACATAATTGAATTATGTATCGTAAATTTAAAACCATAGTCATCATTAGTGGATATATAGTAATTTAATTTCCAAGTTTTTTTGATAAGCAAGACCCACTTGATTCGCTTGATTAACCAAACAGTATTATATAAAAGTCTACGTGAATACTTGTACGTAGTTTCGAGATTAATTTAATTCTGTTTTAGAAATGTGGTTATTTAAATGTTTACAAAATGGATAATAATGAAAGTTATATATAAATATAAAAAAATAAGATTTTTTTAAAAATGTAATATTACAATCCAAATAAAAGAAAAAAAACCAATCGAATTGTGCCACGTTACCCGTGTTACCGTATCACCCGACTCAGTGGGTTGATACGGATCAAACCCAAATATCACCATTACTCCATTTTTGATTTTTTTTATTCTGTTGATACCAATAAAATATCACGGATGGGCATGGTGCGTGTACAGTTTTGCGTATACAGTATTAACTAAATAATGGTTAATAAGGGATGATTTTCTATGACATGAGTCGGATATAAATATATATTATATAGATATGTGTACACTTGACTTAGTATGAATAACAGAAAATGCGGACAAATTAATTTTGTTTTCTTCGTACATGCGAATAATATTGAAAGCCATCGGCCCATCGCAAATAAAAAAAAGAAGTCTTATTTTAGCAGATTTGGGGTATATGTGTGCATGACAAAATAACACATACGTTGATGATAAAAAGTAACATACAAATTCAAGAATCCTATAAATTTGAGAGAAGAATGCCTTTCTCTTTATTCTTTTGTGTAACCCCTAATTCATTATAATGTATGTCTCTAGTTCTAGGTAATCAAGATTCTTTTTACCAAGTGTATTTTTTATCTTAATCGAATTCACGTTATAGTTTAAGCGATATAAACTTATAATATCTAAAAATCTTAAGCGAATCAAATGTATTTTACTTTGTTTTACTGGTTTCATTGAATTAATATATGTTCATCTTTATTATTTTATATAGTGTTATTACTTTTAGACTCAATTTTTCTTAGCGTATACTTAAATTTGATGACTTGTAAGATTCCAATCAAAAAGTTTATACTATTGTTGCCGTGACTCTTTTTAAATTTTTAGACAAGTAACGATAAAAGAAAATATAAAATAAACCTTAACCGATATGTATATGGAAATTTTCAAATCTATCACTTTTTCCTAATTTCTTATGAAATGTAACACAACCCGAAAAAGCTTACAAAATTTACCATATTTAATCTTTTAGTGTGTGCCTATTGACACAATTACCTTTAAGTTTCATCTATCTATTTAGTTTTCGTCCACGAACTTATGTTTGTCCACCGCATCTGTTTACATCCACCGTCGCCATCTTTACTTTTGACCACCGTCGCCGCCGTGTTCACGGCCACCGTCACCGTCGTCGTCGTGTCCACTGTCGTCGTCTTGTCCACGACCATCGTTCCGTTACCGTCGTAGTCACCATCACCGTTATTGTCTACGACGGGCGACGCTGTCCACGGGCACCGTCTCTATTCATATCCACCGTCGTCATTAACTACCGTCACATTTTTATCCACGATCATCGTCTCCGTCATCCTATTCTCCATCTTGTCCACCGCCGTCTTTATCGTTGTCCACAATCACCGTTTTTGTCCGCCGCCGCCATTTACAATCATAGTGTCCAACATAGTCTCCGGCACCATATCCATCGTCTTCATCTTTGTCCACGGCCATTGTAACATCCGCGAACAAAATAATAGGAATTTGGTACGTGTGTCGATCGACACAAGGGTTGTGTCGATCGACACAGTGTTATCGGGTTAGAATCGGTTTAAGTTTAATTGCTCGGTTTGGTGCGGTTTAGAGTTATAAACCCTAGATATATAAGGAGGATCGTGGTGCAGCCTTTGTGTTAGGGTTTAGAGATCAGAAATCGTGTTTGAGAGAGAGAGGAAGGAGATTACCTCATTCTAAGGATTCAGTCGCTGCTTGAGAGGACAGAACTGATCTGTCCTAGTAGAGAAGAGAAGCATACGATCATATCGTGGATGATCAGTGTGATTTTCAGTAGGTATGTTCTCTTCTCTCTTAGCTATCTATAGGAGGAAGCGTATTACCATTTCGATCAGTAGATTATGAGTTATGGTCGTTTTCCCATGAGTGGTCTGTGCAGATTCGTGTTTTGATCAGTCCTCTTGGGAAGCATTTTCCGGGCGTTTCTGAAGGAATCAAGAGAGGATCTATATTCCGTTGGAAAGCTCTTTCGCTCTAGTTTTCATATTGGTATTCCGATATGAATTCTAAGGTAATCTCCAATATCTGCGTTGATTTTAAGTCAGCATGTCGGTTCTGTTTTTAGGAAATCTAATTTGGTTTAAACCCTAGTTGTGAATCCTAGGTGTTAGAGGAAGTGTTCCTCGGTGTTTTTGTGTGAGATGAGAGGCTGCGTGGGTAGCGAGTCACTGATTTTGTGTGTTCTTTGTGTGTCAATTCCTTTATCAATCGTTCCCAAACCAAGGTGAGTTCGCGACCATGGTTTCTAGGCGGTGATGGATTGATTTGATGCGTTTTGTGATGTTTTTCGTGTGAATTTTGCATTGGTGATTGTTGTGGATATTGTGGCTTGTATGTTGTGTTTTCTCGTGCAGGTTTGCGACTCGAGTGGCTCGGAATCGAGTCGAGAGAGGAGAGAATCGATTCCGTGCACACTGTGAGGCGTGTCAATCGACACCAGGAGGGTGTCGAGCGACACGAGTGCAGTTGTCGTGTCGATCAACACCTTGCTGGTGTCGTTTGACACAAGCACTTATGGTTGTGTCGCTCGACACGAAGCTCTGTTGACCCGAGAGTGGTATGAATTGCTTTGTGGTGTTATGTGTTGTATTGTGTGTTTGTTTATATTGGTATTTGGTTGTTACATGAGCCTGAGTGATACGCCGTAGGTGGTATGACCGGCTCACTACTTACGCAACTCGTTTTCCCATGTGTTGCAGGTAAAAGAAATGTATGATCGCAGAAACATGACGTAGGAAGAGGATGATTAGGGTTGTTTGTTGTTATTTTATTCTGGTAGAACCTGGTGTTTTGGTTGCTAGAGTATCTCTTTTGGTTTAAATTGAATTTATTGGTTGAATTTAATTATGTGTTTTTTCGCTCGTTATTGCTATGATTGAATTGACCGTTGGGAATTAATAATTATGTGATTATTAATTCGGGTTAATTATTAAAAACAAAATTGGTTGTTTCAGGCATCGTTTCTATCTTCGTCGTGCCCACCGTGATCGTCACTGGTTTTGGTCTACGATCATCGTCACCGTTCACGGTCACCGTTTTTGTCTACGACCACTGTTGTTGTCCACGTCCACCGTCTCTGTCGCTGTCCACGACCATCGTCTCCGTCCCCGCCGTCAATAACCATCTCTGACATTATCTCCGGCAACACACCATTTTTTCAGTTTTGAGAAAGAGAAAAAAGAGAGAGAAGGAGATGTGTAATGGGTAAAAGGATATTTTCAAATATATGATACTAGGTAGAGGACCCGCGTTGATACGCGGGTAATCATGTTAAAATTTAGTCAAATATCTATTTAAGTTTTAGTTAGTAACCAGTTCAATTACTAAAATATATCGATATACAATAAAATACGCATCTTAAATCATTAGATATCAATTTTATCTACATTTTCATATTCTAATTTATCTCATACGGATCCTAAAATATATAAGTGTAATTCAATTCATATTTTTAATAATAAAGAAAGCAAATTCCTATGGGGCAATTGCAAATATGCCACACATGGCAAAAATTTAATCAAATATGCCAATGTTCACAAAATCATTACGAGCGTGTCACTGTTCACTAACTTAATGGAAAAAAAATCTCACTTTCTCTCTCATCTCTCTCACGCTGATCTCCCAAATCCAAATTTTTTTTCTCTTACAAAATTCTCTTCTTTGAAATTGCAAATCGGATTTGGGTTATGGATCTAGTGTTTTCGATTCTCTCTCTGACTCCATTGGACGCAAACGTAGTGAGGATAGATCTAGGATTTTTTATTCTCTTTCGTCAATGTAAATCTCTGTAAATTCCTTAAATCGATTTTGATTTCCTGAATTGGAAGAAGAAAAGAAGAAGAAGAAGACGAAGAAGGAAGACGAAAAAGGAAGAAGAAGAACAAGTTTAATCCATGAATTTTGCTTTTTTAAATTCGATTTTGATTACGAATTTGAGTTTTTGATTGGATTTTGATCACAAATCTAAGCTTTCTATTCGATTTGGGTTATAAATTTGAGCTTTTGATTCAATTTTTGTTCATATCTGGGTTTTGGTTATTTTTTTGTCAGATCTGGGTTTTGGTTGTTTTTTGGTCTAATCTGGGTTTTGGTTATTTTTAGGGTTTTCCCGTTTTTATAAAGTTTTAAAACAATTTTATAAGACTTTTTTACATGTCATTAAAAACTAAACAGTTAAATAATTTATAAGGTTTTTAAAAGGTTTATAAGGTTTTTAAAAGGTTTATAAGGTTTTTAAAAGGTTTGTAAAGATTTTAAAAGGTTTATAAGATTGTTTAAAAACCTTATAAAATTGTTTAAAAACCTTATTATACTTTACAAAAACCTTATAAAACTTTACAAAAACCTTATAAACAGTTTTACACGGTTGTAAATAGTTTTATAAGGTTTTTTTAACAGTTTTACTAAACCTTTTAAAAATATTATAATTTTTTTTAACAGTTTTATAAGATTTTTTTAACAGTTTTATAATGTAAAGGAAAAACCCTACCCCCATTCCCTCCCCCCAAAATCTATACCCTAAATGCATAATAGTTAACCCAAACTCGAAAATTTACAGTCGTTTGTGTTTGAATTTGCTTTGAGATCTATTCTTCTTCTTCTTCTTCTTCTTCTTCTTCCTAAATCTGCTCGATCTAATCTCAGATCCACATTCTTCGTCAACAACAACACATTCTCAAATCTTCTTAGCGAAAATCGCGATAGAGATCAGAGATAGTGAAATTAGAGATGACGAGAATCGAATTTAGTGACAGTAAAATCCGATCTCATGATGACGATCTGGTAGAGAGAGAGAGAGAAAAAAAAAACAAAATTTGGATTGAGAAAAAAATTGGATCTGGGAGATGAGTGTGAGAGAGATGAGAGAGAAAGTGAGATTTGTTTTTTTTTCATTTATTCAGTGAACAGTGGCACGCTGGTAATAATTTCAAAACAGTGGCATAATTGAAAAGTGGCATGCCAATAGTGGAATAACTCAAATTTTTTCAATTACTATATTCTTACCCATAATGAATATATATTCTTCAAATAATGTATAATTAAATTATGACATAATAAAATTCATGTAAATAATCTCATAATACCTATAAAATTATTAGAATAGTAGTTGTATTGTTATTATCTTTTTAACTTATACAATTTTCATTTTATACAATTTCCTTTTCGTAGAAAAATATTGAATGTACCAATCTTATCTTAAGTCAAAATTTTCGTTTTTTGTGATTCTATAATTCTGTTGAAAAGTATGCTATAGATTTAGGTTATCCTTGCAATGGCTATGCGTATCTTAAATTTTTAAATTTAGATTTCCATACCCTTCTAATTATTTTTTTGTTTTTCAGTTTATATATCCTCTTTTGTTTTATCATTTTCTTCTTTTTCTTTCATTCTCTCAATATTTTTTTTGTTTTTCTACAACTTCGATTATCTCTAAGTTACTTTTTCACTTTTTATTCTCTCTACTTTTTGTTTTTTATGACTTTATTTTTTTATTTTGTTTCCTAATCTTTTTTATAATTAATTTTCACTATAGTTCGGACTTCGGACTATTAGATTTTTTTTTTAATATTTGATTTGTTACTTAATAATTACATTGTTAGTTTTCCATTTTTAATTTACTTTTTACTTAATGATTTAATTGTTAATTTTTCATTTTTATTTTTTATTTTTCCTAATTAATTTTAGTATTAACACATGTCATAATCTCAATCAATATTAGACACATGTTACAATCTCGTTAATTACAATTTTGTTTACGTGTAAAGCTCCCGTCGGCCGGCTTCTCTTTTATATAATAAGATGGTAGATTTAATAAGGGTTAGAGAAATGTGATAGATTTTATAAGGAATTTTTTAAGAAGTGGTATGAGATATAATTTTTCCATAGGTATATAGTTGTATGCTTGTTGAGAGTCAAATATAAATTAGAAAGCTAGACTTTTAGTCTATTGATTTAAATTTAGAACTTGCGTGGCCGCGTACTTAGGAGTTAAGAACTTGATTATTATTTTTAATCAGAGTTTAGGAAAACGATTTTGTCTATAAGATTAGCAGACTGTTAGAGACAAGAAAAACAATAAAATAATATTAGTAGTTAGAGTTCATCAAGAACCAGACAGAAATAACTAATTAAAGAATAGACCAATAAATGACTAAAAACAAATATATAAAGTCCATCGACCAAATATACCTCATATAAAAATACTATGTCTATTAATTTTCGTGGCATCAAAAGTCTATTATTGTTCGTTATTTTTCTTGTTAAGAATCATAACTAAAGATCTAGTATTTTTTGAGAAAAGTAAGACTAAATCTTATATCGTTGACGTCCCTTTGGTTCTTCATTTTTTTTGTTTTGACGGCAGTTGCTTCACTAGTTGCTCAATCACGAATTTGGAGAACAATTGAAACTTGGAAAATACTTAGGTTCACCTCTAGGGGTGAATCCTTTTGTTCACCCCCTCTTCTTAGATCCAATGAAAAACTGCCATGTAATAAAAGAATTAAAGAAACAAATTAAAAATTAAAAAAAAAACTAAATAAATCATAAAAAGAAATTAATATAATATTATCTAACTAAACAAATTACATAGATCCTAAACCTCAAACTCAAACCCTAAACCTCAAAACTATACCCTAATTTGGGAATAGTTAACCCAAAATAAATTTTGAAATCAATTTTTGTAGTTTAAATTTTTTGGGTTTGGGTTAACTAATCCCAAATTAGGGTATAGTTTTGGGGTTTAGGGTTTGGATTTGAGGTTTAGGATTTGGATTTGGGGTTCAAAATTTATTTTGGGTTAACTATTCCCAAATTAGGGTATAATTTTGAGGTTTAGGGTTTGAGTTTGGGGTTTAGAAAATTTATTTTGGGTTAATTATTCCCAAATTAGGGTATAGTTTTGAGGTTTAGGGTTTAGGGTTTAGGGTTTGAGTTTGGAGTTCAAAATTTATTTTGGGTTAACTATTCCCAAATTAGGATATAGTTTTGAGGTTTAGGATTTGAGTTTGGGGTTTAGGATCTATGTAATTTTTTTAGTTAGATAATATAATATTAATTTCTTTTTATGATTTATTTAGTTTTTTTTTAATTTTTAATTTGTTTTTTTAACTTTTATTACATGGCAGTTTCTCATTGGATCTAAGAAGAGGGGGTGAACAAAAGGATTCACCCCTAGGGGTGAACCCAAGTCTCACTTTGTCCAAATTACATGAACAGGAAAGTTTGGGTTTGAAAAATAGATTAATACTTTTCATTTGAATAAATGTACTCAAATATACTTATTAATTAGCCTATGAGATTATCACAATAAGCAAAACTTGTTAACAATAAACAAAAACTTGGTCATCAGTTCATCCATTGTCATATATGGATTTTAAGCTCGAGCCACTCATTTCATACTAATATATCACAGTAGTATATTATTACATATAGGTTTTGTCACGGAGGAGAATCAAAGTTTGTATCCAAAAACGAAATTAACGCGGAACAATTTTTGCCTGATCCTAGTTTTATATAATAAAGACAGTCAATCCATATACTAATAAGTCTCTAATCAAATTCGAGAAGACAAAACAAGTTCATAAACAAATTAACAAAAGAATAAAATATGCCATTAGACTTCTTGAAAGTCCTTAGAAATTTAACAAGGACAAGTACAAAAAAAGCGAATTATTGTTCTCTCAATGCACGCCTTGCCGAAATTTCCTCACAATAACCACCAAATTTCTCAAAGAAAACTAACACTTTAGATCTTTCAAACCTCCTAGAAAACTAAACCAATATTCAAAATCACGTGCTTCCTTACTAAAACCAAACCCGACCGACTTACCCAAGATCCGACCGATCCGACAATACCTTATAAATATGCCCATGCAAACTCACAAACAACTCAAAACACTTCATCAAAACCATTTCTCTCTAGTTCTCTCCCTCTCTCTCATAAACTTTCCCAATGGCTTCTAACTACGATAAGCTTACTTCCTCGAGAGTAGCGATCATCGGTGCTGGTGTTAGCGGTTTAGCAGCCGCTAAGCACTTGGCCCGACACAACCCAACCGTGTTCGAAGCCTCTGATTCGGTTGGAGGTGTTTGGAGAAGCTGCACTTACGAGACAACTAAGTTACAATCGGCTCGAGTCGACTACGAGTTCTCTGACTTTCCATGGCCCAATAGAGATGACACTACCTTCCCATCTTACGTTGAGATCTTAGAGTACTTGGATTCTTATGCTAAGCATTTTGATCTCCTCAAATTCATGAAGTTTGGCTCTAAGGTCATCGAAGTTAGGTTCACCGGTGACGGTGAAACGCCTCAGCTGGCTGCCCTCAGTGCTTACGACAATTTGTTGCCTGGAAAACCTGTCTGGGAAGTTGCCGTTCAGACCGGAGATTCTGGAGATATTCAGGTTTGTCTTAATTCGTTTTACATGTTGCATGCAGATCCGTCTATTTAGACGTGCAAGTAGAGCATTGGCATGTATATTTGTTTCAAATATCTATTTGGTAAATTTAAAACTCACAATGATACCTGGAAATTAAAAAGTAAATTATGTAGAAGTTAAAAATAAAATCTGAGGATGTATATGATTTAAGTTCTTGTTGTTTTTACAACCATTGCATGCATGCATTAACCAGAGTTTACGTACGTCTCTTCAAATATATGTGAGCTATCATATCATATTTTTGTTAATAATGCGTATATATGTGTGTGCAGTGGCATGCGTTTGAGTTTTTGGTAGTGTGCACCGGAAAATACGGCGACGTGCCAAGAATACCGGCGTTT
This sequence comes from Draba incana, assembly GCA_963576765.1. NCBI lineage: Eukaryota > Viridiplantae > Streptophyta > Magnoliopsida > Brassicales > Brassicaceae > Draba > Draba incana. The sequence continues at coordinate 16,703,335 of OY755208.1, forward strand.
CCGGCGAAGAAAGGGCCGGAGATATTCAAAGGCAAAGTGATGCATTCGATGGATTACTGCAAATTAGAGAAAGAAGAAGCTTCTCGTCTCCTCCGTGGCAAGAAAGTCGCTGTCATTGGCTTCAAGAAATCCGCCATTGATTTGGCTTTAGAGTCTGCTTTAGCCAATCAAGGTACATCCGTACACATATAATTATAATATACTCTTTCTTCACTAAAGTCTTTGATTAATTAACACTATAAATCAGCGTCACTCTAACAATTGGATCAAGTCAGAACAAAATAAACAAATTATTTTCTTACTATATAATATATATTTTGGTTGGACTAGGACCGTTATTGTTCCAATTGACACAATCAAACAGTTGCTGATACTCGTTAATAAACCAACGTATTATATTTATATATTCCAATATGATCCATTTTGATTATTATATAATATGATTCCAATAATTAAATACAAGTTAAATCTAAATTTTGCAGGAGAAGAAGGAAAAGCATGCACAATGGTGGTGAGAACAACTCATTGGGTTTTCCCACATTATTGGGTATGGGGTCTACCATTCTTTTTGTTCTACTCAACCAGAGCTTCTCAATTCCTCCATGATAGGCCTAACCAATGCTTCCTTAGAACCCTATTTTGCCTCCTCTTCTCACTACTGGTTTGTGATCTGAAAACCCCCAATTTCGCTTCTATAAAATCGCGCAATCATGTGGAGTTTCTAAGTTTTTTTAATAAACATATGACAATACAGCGTGCCGTGGTTTCCAAGTTCATCGAATCATATGTTATGTGGAAGCTTCCTCTAGAGAAATATGGTCTTAAACCGAACCATAGTTTCGAGGAAGACTATGCGTCTTGTCAAATGGCGATCATACCGGAGAATTTCTTCGAGGAAGCGGATAAAGGGATGATCCGGTTTAAGAAAACATCAAAATGGTGGTTTTATGATCAAGGGATTGAGTTTGAGGATGGAACTACTCTAGAAGCTGATGTTGTGATACTCGCGACCGGTTACGATGGGAAGAAGAAGCTCAAAGCCATTGTTCCTGAACCTTTTCGAAGCTGGCTTGAGTTTCCATGCGGTGTTATGCCTTTGTACAGGTACGTGCACTTTCAAGATTAAGAAATTTCAAATGAAAATAAAATCAATGAAAATAGGTATAATTCCACCTAGAAATTTTAGAAACTGAAATGATGTGAAAATGCATTAGTCGCACACCTAATAACGTCGTGGTATACGGATTCTCTAGGGTGTACAAGTTCTTTTGAACCGTTGCTTATCATAACAAAACCTAAACTAAATTTCAGGGGAACAATCCATCCATTGATACCGAACATGGGTTTCGTGGGATATGTCCAAAGCAACTCAAACCTACACACATCAGAGCTACGTTCGCTATGGCTAAGCCGGCTCTTGGATGGAAAATTCAAGTTACCGAGCAAAGAGAAAATGTTGGACCAATTCTCAAAGGAAATGGAAGTTATGAGAAGCTCGAGCCGGTTCTATAAACGTCATTGCATCTCTACTTTCAGCATCCAACATGCCGATGATTTATGTAATGATATGGGACTCAATCCTCGGCGTAAACCCAATTTGTTACTTGAAGCTTTTAGCCCTTATGGCTCTCAAGATTATCGACTTAGTCAAGAAGAGAAGATTGCTTGAACTAATTGAATATACGACACTCAAATAAATATGACCAATTGTTAAGGGATGTTATGATTATATTAATAAATAAATCATGTATGTTTGTTCGAGTACATGAGATATTTTATTGTACTACATTGAAAATAAATGTTTTAAATAATTCTTACAGTTGGTGAAGATTTAAAGATTTATATACATATCAAATTTTAATTCTATTTGATCCAACTAGCATGTTAGTTATGTTTTGTTCTTTTTCTTTTATCGCGGTCTTTGTCTCATCTCCGAGTAAGTAATGAAGTACCAGTTTTATCCTTTTTAGTTTTTAATCAATGATAAGTCACTTTAGCAACCGATTCCTCACCGTCACCGGCATCATTCAAGAGAAAGGGCTAGAGACAATTCTAAAACTCTAACTCTTTGTTTTTGGATAACAATGGAGGGTTTAGAGAAGTTTTACAACAAGATAGTGAAAGATACGAAATCGGCGGCTTCTTCTTCTTCGTCTTCTCTTTCCGGAGAAATCGAAAAACTTGAAGAATTTTCACTTATGGGTCCGTAGAAAAGTGAGTGATAATGTTCTTGCTATACTATGTTGGGATAAATCATGAATTTTCTGGAGAAATTTTGATAATTTCTCAGTTCCACATCAAAGAAAGCTTGTGAATAATTAAAATCCTTTGGTCAGACTCATTAGAGCTTGAATACCCGAGAAACAGAACCGTGCAGGTCGATTATAAATGATGATCAAGTGGGAGATTAGCGTTTTTCTTAATTGATTTGATTCAAGTCATTTGGCTACTATGTAATGAGTTTACTTGTTTGTGTACTATAACTCTATATAACCTTTCATCTGACCTATCTCGGGACTGACTATATAAGCGGAGTTTCGGTCTGGACGTGTTCAAAGCTATGCGCTATTTTCTTCGTCGCTGGAGTGTTTGTGGGTTACCCGCTTATGAGACGGGTCCGAAGTTGGGCTTCCAAATTGCAGGAAGAATAAAGGATGACTAAACTCAACATCTTCTTCGCCTTTTATTGCAATTTTGGTATAGTTAGCACAAAGGCATTACTCTATTCACCTACTTGAATGAATGTGTTTCAGTACCAATTTACTGTGCCTAAGGCAACTTGTCGATGAAACTTTGCTTTTTTACTTTTTCTTCCTTCGTGACTAGTAGCTTGTGGTAATGAAAATAGAGATTGGATCATTTCCGGAAAATCGAATATATTATTCCGTATAGTGACGTATATATGTTATTTTCATGCCTTTAGGCGGTTCTATACAAATAGGCAGAACAAGGTTTCCTTTTGACATAGTGTATATAATCTATTTCGCTGAGTGACTATTAGTATGAGAAAAAATGATGGCTGGTGTGATTTGAATCTCACTTTCGGGTAAGTGATAGAAGTTGACATGTAACATTGAATTAGAAATGCTCTTTGTGAAACTCGAACCGTGTGGTTGTTTTTTGACTCATTTCTTGTGCTTGCTTCTTCAACTCATTTGCCACGGTTGGTATGCCACAGTAAAACACTCCTGCACAATACAATATTAGCAAACAAGGTCATGTGTTTGCCTCTGTTATTTATTGCTATTGCTATGTTGTTTTTTTCTTTGTTTTCCAATAGTATATTACATCATTAGCTGATTGTATAGAATATTTACCGACTGTTGAATTTGGATGCTTTCTTGCTATGCTACTGAAGACTTCCTTCCAGTTGGGCCTAGCAAAATGTGTTCTCACCTGTTCGAATGATGTTGTATTGTTAGTGGTAGGTAATATTGGGAAAAAGTTTGTTTGATTCTATGCCGTGCAGCAATTCTTACCCGTGTTCCGGATAGGATATCAACCCCATGTTTGGCATGGTTCAAAGCTTGGACCATTTTTATCAGGGTTGATCTTGCATCGCCTTCATCATATACGCTTGTAAGGTAGTTGTGCAACTCAATTTGGCCCTGTTTCACGGGAATATGTTAGTCTATCGCTCAAATAGGTTGAAGTGGTGATCAAGATAGATGATATGTTGTGTTTATTACTCTGCAGTCCATGTCTGATATTTCCTCCATTACTCCTCTAAACCATTCAACGGATCCTGGCTCCCTTGTTACCCAGTAGAAATGAGCCTTCACTGCTTTCTTTTTTCCTCCATGTGTTGAAGTTGAGGTTGTTGTGGTGTATGAAGATGTATAGCTATTCCAACTGAAATCCGATCTACTGAATTCATTTTCCTGCGCCATAGGAAGTTAGAGATATTATGTATTTGGTGCAAGGTTCCTGATTTCTGGTGCATTGGATCGGGCTTACTGTTTGTTCTTCTCTTGAATTGTTCAGGAGATCCTTCAGGATGCTTATGAAAGGAGTAGCTCCTATTCCCAAACCAATGAGGAGCAAGACATCATAATTTCTGTAGTCCTGTGCTGGAGCTCCATATGGACCATCCACTAGTAGTTTTGGTCGGCTGCCAAAGCAGGATCAACAAGGCATGTCAATACTAAGTATCTTAATGTAGTAAGGATGAAGCAAAGAAGGTTGTCGTGGAATTTACTGTGTTAGATCGATATTGCAATAGGCAGAGAATTTTGATCGCCCAATCACGCACGTTGAAAGATCTTTGCCTACGGTTAGAACTCGTCGAAGCTCCTCTGTCCAGTCTCCGAGTGTACGGATGTGAACACTAAGTTGGTCATCTCCTGGTGCAGAGGTAATAGAAAATGGATGCCTGGAAGGTTTAGGAAACATCTTTCTGTGTGAAACTCAAGATGGTTGCTAACATTATTGAGAATTTGGAATCACTACTCACCATTCGAATCGAGAGATTTTTGGACACTGCAAGAATATGTATTGACCGCTCTTGTACTTGAATCCAGGAGGCTTTGACATGATTAAGCTGAGTACTTCCCCAGGTAGCATAGAAACCTGCAGAGAGCAAGATTGGAATGTTATAGGTTTGTTTATGTTATTAAAACACTTGTTAACATGAAAGAATTTTCACAGTGAAGGGTGGTTGCCTTGAGGATTTTGACAGAGTAATGCTTGGACCTACAAGCTCGCAGACTTCGTTCTGCCACATAGAGCACCAGAGGAACCGAGATGTACATCCACGTCTGAGAGGTTGTACAGCAATCAATTTAGGTTGTAAGACATTTTTAACATTTTGGTATAAGATCAAAGTGAGATTAGGTTCTGCTTACAGTTTTCTGATACCACTTATCAACAAAGAAGAGGAAGGTTCCGTGCACCATGAGCATAATGTAGACAACCACTAGAAGGTGATGAGTATACCAAAATGCGTTAAAACCAGTCAACCGATCAAGTGGTGCAGGTAGCCTCACACGGTTTCTCCTGAAATGAGTTGATGCTAACGTGAATGCGATGACTGTCAAGATCACCATCGAGATCCCGGTGATTCCTTCTGCACCTGTCATCAGGTCTTTGAATGTGGGCTTAACACCATTGAAGGATGAAGAGATCATTGCGAATTCTTCTGGACTTGAGTTGATAATCCGGGGAAAATCACACGCCAAATGGGTACCAGCATGAACAAGTATCCCAATTGCTATGGCACAAGCAATAATCTGCACACAAACAGAACAACAAAAGAGCCAAATCTCAAGTTTTATAATGATGAAGACTGAGAAATCGAATGAGTGAAGGAAGGTTGTACTGTATTTTTTGTACCTTATGGAAATTGATGTTGTCATCAAAAGGAACAAAAGATCGAGCTCGCGTAGACCTTAGCCAAGTCAAGGTGTTTCTACATACAGGTAACAGAACCAGAGCCATATTGAGCTTGAGAGTCTCTGCAGCTCCTTTAGCAGTGGTTAAGCAATAACCCATGACCTTAAAAGCAGCCTTGTCTCTGTACTGTAGAAACTTCCAGACGAAGAGAATAGCCATAAGAAGGAACCACAACAACAAAACCCAGCTTCTTTGCCAGTTATCTAGAACCAGACATTGAAGCTGTTGCCTACATTTTCGAACCACGTGACGAGGTCTAAGTAGAGTCCGTCTAGGTGTACTCATCCCAACGCTTGTTGTGCTAAGCGGTCTACTGTAATTCATGTATGCGTCTCTCTGAAGTAAGAGTGTCTCGAGTTGCCATAACTGAAACAACACATAAGGTTAGGAGAAAAAATCATTGTATTGTGTTTGAAGAGTGATAATAATATGTTATATCTGCTAATTTTTTTAACCTCAATGTATCCAAAATTCTCTGGATCAAGCTCTTCCATGATAAGAGATGCATATTCTTCTGCTTGTTCCTTGAGTTTTGCTAACTTGTTTGCTGATGCGCTTAGCATTAAAAGCTGTGTTTCAAAAGGATAAAAAGTTATTTAGGTTATTTGATTGTTTCAAATGTAATTTATGTATGTGTTTGCGTTTGTATGTTCAAAATAAATTACCTCTTTGATTTCTTCTCTTGTGATCTTCCCATCTTCGTTGCTATCTGCCCTGTAACAAATAAAGTATCTATTTATCGACAACAATGTGAAAAACACTGCAAATTAAAAATCATAACAAAATTTAACTTCACTGAATTAAATGTTGGGTGAAAGATTGAAAATTTGACAAAAATCATTTTGGCATTTGGTGGATTTAACTCATTTAAGAGTCAAGGCTTTGTAAGAAACTTATTGCGGGAAAAAAAAACTGAAGGAGGAAATTTTTTAGAAAAAAAGTTGAATAGTTTGTTTTACTGGGCCAAGTAAACCTCGGCCCAAAACTAAGACCTTATTTTCACCGTTGATATGCGTGTGAACTACCAGATCCAATGGCTAAGAACACCACGTGATTTAAATGATGTATCTATCTACAATGACATGAGAGTTACTAATGAATATATTTCGATCACATTGCGTTAAAAAACCCATCACAATTCCACTTAACTTCTGTGATTTAAATCACTGAAATGTTGTGAGGTATTCTCACTAAAAAGATAACAATTCTCAATGAAGGAGTGATTGTTGAGCTAATTATTTTCTTTAAGTGATAAGTGATTTAACCAACTTAACTTGACAAAAACAAACAAAAAGTAATATTCAAAGTTGATCTGCATTATTCAGACTTTTGGGATATTATTTACAGATAAAAACTTTCTTCAATCATTAATTTAGAGAGAAACGTTCTTGGATCAACACATTTGTTTTCTTTCGCTAATTGCGTTATTCCCGTAAGAGTTATTATTATAAACGTAAAGACAAAGAGAGTAGAAGAAAACGTACATATCGAAGAAAATCTGAAGACGCGCGTCGAAGCTTTGATCAGAAATCTGTAACCAGAAATCATGAAGCTCGTCTTTCGTTATCTTCTCCAATTTCTGTCTTCTTCTCCGCGCCAATGCATCGAACACACTAACCGCGAATTCCTTCGAATCCACCATCCCTTCATTTTTTCAAATTTCAAATTTTCAAAAACAGAGATTCTTTCTTTCTTTGTTAGTTATGTGTATGTATGATTACTTACCAACGCATTCACCAAAATCTTCTCGTGAAAGTAATCCTTCTTTAGAAAGCGATTCGAATCGTTTCTCTACTTTCTTCCACATCTGATCGCAATTACAATCCCAATCGCAATCGCAATTATTTCCTCTCGTTGTTTTGTTGATGAATTGTAATCCTTTTAATGCTCTCTGCGCGCTCGAAGTCGATCGCTGTAATTTCGCGTTTTCCTTCCGTTTATCTCTCGCCGTCATAATCGGCGTCTCCGATTGACGTTCGAGATCTCTCTCTCCCGCGGTTGAAGAAGCCGCCGATTCCGACCTCAATAACCTCCCCAATTTCTGTCGAATCCTCGAAGACGCCGACGAGAGATTCCGAGATAATCTCGATCCGGGGCGAGAATCGGCGGAGGCAGCGGCTTCCGGCATTCCGCAGACGACGATTGAGTCATCTCCGTCGAGTTCTAGAGTTACCTCGACGAGCTCTCTCTCCCAGCTGCTTCCGCTTCCGGAATCTCCGTTACGAGTCAAATCGTTGAGAAAAACCGGCAACATTGCTCCGCCGGAAACCGGAGATGATCTTAACTCGAGACCACCGTCGTCGATTTCATCGGCGTTACTGAAACTACTCGATCTGGTTGAGAAACTCAGAGGAGATAACTTCATCAAGCTTAATCAAACCACTCTACACTAATAATACAATCAATAGTTTAAATTAAATCATCAACTTGATTATCACCATGAAAAAAAGAGAAGAAGTTGAGAAAAAAATAAATCAACAAGGAAGAAGAAATGAATAAAAAAGAGAGACAGAGAGAGAGAGAATCAGAGAAACAAGAGAGGCACTTCTCAACCGATCGATACAAAAATCAAAATTACACACAATTTTCAACGCTTTGTTTTTTTTTTATGTGTGGCCAAGTCGTGTATCACAGTTGTTGCCTTTCTTCTTCTTCTTCTTCTTGAAATTTTTTGAATTAATTTAACTTTTTAATTTAAGAGTTTGTGTGTGTGTTCTTTTTTCCTGTCTACTTAAACTAATCACCTCTACCAAATTTTATTTTCGTGAAAAGAAATGATAAAGATTAGTTGTTGTTGTTTACCACAAAGAAAATGGATGGGAATATTTATTTTACAATATTGGGTTATGGTCTAACATATGTGATTAATTCACTAATATCTTAGTGTTCTCAGTTTAGCCGCCATAATTAAAAGAACATTCAGAATTAAACTATTACTACTAACAAGTACTAATACTAATCAATCAGTAATCACAAAGTAATAATTGGATACAAATTTAACAATGATGATGATAATCGGCACTAATGACATTTGTGTGTACCTTAATGAATAATTTTGCTTGGGAGGGGAAGAGAATTGTTGTCTGATTAGCTGGAAGAAACTCAGGAGATTAAGCCACGTAGAAACTTGATGACACAGAATCAAATTACTTAATACTATATATGAAATGTTAAGGGAGAAGAGAGAGAGTGGGAGACAAGAATACGCAATTATTTTATACGTTACAATATACAATTGTCTTAAGAAAAAATATGTATAGATTAGAAGGTCAAGGAATTTTTACAATGTAAGGAAAATTGGAGAGAGAGAGATATAAAGAAGGGCTTGAAGGAATAGAAGAAACTTTGGGATTGTGTTAAGTGTGACTATTAAATCTAAATGTTACGCTTTGTTCGCAAAGCAGTACATAGCAATGTTGTACGTCCTAAGTTTTTGAGTACCTCTCCTCTTCTAGAATCTCTCTCTCCTTATTCTAGGGTTGTTTTGTGAGCTTTTATGGGCTCATTTAATATATGTAGAGATCCGCCCAATTGGTTTGAATGACCATTAAACTTGTATCATTTAGAATTTTGCTCAATTGGTTTTTGTTTGATGATTTTATAATCTATGATGATGTGAGGTGGTGTTGAATTAAGAGTTTAGTAGGAATCTATTCAAGTTTAAATGTCATTTAATTAAATATTAGTACAATTCACTACTGTTTAAATGTAGTTAGATTTTAAATCATTTTCAATTTAGAATGATTTGACAATTTATCTTGTTTCAAGTATAAAGAACCAAATCTTAGACTAATCCCATGAGTCTATGAAAACATATAAATAAGGATCACTACAATCTACTTATCACATCAATACTCTCCCAACCCTTTAACCTAATAGCCGCCTTCACCAAAATCCAATCTCCTTTACCGGTGAGCGGTGGCTCTCACCGCCGTCGGAAAAGGATTCTCCTCATGACCTTCTTGCTTCATCGACTTCACGGTTCTAGCAATAACTTGTGTATCGACTAGGATCTGAATCTTCGTCTGGGTTTTTCTTTGTTCAAATCGCCGCCGGTGTTCTTGTGTTGGGTTGAATCATCTCTCTCAGCCATCACCTATGTTGTCTCCTTCTACTTGTGCTCAAGGACGGTATCAAGATTTGAGAACCAGATTCTTTAGCCGATGAGATTTGATCCCGTCGACTTCAGCCTCTCGCCGCCGGTGTTCTTTGGTATGTGTATGTTACAAGGCTCGTTAAAATTTCTATCCTCTAATTCGAGTCTGGAGAGATCCATCTTTCTTCATCCCGTTCTTACAACAGAGTCACCGGTTGATGAGTCTCCGGCGAAAACCCTGAAGATGAAGTTTCCATCTTGGCTGTCTAATTAGAGCTTCTCCATTCGAAGCTTCGAGTCCGATGTTCCATATTACCGGAGCTGGCATGATGTCATTGCAAATTCTCTGTCTAACACATCAGTCTCCAACGATCAATCAAAGCGATCCATGTCGCTAATACCCCCTTACAAGATTCCTTGTGGGTGGTTTTAGCCTAGCTTGCCATCAAGGGCATTATTAATTGGTGGTGAATCTGATTCTTACCCCTGCGATCTTAATGTTAAACATACTATTGAGTCCACTAATCTTTCAGTCAATAAAAGCTTAGTGTTTTCTGGATTTGGAATATCAAATCTAATAACCCTGTTTCTAATGACGCGTTCATGGACTAGGCCGAGGCCGGTCCAAGAGCCACGGAACGGCCAGACCAAACGAGGATTGTTTGGTCTTAGATCAGGCTAAGTAGCTCAATGACAAAGCATGGTGCTTGGTTAAGCTTCTCCATGACTAATCAGGGTGCTTGGTTAAGCTGCTCGGTGGCTAAGCTAATTTATCATGACGTTACCTTAGGACAAAGTAACGTACGTTTCTTTAAAATGAAGTAACGTACGTTTCCTTGGGAAGAAGTAACGTAGAGATCAGTTTTTCCAAACTTGATATTTTTATGAAAATATAAAAGTTTGCTGAAGCACGACACATCAACTCGGAATTGAGCTGCTTGGGATTGAGCTGCTCATGATTTAACGTGCTCGGGATTGAGCATGCACAACAAATCTGTGACAAGCACGAGGTGTCATGCATATGTGAGATGAGTCAACGGAAGCACGACAAATCTGAAGCATGAAAAATCTCGTAAGCACGAGGTGTCACGTATATGTGTGATGAGTCAATAGAAGCACGACAAATCCGAATTACGACAAAAGTGTAAGCACGACAAGTCAGAAGCACAACAAATCTGTAAGCACGAGGTGTCGCGACCGTGAGCGAAGAGTCAGCGGTGACTCAACTACCTGTCAGCAGCTTAGTAAAACCTATATATAGGAGCAAGTAGCTTTCATTATTTCCATGTTCTCAAACACCAACACCTCTCTGAAAATTACCTTGGAAAATCCAATCCTTTCACGTGTTCGTGATCCAAGACGTTGTCTTATCCGAGTAGCTCAGGAATAGTTGATGTTCTAGTCGGAACTCTGTTCATTTCGTGTGAGCGTAGAGTTAAAACCATCAGTGCCTTACGCCAGAGTTCGTTATCCAGCGTCCAAGTCTTAGAGCTTTATCGAGAAAACTTAGGATCCAACAGGGAAACATGGGATCAGACCCTAGCATATTTCTGAAGATCCGAAGAAATTCCTTAGCAAGTCCCGATCCGATCTAGAAAGCAAGACCAAATCTAAGGCAAACCCAAGAGTATAACGCTTAAACAGAATCGCATACTTTACCTCTAACAAGGTGAGTCTTGGTGATGTTTGATCGTGTGTTAGATGAGTATAACACATGTTGCTTGTTTAGTTTATCCTAATAGAGGTTCATGCAAAACAATCGTAGAATTTATAAGTGTAAAGAATGAATTTATACGAAATTGTTTACAAGTTTATATGCATACATGCTTGTATCATAAATCATATAAATTTCTTAAGTACGCAATATGTTTTTCCCTTGGTTGGTCCGTGGCTTTTACCATTTACTGAGGAGTAATGGTAGTAAGTTCACGCACACACGGAGAGACGGGTTGTTTAGCCTAGGGCCGTGTACTGCATAGATGTAGAATTCCGATGTGGTTCCGTAAGAGTACGGTTACATGAATTGTTTAAGGATCCTAAGTCATAACCTCTGTGGCTATGGACCAAAAGATGCCTTGGTTACATGTGATGATAATGGACAACGCGTAAGGCCTTTGCGGAATTGAAAACATTAACGCATTCACGTTTAATTATGCATGCATTTGAGTGTTGATTGTTATTTTGGGTTTTGGGTTGGGAATATATATTATTGACTGTTAGGGGAGCCTAGACTCACTAGGCAATTAGTGCTCACGACTCAATCTGTTTTGCAGGTAACCTTTAGACCTTTGGGAGCACACGACGAAACATTAGGAAAACCAGTGGTAGAATTCCTTGCTTTTGTAAATGAATAATGTTTATTATGTACATATAAATGTTTCGTAGTATCATACTCGCGAGCAAATATATTTTTGTAAGAGTTTAAAAATTATACGTATAAATAAATAAAGAAACGGTTTAAATAACTCGGGTTTCGTATGATACTTAATCCTGTCCAGACGATCCAACTACCGTTCAAGACTCAGGTTGAAAAGTCTTGAAGTTTTGATCGTTAGGAACCGTGTGCTCAAACATTTATTCTGATGTTCGAAAATGCATTTTTGGAACCTCTGAACGTTTGGCCGAGTATGTGCACGTGGCGTCTCCGGTCTGGATTCGGGTCTACGGTTGGTCGGTCTCGTTCTTGTTTGATTGTTGGGCGACCGATCGGGTCAAGTTTGGCCTAGTCCGGGTTGGGGGTGTTACAAAAGTTGTATCAGAGCATGGTTTTTACGATGCTCAAATGAGACTTGTTACCAGATGTTTTATCGAGTCAAAATTGTCGCAAAAGCAATTATGATAAACTGATCATGTTCGAGTGCGAAGTTAGATTTAATTTTGGTTAAGATTTACTGGATTCTTTGAAACAGATGATGGCATGTAGGTACGCTGTACAATAGGACGCACGATCGTCTAGTACGTGAAATGTTCATGTATAAAATTTACTGGTATGGCCTCGGGGTTACCTCTGTAAAATGATTTGGAGATGTTATCGGTATGGCCTCGGGGATGCTTCGGTACCTTTTGTCTAAGGTCAAGACGGACAGTGTAGTCGCAACGATTACATCAATGCTAACCTAGAAAGCAGTTGTCCGCAGATTGGAAAGTCTTGATAAGCGGTTAATACGACCTATATCAGACTAATTGACCAGCACAAGTAGGAACGTGAAAGTGTCAGCCAGAGATTTCACCGAGATCGAGCCACTGGATAAGCAAAAAGTCGATAAGATGTGTAGATTCCCTAGATAAACCTAAACCTTCAAGACCTTTATAAAGGTTTCCTATATGGTAAACAAGGGTTCTAACTTTAACATCTTTTCGTGGTGAGTGAATCTTTTGTGATGAATGTTTAATATAGATATAATAAATTAACTAGGAAACAGTACATGTTTGTGGTGTACCCACGCATGTTCTATTAGACTAAGGTGCAAGACATAGTTTTATATCATCTAAAGTCACCACGAAAGGAATATATAACTAGGAAACATTACGTGGTTGTGGTGTACCCACACACGTTCCGTTCGACTTAGGTGAGAAGTAGAGTTCATATCACATGATGTCACATTGAGTTTCAAAGAAACTTTTATGAAAGTAAAAGTTTCTATCCGCGTTAGAATACCCGGTAACGAAAACCTTCATGCCGATAGTTTTTTTATTATGTGAGTGCCAATTTTTATTGGAGACCATATTTTCATATCAAACTTATAAGTCAATCCATTAGAAGAATACCAAGTTATCTTAGGAGTGGAATGGCTAACGGCGTTATGGCACTTGTCAACCAGAGTCGAAAAAGAGTAACCTTTGAACGCAGTCAAGGAAGAGTAACCTTTGACCGCAATTGAGGAAGAGTAACAATTAAGTGATCTAGGAAACTATCTATATTGGAATCAAACTGAATAGCAAAATATCCTTTATAACGGCCTTTGGAGAAAGTGCCCTTAAGTTACCATGTGACCTTGAGCATAGTTAGTGATATATAAGCCGAGCAGAAACTCGAGTTGTTTCTCGTAGTTAGTGGTTACATTGATGTGTTTAAATCTTTGGAAGAGTTACCACCATCTGGTAATGATATGTTTATCTTTCTGTTGGGACCGGGAGTCCATTAGCTAATGCGTCATACCAGATGGTCCTGTAAAGCTAGCAGAGTTGAAAAAGGAGTTTAAAGATTTGATTCAGTCGAGCAAGTTCATCATGGTGGAGAGATGTAGTTTTATTCGTCAATAAGAACGATGGTAGTACACATATGTGTACAGATTAATCAAGGAATCAACAATGTTTTTAACAAGGATTGATGAGTTGATAGATTAGTTGCAGGGAGCGCGTTGTTTTGAAGATCGAATTAGCATCAGGCTAACATCAAATTTATATTGATGAGACGGATGTCATGAAGACCACAATTAGGACACGTTATGGCCATTATGAAATTGCGGTCATGCTAGTTTCCCTAAATAATGCACCATTTGCATTTATGCGGTTGCTCAACAAAGTCTTTGGGATTATTTAGATGAGTTTTTCATCATTTTCATTAATGATACTTTTATCTATTATAAAACCGCGAAGAAGCATGTAGAACACTTAGGGAAAGTGTTTGGATACTTAGGGAAAGTGTTGGAATGCTTGAGGAGTCAAAAGCTTTTTGCTAAGTTTAGAAGCGGGAGATTGGATTTTTAGGGCACCGGGTATTGGAACACGGAGTTCCGGTTGACATGGAGAAGATTGCGGAGAAGATTATTGCAATTCAGGACTGGTCAAAACCAATCAACGCCATAGAGATACGGAGTTTCTTAGGATTAGATGGATATTACCAGATTTCCATATATATCTAAACCATTGACTTGCCTGAACGGAAAAGGTGTAGTCTTTATGTAGAATGAAGAAATGGAGAAAGCGTTCAACCAGTTAAAGAAGGCTTTGACCACTAGACCGGTCTTAGCCTTACCTGAGCTGAACCAACCATTTATGATATTTCCCAATGCGTGTAGACGGGATTAAGTTGTGATTTGATGCAAGGCAAGAGGGTAATTGCTTATGCATCTAGACAGTAGAGAAAGCACGAGGAGAACTATCGCACACATGATCTAGAGATGGTTGCAGTTGTATTCACCCTGATTTCTGTTGGCCAATATGAAACGATCAGTTGTGAAGTGAGTACCCCAGTACCAGACTTGTTAGCATATTACATACAGAGTTCACTGATTCCAAAATAGAAAAGGAATGTGGTTGCTATGGAATTAGTTATAAGATTAACGAGAGAACCCAGATGGAAAATGACGCGATTTGGGTAATCTTAGATCGTTTAACCAAAAGTGCATATTTTCTATCTATGGAACAACACGATTTAGGTAATCGTAAAACAACACGGTTTGGTTAATCATGGATTATGTTTTAAAGAGATATTGGTTAAGTTGTACATAGATAAAATCATCAAATTCGTGGAGTTCCAACCAATATATTTTATGGTCGTGATCCGGAATTCACGGCTAGATTTTGTAGAGCTTTTCATAAAACCCTTGGAACAGTTTAATGCATGAGCACTACTTTTCATCCAGAGACATATGAGTAGACAGAGCAATTATTAGGACATTAGAGAATCTACATCAGATGTGTTTGTTGGATTTGGCTAAGACTTGGGAAGTCTTTTTGCCCATAGTAGAATTCACATACAATAGTAGCTACCATGCTAGTATTTGTATGTCACCGTATGAAGCGTTATACGGGCGTCCTTGTCAAACATCTAACTATTGGATTGGAGCAGGAAAATGAAAGGATTTTTGGACAAAGTTCTGAAAGATACTACAGATAGAATTAGCCTTGTTCAGGCTAATGTGAAGAAGATGTATGCCGATCAACATAAGAGAGCAGTTGTTTTTGAGGTAGATGATTAAGTATGGTTAAAAGCCAAATCAGAGAAAGAACATGATATATTTTCTAAACCAAGTAAGTTAGTTGTGCAGTATTAAGGTCCTTACCACATCATCGAAAGAATAGGAGAAGTAACTTATGAGTTGGATTTTATTTCAAGTATGGGATTACATGATGTTTTTTCCATGTAACCATGCTGCATAAGTTTATCCGTGGCCCAAACGAGCCACCATCAGTACGGATATCAGATCCGCAAACCAAACCTAGACCTCCTTACCCAAAACCTTTAAGGATTGGTGAGACACAATCTAGATATTTGAAAGTGTAACGCCTCGACCGCCGTCGTAGGGGAAATCCTCAACCCCTCGAGAGAAATCCACATCTTCCAATGGGCCCCACGTCCACCCTCGGCCCATGGGCCCACCCATGTCAGACGGTCGATGCTTTAGTCCGGGAGGCTCGGAAGTTATGTTTACTAACCCTGCAAATCACCACGCGATCTTTCCTCGTGTTTTTGACCTCACTCACACGATACTGAAAATCACTTCCCAGTAGGTCACCCATCATGTAACTACTCCAGCTTAAGCACGCTTAACTTTGGAGTTCTCTCAAGACCTGAGACCGAAAAGATAAGTGCACTTTGGTGATATAGGTAGCCAAATCAATGCTTTTAAGCCTCTCCGCATATACTGCATATACCACTTATGCCCTAAAATTGGGGTGTCACAGAAAGGACAAGAGATTATGCAGATTAAAGTTATTAGAAGAAAGAACCAGCAATACGTTGTTACTTAGAAAGATGAGGCAAGATTTAGGAAATCTCACCCGGAGATGTTTACTGCATTTAGAACCGATGAAGCCGGACCGTCACATAGATGAGAATTCAGGACGAATTCTAATGAAGGGAGAATGTAATGACCTGTTCATGGACTAGGCCGAGGCCAGTCCAAGACCCACGGGACGGCCAGACCAAACGAGGACCGTTTGGTCTTAGATCAGGCTAAGTAGCTCAATGACTAAGTAGGGTGCTTGGTTAAGCTGGTCCATGGCTAAGCAGGGATGCTTGGTTAAGCATCTCGGTGGCTAAGCTAAGTTATCATGGCGTTACCTTAGGACAAAGTAACGTACGTTTCTTTAAAATAAAGTACCGTACGTTTCCTTGGGATAAAGTAACGTAGAGATCAGTTTTTCCGAACTTGATATTTTTATGAAAATATAAAAGTTTGTGGAAGCACGACACATTAGCTCGGAATTGAGCTGCTTGGGATTGAGCTGCTAGTGATTTGACGTGCTTGGGATTGAGCATGCACGACAAATCTATGACAAGCACAAGGTGTCACGTATATGTGAGATGGGTCAACGGAAGCACGACAAATCTAAAGCACAACAAATCTCGTAAGCACGAGGTGTCGCGTATATGTGTGATGAGTCAACGGAAGCACGGTAAATCCGAAGCACGACAAAACTGTAAGCACGACAAGTCAAAAGCATGGAAAATCTGTAAGCACGAAGTGTCGTGACCGTGAGCGACGAGTCAGCGGTGACTCAGCTACCTGCTTAGCATCTTAGTAAAACTTATATATAGGAGCAAGTAGCTTTCATTATTTCCATCTTCTCAAACACTAAAACCTTATAAAATCCAATCCTTTCCCGTATTCATGATCCAAGACGTTGTCTTATCCGAGTAGCTCAGAAATAGTTGATTTTCTAGTCGGAACTTTATTCATTTTGTGTGAGCATCGAGTCAAAGCCATCAGTGCCTTACTCCAGAGCCCGTTAGCCAGAATCCAAATCTTAGAGCTTTATGAAGAAAACTTAGGATCCAACACAGAAACGTTGGATCAGACCCCGACAGATTCCCGAAGATCTGAAGAAATTCCTTAGCAAGTCCCGATCCGATCTAGAAAGCAAGACCAAATCTAAGGCGAACCCGAGAGTAGAATGCTTAAGCATCATTGCATACTTTACCTTTAACAAGGTGAGTTTTGGTGATGTTTGATCGTGTGTTAGATGAGTAGAACACACGTTGCTTGTTTAGTTTATTCTAATAGAGGTTCATGCAAAACAATCGTAGAATTTCTAAGTGTAAAGATTGAACCTACACAAAATTATTTACAAGTTTATATGCATACATGCTTGTATCATAAATCATATAAATTTCTTAAGTACGCAATATGTTTTTCCCTTGGTTGGTCTGTGGCTTTTACCATTTACTGAGGAGTAATGGTAGTAAGTTCACGCAGACACGGAGAGACGGGTTGTTTAGCCTAGGACCGTGTACTGCATAGATGTAGAATTTCGATGTGGTTGTGTAAGAGTACGGTCACAGGAATTGTTTAAGGATCCTAAGTCATAGCCTCTGTGGTTATGGACCGAAAGATGCCTTTGTTACATGTGATGGGAATGGACAACTCGTAAGGCCTTTGCGAAATTGAAAACAATAATGCATTCACGTTTAATTATGCATGCATTTGAGTGTTGATTGTTATTTTGGGGTTTGGGTTGGGAATTTATATTATTGACTGTTAGGGGAGCCTAGACTCACTAGGTAATTAGTGCTCACGACTCAATCTGTTTTGCAGGTAACCTTTAGACCTTTGGGAGCCCACGACGAAACATTAGGAAAATCAGTGGTAGAATTCCTTGCTTTTGTAAATGAATAATGTTTATTATGTACATATAGATGTTTTGTAGTATCAGACTTGCGAGCAAATATATTTTTGTAAGAGTTTAAAAATTCTACGTATAAATAAATAAAGGAACGGTTTAAATAAATCGGGTTTCGTATGATACTTAGTCCTGTCCGGACGATCCAACTACCGTTCAAGACTCAGGTTGAAAAGCCTTGAAGTTTTGTTCTTTAGGAACCGTGTGCTCAAAAGTTTGTTCTGATGTTCTAAAATGCGTTTTTAGAACCTCAGAACGTTCGGCCGAGTATGCGCACGTGGCGTCTCCGGTCTGGATTCGGGTCTACGGTTGGTCGCTCATGTTTTTTTTTATTGTTGGGCGACCGATCGGGTCAATTTTTGCCTAGTCCGGGTCGGGGATGTTACACTGTTCCTTCGGGAAAGAAATGGAATTCCTTCTGACGATTGATATTGAAAATAAACGGTTTATTTAATGCTATCAATGTAATTGCTAGTTGTTCGACTAGGGTTAGTATTGCAGCTTGTATAAGAATGATTATAAGGATCTCACTGTCTTCCCTCTTCTCAAGAGTGGTCGTAGCTTCGGGTATTAAACCGGCAGTTTATAGGAATGGAACTACTATCTTGCTAGCTTATGTAAACGTTTTGGGTCTAGAAGTAGTAACCGAACTCGTTTCGGCGAGTGTTGGAGGTAGGACCTCAATTACAAAATCACAATGGCAAGTGATAATCCTAAGAGCTTCCGACTTAGTCGTGGAGTCTTGCCACTACAAAAAAAAGAGGTGAATTATATCATTTATTTAATACATATGCATTACTTATAATTGATGCAAATAAATTTTACATCACTTAAGAAAGTGATTTCGAAAATGGTGATGCAAATAATTTACATCAATTTAAACAAAATCGATGCTAACATGTATCAGTTACAAAAAATGATACTAGATTTTGCATCAGTTAATATAAATGATGTTAGTATTTACTACACTTATGATAACTGATGCTAAGTATTTGTATCAGTTTTAAAACTGATGTTATATTTTCTACCGTAAATAATTGTTAAATTGTAAACACGTTAAAATCAGTAATCATTTGATAAATTATTTTAATAGAAAATTTACTTCAATTTTTTAAAAGATACCTCAGGCCGTAAACCAAACTAACACATTTCCAAAAAATATACGTCAATCTTTAATTGTAGATTTATGATTTTAATGGTTATTTAAGTTTATAAATAGAGGATACGTGTTAATTATATATACAAGTGATTTCCCATCACCTCTTCTCTTGATTGTGGATGTGGGACATTTTGTTAAAAAGTAACTAAAACATATTGCATCAATTTTTAATTGATATAACATTTCGTATAATTACTGTAACTGATGTTAATAAAATTTGATTGTATCATCACTTATAAACCGATGTCAATGTATACATTTGCACCAATTTTATTGAAGTGATGCAAATAACTTGAGATTTGTATCAACTTTAATTAATCGATGTAAAAACACATATTTTATATCACTTATTGATAAGTAATACTAATATAGTATCCCTTAATTTTGTGATTCAATTTAAGTGATTCAATTATCCTTTATTTTGTAGTATGCTTGACGCATCCGAGGCTTGTATCGGATCCGCAATCGATCATATTATGCGATGATCATTCTATCCCTACTTATGTTGTTATGTTTTTCATGTGTTCTTGCTTTGATCTTAGGGGTTGTGCATTCTCTCTTTGTTGTCTTTGTAATGCTACTAGTTTTATAAATGAATGGAAAAAGAATGTTGAACAAAAAAAAAAAAAAGATCACTACAATCTCTTTTTAAAATAATTAATATACCTCTTTCTAGAAGTTTTTTTTTTTTTTGTTCACTAGCAGACTCACATCTACGTAACTAAAACAAAAAGAAGGTTTTATAATCTATGATGATGTGAGGTGGTGTTGAATTCAGAGTTTAGTAGGAATATATACTTGTACTAAATAACTAGTTTGAAAACCAGACCGGGAGAACATAGTTTACGTAACTAAAACAAAAAGAACTAAAACATGATTTTTGACCCAAGAACTTCATTAAATTAGTCGAAAACTCCGGCTAATCTATTGAATTCTTATCATCTTCACTTGCTCCTGAAAATCAGTTTGGTGAGTAAAAAAGTATATATAACATGGTAATATTCACACATTGCATAACGTTAAAGCAAATTTATATGGAAATGGGAAGAGATAAAATTAAGGGTTAATTAGTATTTTAGGCAACTTTTTGAACTTAATTTGGAAAATGGGCAAATGACTATTCATAATTTGGCAAACGGGCAATGCTCTAATAGAGAAGATTGAGTAAAAAGACACAAATAGTCATACCATAGAAATAACGGGTTATTTAGTATATTAGAATAATTATTTCTAGAAATTTTTATGAAATCACGTTTTTGTAAGGAAAATTTTACGGAATAATGTTTTTGCCGGAAAATTTTTACGGAATAACGTTTTTTTGCAAGAAACATTTATGGAATCATGTTTTAGGCGGAAATTTTACGAAATGACGTTTTTGGAGGGAATTTTTTTCGGAATGATGTTTTTTGCAGTAATTTTTTACGGAATAACGTGTTTGGCTGAAATTTTTTGCGGAATGAGGTTTTTTGCAGGGAAATTTTATAGAATCAAGTTTTTTGCGGGAAAATTTTACGGAATGAATTTTTTTGCGGCAATTTTTTGCGTAATGACGTTTTTGCATGAAACTTTTACGAAATCACATTTTAGGCAGAAATTTTACGGAATGACGTTTTTGGCGAGAATTTTTACGGAATGATGTTTTTTGCATTAAATTTTTACGGGATGACGTTTTTGGCAGGAATTTTTTGCGGATTGACTTTTTTGCGGGAATTTTTTTCGAAATGATGTTTTTTGCGAGAATTTTTTGCGGAATGAGGTTTTTTTGCAGGAAACTTTTATAGAATCAGGTTTTTGGCGAAAAATTTTACGGAATGACATTTTTTGCGGGAATATTTTACGTAAATACGCTTTTTGCGGATTTTTTTCAGAATGACGTTTTTTGCCGGAAACTTTTATGGCATCAAGTTTTTTGCAGCAAAATTTTACGGAATTACGTTTTTAGCAAGAAACTTTTATGGAATCATGTTTTTGGCAGGAAATTTTACGGAATGACGTTTTTGGCTGGAATTTTTTGCAGAATGAGATTTTTTGCAGGGAACTTTCATTGAATCATGTTTTTGGCGGGAATTTTTTTTGCGGAATGACATTTTGGCGGGAAATTTTTTACGGAATCACGTTGTTTGCCAGAATTTTTTACGGAATCACGTTTTTTCCAAGAAACTTTTACGGAATGACCTTTTTGGCGGGAATTTTTTACGGAATGACATATTTTTGCAGGAAACTTTTAGAGAATCACGTTTTTGGCGGAAAGATTTTGGAATCACGTTTAATGGCCTAGTATTGGACCGAATGTTATCCAATTGCCCATAAGAAATGTAATTCAATAAATTAAGAACAATGGATACTGAAAATAAGAATTCAATGAATTATGGTTATAGAGTTTAGGGTGTTAGTATAACATATAAACTATGTACACCAAACATGTACACCGGTCTGTACACCAAGCGTATCCAAACCCATGTCCACCAAACCCTTTTGAGCATACTATACGCCATGTATGTATTCCAAGCATGCACACGATGGCGTTGACGTACACCATACTTGTACACCAAACATGTACACCAGTTGTACACCAAGCATATCCAAATCCATGTCCACCAAACCCTTTTGAGCATACTATATACACCTTGTATGTATTCCAAGCATGTACACGATGCCATTGACGTACACTATACTTGTACATCATACTTGTACACCAAACATGTGCACCAGTCTGTACACCAAGAGTATTCAAACCCATGTCCACCAAACCCTTTTGAGCATACTATATACCATGTATGTATTCCAAGCATGTACACGATGACATTGACGTACACCATACTTGTACATCATGCTTGTATACCAAACATGTACATATGTATGTACACCAAGCGTATCCAAACCCATGTCCACCAAACCTTTTTGAGCATACTATACACCACCCCCAACATGTACACGATGGCATTGATGTACACCTTGTACACCAAAAGTCATTTCGTAAAAATTTACCGCCAAAAACGTCATTCCGAAAAAATTCCCGCCCAAAAAGTCTTTCCATAAATAATTCCCGTAAAAACGTGATTCCGTAAAATATTCACGCCAAAAACGTCATTCCGTAAAAAAAATTTCGCAAAAAACGTCATTCTGTAAAAAATTCCTGGCAAAAAAACGTAATTCCGTAAAAATTTCTCGCAAAAAACGTCATTCACAAAAATTCTCCGCCAAAAATGTCATTCCGTAAAAATTCTCCGCCCAAAACGTCATTACGTAAATTTTTTCTCGCAAAAACGTGATTCCGTAAAAGTTTCCGTCCAAAACGTGATTCCATAAAAGTTTCCGTCAAAAACGTTGTTCCGTAAAAATTCACCGCAAAAAAGTCATTCCGTAAAAATTCACCGCAAAAAACGTCATTCCGTAAAAAATTCCCGCAAAAAAGTTATATCGTAAAAATTCCCCGCAAAAACGACATTATGTAAAGAAACTTATGATAAAGGTTCAGAGCTAGTTGTTATGTCTCGGAAAATACCATATATCTCCGTCAATTTTTGTCTCTGGTCGATCGCTCTAATCAGACTCGCGCCTGAGGCGATACATGTCGATACAGATCTTTGTTAATAAGTGTTTTCTTTTTCATTTTAATAATTTTCACAACTTCCTTTGGCTGACAAAATCAATTTCTATAAATAATATATATTCGTATGACAAAGGAGTGATTGATATGGTCGTATCCTATATAACTTGTTAAAATATTTCAAGTACTTTTCTGGTTGTTGCAAACTCTATATCATATCTGACTAGTATCATATCTGACTAGTTTAATGTATTTGAATATAGAAAGAAGAAAAATTAAATTATACAATCTACAAAGAAGAATCTGAGAATAATATGAAATAAAGAAACAGAAGCGAAAAGTCGAAAACAAAGATACTCGGATTAAATTTTTATTAATATTGTAGGCTGATGGTTGGATTCAAATGACAGCAAAATTTTAGGATAATTTCTACACTTTAGTTATGAGGAGGAAAACCCAATATACAAGATGGACCAACAAAATCTTTCGAGATAATAGTTTTTTTGGTTTATCTAAACCAAATTTCATCGTAGAACTGACAATAATTTTTATTTAGGCCATCTTGTTTGGATGAATAAATTGGATTATGCCTTCATGTTAACTAGGTTAATACCCGTGTTGTACACGGGTTTAATTGTAACCGTTAATATAATATTAACATTATTTAATTATATTAAAATGAACGTAGATACTGCTATAAGATTGTTTTAATTATTAGGCAACAAAATTATCGGATGGAAAGAATTGTGGGTTTGTATTTTTGATTAGTTTTAGAATTGTCTAATATTTTGTTTGCTATACAATACATACTAATCGAATATGCCTAAACGAAATTCAAAAATTTATTGTGTATATTCCAAGTTGTAATTATTTTGTATGAATGTGTTCCATCTAGGAAAAGAAAAACTGCATAAACAGAACCAAATCATAATTCAACATTCGAAATCGAACCAAAACATATAATAATCTGAATGGATGCAAAAAGTTATATATTAAATTACCTATACGTTATAATTATAAAAATGTGAACCAAAGCAACCAAAAATTACTAAAACTTAAATTTCTATATTTTATATTTTATGAATTAAGTAGCGAATTTTTATCTCACAATATTTGGTGTAGTATTGCTCACATAGCTTTATTTTCTTCTGTATGTACCAAAATTTTTAATCTTAACCCATATTTTTTCAAATATAATCAAATAATAAATTTTAAAAATATTAAATGTTTCTAGTTATATTAGCTTACAATGCTTCTCCTTTAATATATAGAAGATAATTAGAAAACTAATGTGAAAATATGTGTTGTTAAAAAAGATTAAAGACTGTGATGGTCAAAGATTTGGTAATTATTGTATAAATTTGATTGTAATAATTTGATAATTTGATTGTAATCTGATAATATAATTTGATTATATTGATTGTGTTGACAATGTGATTGATGATATGATTTAAGTAAATTACCTAGAAGCATTTCCCTTTTAGTGTGAAAAATAAAATAGAAGTTTTAAAAATGTGTTTGGTAATGAGTGTACAAAACAAAATAGTGAAAAAAAATTCAGAATATATTTAACAAAATTACTTAGAAGCATTTCTTTTATTAAAGATTTGTAGTTTGTTAGGTAATTAGATTTTTATTAATCAAGTTACGTTTATTTTGATTTTGAGACAAATGAATTTATAAAGCGTAATTACCAATTAAAATGGAATGGCTAAAAAATTATAAATGTTTGATCTAAAAAAGAAAGCAAAAAATTCAGAAATTTATAGTATTTGTAGTTTGTTTGGTAAATTAGAGTATTAATCAAGTTACCTTTGTTAAATTAGAGTTGTTTGGGGATTGAATTAAGGTCATCATATAGTGTTTGGAAGTTAGCATAATAGGAGAATGGAGTGTTTGGATAGTAGTATATGAGACATTAAATTATTTAATAAAAAAAGTAAGAAAAATTGTGGGAGTGACACATCATCAAAGTTCTCCCAAAATGCTCGTCAAATAATATATAGGATTTTTATAGATTTTTAATTTAAATTAATTGGAAATAGGTCACCAATCAGAAAATTACATAACAAGACGTCTGAAGTTAAATGGACTTAATAACTTAATGGGCCTATTGGGTCATATATTCTATAATGGGCTATTTTAACAAAAAAAAAATGTTTTACGACAAAAAAAAATTGACTCAAGAAAAGTGCTAAATGACACATATTTTCAGTGTTTTTTTGTTGTTACAAAACGTGTTTTGAGAAAAAATAATTTTGATTGTGGGTAGTAAAGTAAAAAGAATTCTCATTACAAAAGGAACTAAAAAAGTGAAGTAAAAAAATTTCTTATTAAATATCACAGTTATCTTAACTAAAAATTTAAGACACATAGGCATGAGGTGAAGAGTGACTTTTGATTGAACATGAGTGGGGGAAGGAATAAAAAGAAAAGGAGGTTAATTTATTAATCTTGCTTCCCGCACGCACATATGGGCCCTATAAATTTATTTTGTGTTGGATGTTGACACGTGTCTTACTCTTTACGTATATTGCCGTCTGATATGTGACACTCCGGTTTCAGGGCATGTATGGTATATGCGGTATATGTTGAGAGGCTACAAAAAATTAATTTGGCTACATATATCACTAAAGTGCACTTATCTTTTCGGTCACACGTTTTGAGAGAACTCCAGAGTTAAGCGTGCTTGAACTGGAGTAGTTTCGGGATAGGTGATCTACTGGAAGTCATTTCTAGTACCGAAGTCAAAACACGGGAAAAGATTGTGTGGTGATTTGCAAGGTCAGTAAACATGACTTCCGAATCTTTCAGACTAACGCACTGACCGTCGGGGAGTGGACCAACCAGCCGAGAGTGGACGTGGAGCCCATAAATAAGCGGTCGGGCCATTACACGATGAATTTGTCATATCACGGCATATTATCCTTCTTTTCCAACTCGTATCCAAGAAAAAAACAAAAAAAGTAGTCATAGTATTTTGACGAATAATCAAACTAGTAGTTTGATTTTCTTTTTTTTGTGGTCGACAGTAGTTTGATAAAGGGCTAATTTGTCACCTAACCAAAAAAAAAAAATTAATTTACTAACTAAAATGAACCTATGCAGCATATCTAATCCATTAAAATTAGGGCAAATTGCTAGTATTTTAGTTATAGTTTTTTTATGTGTTATTGAGCCAATTTTCCCTTTGATAAACTAGATGACTAAATTATTCAGTTTTAAAAAAAAAGATATGATCGCCAAAAAAAATCTATATATTCTATTATAAAATAAAAAATAGTAAAAACCCAATGAGATAAAGTTATATCAAATAGTAAATCGGTGGATGCTTATTACTCCTTGTGTTTTAGAAAAATTGATGTTATGGGTTTTTCACACATTTTAAAATAATTATTTTTTTTAACGTTTTGACTTACTTTTTTGTTTTCCAATAATTATATTAACTACATCAAACCACTTTTCTCTTTCTAATTGATTAAAAAACTATTTAATCACTTGGTAAAACGTAAAAGCATAAAGTAAAATGTAGAAAATCAATTTTCAAAAACAAAGAAAAAACTCAAAAAATCAATCTTCCAAAAATAAAAGGAGTAACAAAATACTTAAGAGGGTGATTGGGAGAGAATTTTTTTAAGTTGTTGGCTTTAAAATATTTTCTACATTTGTTTCTAAAGTTTACAATTATATTTAAAAGTCAAAGCCTTGCTTGTAAAGAAGAGTTACAAACGGCAACAATTTATAGTAAAATTCAAGTCAATGATATATATTCCCCCGAAAACTATCATATAGCTTCGTCAATTCTATTCAAAGTATCAACCTCTTTAGCACATACATGTTAAAAAAATTCAATATATAAACATATGTAATGTTAGAAAGAGGTAGATACTTTAAAGATCGTCAACCCAACATGATAGTTCTCTGAGGATAAAGATGGTCAACCCAATAAGTCATAAAGAGTCAAAGACTCATAACCAATCACCCCTTTAATCTCTTAAGTCGTATTTGTATTAACTTTTTGCAAAAAATGTTGTCAAAATATATATGTTTCAATAAAATATAGAAACAAGAATCCCACGAAAATAGGAAAGACAAAATGTATCTGGCGATTGGGACCTTAGTGGTCCGTATTCATAATCGTCTATGATCTAATCCATTTAGTTCTCTTCTTGATACTTCAAGCTATAAACAAGTCCATTTAAACCAGATGTCTAGATCAAACTGATCAAATACAATTTTCTTAAAACCGATTATTTAAAAGTTGTTAAGATAAACGAAAGATAATCAGAGAGTACATATGGTGCAGTAGTTCCTACACATGATTTATTCTTACGAGGACAGGTTGCGAGTTTTTGGTTGTTGGCTTATGAAATAAAAACCACATGAAAAGCATCTAAATCAAACTGAAATCAAAAATCAGAAATTTAACTGTTCACTACAAGAAAACAGGCGATATTCCGACGGCCAAAACCGTCTGAATTCCGTCGGAATTGCCCCTTTTCCGACGGCATTCCGACGGGATTGGTCCGTCGTTTCTATTACGTCGGAAATAAAATCCATCGGCAGTCTGTCGACCACCTGCGACGGCTCTCAGACGGAAAACGGATAGCCGGATTCCATCGACCTTTCGTCGTTATAACGTCGGAAGTCGTAAGGGAGACGGAATTCCGACGGTTTCGAACTTCCGGCGAGTAACGACGGAGTTCCGACGGTGTCTGACTTCCGGCAAGTACCGACGGAGTTCCGACGGTGTCGGACTTCCGGCGAGTACCGACGGAGTTCCGACGGTACAAGAATACCGAGGGAATTCCGACGGTTTTCGTTATTTTTTCCAAAAATTAATAATAATTAAACAATTTAAAATAAATAAAATATAATAAAACATTTAAAAATATATTAAAAATTAAAAAAAAAACTGATTAAATTAAAATTGTTTTAAAAGTATTTTAAAGTTTTACATTAAATTTTAAAACTTCAAAAGGCCTATTCCGGCCTACGGGTACTGAAGAAGTCGTTCATCTTCTGTTCCAAAGCTCGAAATCGTGCCTCCGCCTCCGCCTTATCTGTCTCTCTCGCTTCCTCCACTGTCCTAAGCCGCTCGGTCGGCTCTCGGTTTTCTGCCTCTAATCTGCTACCACCGCCATAACGAACCGACGAAACGGACGAGCAACTATCTTCAGGGAGGCCGAAAACACGGCCTCTGGTCTTGGGAGTCGCCTACGATAAAAAAGAAATTAAATCTTAGAACTTAGGTGTATTAAAAGTTATTTTGAAATTTGTTTAAAAGTGACACGGTTACTAACCTTGTAGGTGGGCGCCGAAGTTCCTTCCTCGATCGGTTGCGATTGGAGGTACTGCTCCCCGAGCCTCTCCACGGTCTCCACGATTTCACGAGCAATGAGATCTTGAATTTCACCGGTCTTCTTGTTGGTGTGCGTAGCTTTGAGCAAAGCAAGATTCGAAGGAAACACACCGGTCTCCTGAAACTATTAACGTATAAAATTTTGTCTGCAAGTGAAGCCTTGCTCGTTGCTCCGAGGTTGTGGGTCGCTTTTCCCTTCCCCTTCCGGTCGCTATTGCGGTTAGTTGAGTTTCCCTCTGAGGTCGCCCGAGTTGCCTCCTGTTCCCAATGTGCAACTAGTCCATCCAAACATGTGTCTTTATGTTTCATAACCCGAGGCACCTTCCCGGTTTTGTACCACGCATCTTTCCACTCGTTCATCTTCAACGAGTACTTCCTCGTAGCCTTTTCGTCGAATCTCTTTCGGACCAACGAAGTGAGCGGTGGGTCCCACGTAAAATCTTGATGCAAAAACACCACATTCTCGCATTAGTAATTAAAATGTGAGTCATATAAGAAATATATTTTAAACTTATAAAATAAAATCATACCGCAAATTGTCGGAACCAAATGTCCCGGTCCTCCACTGGCATATCGTGGTATGTGGGATACGGTTTAGTTACCAAGGAATTCATCATTCCGTTGATAGAACCCGTAATCCCGTTTCCCGAGTATTGGAACCTAATAAAATATTTAGTTAAATATTTTACTAAAATAATTTAATCCAATACAAATTTAAATAAGACTTACCAGGTCGTGTTAGGTGGCGTGTCTGGATCTAGACGAGTCAACCTATCACGTCCGAGTTGCGACACAAACTGCTCGATGGTCATGGATGTGGGAGCTGAGAAGGCTGTACCCGGGGGCTGAGACATGTGTGGGGTCTCTAAGTCGGGAGTACTGTCGGGGATATGCGTCTCACTCCCACTCCGACCTCCCCTACTGGAAGTCCCACCTCCTCTAGAATGATGATATCGCAGATAGTTCCTACGATTTCAAAAATTCTAAGAGTTTGAGATTTCGAGATTTATGGAATATGGAATTTATAGGAATTTGTGATTTTGAGATTTTGCGATTTAGTTATTTGGAAATTTCAGACTTAGGGATATAAAGATATTGGGAATTAGAGTTTTTTGCAATATAGAGATTAAATGAATTTAGTTTTACATTTTGTTATTTAGGGACATAGGGATTTATGGGAATTTAAGATTTTTGTAATAAATGAATTTATTGAATTTGGGATTATGTGGTTTTGTGATTTATGGACTTAGGGATTTTGGGAAATTGGAATTTTGAAATTTAAGTGATCAGGGCTTGTTTGTATATTGTATATTCAGAAACCAAAGTTCATGGATTTAGGTTTTGTTGGGAAATTGACATTTATAATTTGACAAATTTTATTAATGTTAATAAATTTTTTAAATTAAAGGTTTAAATTGTTAAAGTAATAAATTTTTAAATTTTTAAAATTTTAAATTTAAAGGATTTATAGTTTTAAATTTTATTATTTATAAATAGGTTTAAAATTTTAAAGGTTTAAATTGTTTTATTAATGTTATAAAATTTTTAAATTTGAAAGATTTAAATTTAAAATTTTAAAAATTTAAAAATTTATTACTTTAACAATTTAAACCTTTAATTTAAAACATTTATTAACATTAATAAAATTTGTCAAATTATAAATGTCAATTTCCCAACAAAACCTAAATCCATGAACTTTGGTTTTAGTATTTTAAATTTGAAGGATTTATTCTTTTAAATTTAAAGGATTTAAAGTTTTAAATTTTAGTATTTTTAAATAGGTTTAAAATTTTAAAGGTTAAAATTGTTTTATTAATGTTATAAAAACTTTAAATTTTAACGATTTTAAATTATTATCTTCAAATTTTCTATTTAGGATATTTAGAAATTTAAAATTATACATATTAATCATAAATTAAATTATAAAAAATCCCGAAAAAATCACAAAAATATGAAAATTAAATTCTTAAAATTGGAAATATTTATAAAATTAGAATTGTCTAAAAATCCTTAAATTGGTAAATTACTAAAATTATCAACATACCTAAATCTCAAAATCTCTAAAATTATAGTTAGATAGTATTATCAACTTTGTGCGAACTAGTACGTATATTTACAAAATAGTTTTCTTTTACAATATATTTCCGAGAATTTGTAAATTGTAATAAACCCCCAAAAATTATTAAATCTGCAAATTCATGAAGTTTTCTTATAATAGCTATAATATTATTATTTAAAATTCGCCTAAAATTGGTGAAATTTTTTAATTTTTTTTTCACACTTTCATTAAAATTTCTATAATAATCGTTTTAATTCCTAAAAACAAAACATTTATAATTCCCTGACTTTATAAATTTATAAAATTTCTAAATTTCTACAATCCTAAATTTCTACAATTCTCATATTCAATTTCTAAAAATCCACAAATTCACAAGAACAATTTCTAAAAATCCACAAATTTTCATAAGAACACAAACAAAACTTACATTGATTTTGGGAGTGGCGAAGGATTTGGACGGAGGCGACAGATTTGGACGGTGGCTCGGCGATTCCGGCGACTAGGAGGAGATTTCCGGCGACCGAACGGCGGTTCCGACCGTGGAGAAAAAAAATCTGGTGGTGGGGAGAAGAATTCCGGCGATTCCGGCGGTGCAGAGGAGATTTCCGGCGGTATGGATGCGAAATCCGGCGATAAGTGTCGAAATCCGGCGATGGATCAGAAATTTGGTTCGGTTGTGATAAGTGTCGGGGAAGAGAAACAGTTCTGGGATTTATAACAGTAGCCGATGGAATTCCGACGGAACCTATAATTCCGACGGTAATTCCGACGACGTTTGCCGCTTTGACGATGATCACGAGGTTGTTTGGCGGCAAGTGAAATTAGGGTTTCCGTCGGCATTCCGTCGGAACCTAAGACGGAATTCCGACGGAAATTATTTTAAATATCAATTTTTAATATATTTCCGTAGGGGTGGGCAAACGGGAATATGGGACGGGATCTAACGGGAACGGGGTTTATGGGACTAGCAAAATACGTCCCATTTCAAATTCGGGACGGGAACGGGTTAAAACGGGATGGGACGGGAACGGTACGGGAAATCCCATAAAATAATCGGACTCAAAAATTAGATTAAAGAATGATTCAAATTGTAAATATGTATATAACAAGCTTTTTCAATTTATGAAAACACATGTTTATGTAAAAGAAAATTCAATTGTATTTTATAAAATTTTAAAATTTAAAATGAAATAAAAACCATAATCTTCAAATTGAGTCAAACGTAAACCACATTAAACCATATTTCATATTATCCCATTAAAAAATAGATATATGTATATATCCCATATTAAACCATATTTCATATTATCCTTATAATTTCATACATTCCATATCCCATATTAAACTATATAAAATCATAATCTTCAAATTGAATCATGAATCATAAATTTTATAATAAAAATCAACACCCGTCGGAAAACCGTCGGAAATTAAGACGGAATTCTGACGGGTTTTTATTGTAATTACATATATTTAATTCCGTCGACAATGTGAACGAGTTAGAGATTTATTAAAAGCAAGACAACATAGATAGAACTTGGGAGCTTCAAGGGCTAGGCTATTCGATTGGCATAACGATTGAAAGCAATTTTGATTTGGTGACTTTTAACTATATAGAAAAAATAAGTAGGGTACCTGACAGAAACAGAGAGAGACATAGAGTAAGTAGGGTTTGGATTGGTGTCCATATCAAGAATAAAACTTCCGTCGAAACACCGTCGGAAATTATGATGGAATTCCGACGGGTTTTTAATAAATTTTTTATTTAATAAATTTTGTAATAAAAATCAACACCCGTCGGAACACCGTCGGAAAGTAAGACGGAATTCCGATGGGTTTTTATTTTAATAACATATATTTAATTTTTCCGGCGGTAACAAATACGTGAAATAAAATTACGTCGACAATGTGAACGAGTTAGAGATTTATTAAAAGCAAGACAACATAGATAGAACTTGGGAGCTTCACATGCTTGGCTATTCGATTGGCATAACGATTGAAAGCAGTTTTAATTTGGTGACTTTTAACTATATAGAAAAAAAAAGTAGGGTACTTGACAGAAACAGAGAGAGACAGAGAGTAATTAGGGTTTGGATTGGTGTACATATCAAGAATAAAACTTCCGTCGGAACACCGTCGGAAATTATGACGGAATTCCAACGGGTTTTTAATAAATTGTTTATTTAATAAATTTTGTAATAAAAATCAACACCCGTCGGAACACCGTCGGAAAGTAAGACGGAATTCCGACGGGTTTTTATTTTAATAACATATATTTAATTTTTCCGGCGGTAACAAATACGTGAAATAAAATTCCGTCGACAATGTGAACGAGTTAGAGCCATATCAAAATTGGCTTTAATCGTTTTGCCAATCGAAGTGCCAAACCCGTGAATCCCACAAGTTCTATCTATGTTGCCTTGGTTTTCATAAATATTACATTACACATACAATTTATTATTGCAATATAAATTTAAATACCAAAATAGTAAATATTACACGTACCAACATTATGCAGATAAACTCGTACAATAGATAGTAGGAATTATTTAACATAAAAGCAACATAAAGCCGTAACCATAAAATAATTCTTAATCATGGACGAGTTAGATATTTATTCTTCATCGGAGTCTGGAACTGTTTCATATTCGTACCCAGTAGTTGCTTCATCTTCCTCCTCGATGGTGCATACTTCCGTTGGCTGGTATTCAGCAATCATCGTATTAGCACCGATTATCTGTTTGAAAACTGAATTTAGTTAACCATTCTCAAAAATATTTATAAATGTATGGTGTATGTACCTTAACAATGTTACGCTCTGTGATGTTTAGGTACTTTGGGTTCCTATCAAAACGGCAAACGGTAACATTCTTCAGGATGACCACCGCACCTACAGCAGTCGTGAGTTTGTACTCGTCATTCTTGAAGATGTTATGGTGCATGGTTCCCTCGATTATTCCCGACGGATCTTTTAAGGTTACAAGCAGATCTCCCTGGTCATTGGGGGTCAAACTAGAGAGCATAGCCACAATCTGATAATTAAATAGAATACACTTGTCAGATAAATTGTTTCTCAAAATGTTAATAAAATTGGACGGAAACGTAAACCTTTTTTATTTTCACAAATTGTGAACGCGGGGATTGAATTTCTGCAACCTGGGTCCAGAATGGTGTGGTTCTATTGTGATAAGAACCTACATTTATGAATGATAGATTTTGTATTTGTCAACTACAATAATTATATAAAAATATATTGTAAAAGTAAAAACGGTAATTATATATATATATATATATATATATATATATATATATATATATATATACCTTCACGGATTATGTAATCGATAGTAGAAGTTCACCGAGGGCTACTAAAATCCTGGTCGGCTTGTGGTACCTCGTTAATGACCTCATAAATAAAATCTTGTGTTGGGCGAGTTTGAGAACTTTCACCTCGCACCACCCTTGCATCATGAGCCCTCTTGCGAAAAATTCATCGCCTTACGACTTGGCCAGGTCCCGGTATTTCGGGCGTTTGGTTCAGGGATCGTTGAGTTGGGTGGAGTGAAATTGTTGGTTGAGCATCTATGACATTTAAATTATCGTAAGGAGGGCTTGAAGGAAGAAGAGTTGTGTTTGGAGTGTTTAGACCAGGGGCTCGGTTTTGCATATAGTAATTCCATAGATCTTTGTTAGCCATTACGCAATTGAATATTTTTGTGTTATGATTTTATGTTCAAATTTTGTGATGAAGGAATGAGAAAATGTGGAACATATATGTACAACGGATATCCGTCGGAAAACCGTCAAAACACTCCGGCATAACACCCCACCAATCCCTTCGGCCACTGCGGACGATTTATTAACCACACAAACTTTGCCGACATCTAAACCATCGGAATTCCATCGGACATCCGTTACATAATTCCGAGGACATAGCTCCGTCGGAACTCCGTCAGTACAGGTGACCAATCAAACTTTGCCGACATCGTGTAGTCTGAATTCCGTCGGTAATACGGACGGAATGCCGATGGTTTATACATATAACTTCTACTATAAATACACCTTATGGAGTGTATATCTTCTACACCTCTCAATAACACAAAAAATGTCTTCTAACTCGCCTAATGACGACGAAAAAACAACATCGGAGGCTAACTTTTTTATATTCCAAAATACACGTGGGAAACCGAATCTCATTGCGACGAATTCACTCAAGATATTCCCACTTACTCGTGGGAATTTGATACGTGCTCACCAATCCATAAAGAAGATTCCACATCAACAATAGTGTCTGACAGCCAGTGCTCGCCAAACATCCACCACATTTACGATAGGCAGCCACAATGTCCTGATCATAAGCGGGTTATCGAAGCTGAACAACCATGTCAATTGATGGAAAAATCAGATACTGACGGTGGAAGTACTTCAAACGTATGTAAGGATCAATACTATGGTTATGAATTCGCTCAAAGCTCAGAAATGCCAAACTTAAATTTAGATGTTGATGCAATCAAAAGTGAATTGTGCGACGGATTTATAGATTCTCCACCAAAGGAGCATTACTATGATTTCGAATTCGCCCAAAGCCCAGCCAAGCCAAACATAAATCTAGATGTTGATGCAATCAAAAGCGAATTGTGCGACGGATTTGTAGATTCTCCACAAAAGAAAAAAAAGGGAAAGAACATCACTAAATGGTTCTAACAAATGGTAAGTTCGGAGTGGAAACCGACAGATGATTGTATAATGAGGAGTTTATTATGTACTTGTACCATAACCGTTGTGTGTTAAATATTTACAAGTCTCTAATGTACGTGTTTAAGAATGTGTTTTAAATTTTATGTTTCATTAAATGTTATGTTTTATTGGAGTTGCAATACCAATATTTATCGTCAATTAGTCATTGAACATGACTATATATATACTATTAAATAATATGATATACAAGGGATGAAGTCTGATTCTCCTGAATCTCGTGATCCACTTTTAGTAGGGATGAAGTCTGAATCACACAACATTCATAAGCACATATTTATTCATAAATTATTAATCTGAAT
Organism: Draba incana; assembly: GCA_963576765.1. Taxonomy (NCBI): domain Eukaryota; kingdom Viridiplantae; phylum Streptophyta; class Magnoliopsida; order Brassicales; family Brassicaceae; genus Draba; species Draba incana. Next base: position 16,738,577 of record OY755208.1, read on the forward strand.
CTTCTGATCCACTTTCACTAGGGATGGAGTCTGAATCATCGTCAAATTCGTCACGTGTTTCCTCTTCGTCCGAATGCACTAGATCATCCCCGATATGTGTGACATCAATGACAAGGTCAATTTTATCCATCTCCTCAACAGGTGACATTGGTATACTTCTCGATGGTTGTAGAGCATCTTTTTTTGGAACTCCATAAATTTTTCCTCTTGGGTTAATTGGAGTTACTGTGATCCAAGGATCTGTACGATAGGCAACTCGAGGATATGGAATGTAGCAAACCTATTAATAAAGAGTGGATATTGTTAATATACATGAACAACAAACCTTAAGTATAAGTACGTAGGTAAATATATTATTGTATTCATACTTGGTCTGCTTGCGACGCAAGGATAAATGGATCATAATACTGTAGTTTCCGGCTTGAATTTATCGAAATAACACCATGAGGGTCAACTCGAACCTCTCGACCATCGGTTGGGTCATACCAATCGCACTTAAACACAATGCACCTCAAGTCCAATATTCCTGGATAGTGGATTTCGAAGATTTCTTTTAAAATCCCATAGTACATGGTATCACCTGATTGCGCCGAAATACCATAGTCCGAAGTTGACCTTTGACGTCCTTCCTCACGGATCCTGAACGCATATACCCTAGTGCAAAACTTGGGATATGAACTCGCGGTGCTGCGTAAACCATGAACAAACTCCACTAACCATGTTGGGAGTGATTGACCACTTGCTATACTATCGGAAACCTAAAAATGATAGAAGTAAGAAATAAGTAACATATGAACGTGAAAACCTGGAAAAGTAAGAGTAATTAATTATATTACACTTACATAACATTTCAACCACCCCTCAAATTCTTCATCTTTCAAGACAGCAAGTTCGGCATCTATCTTATCATAATGGTAATCACGTGCGAAAGACATGTAGATCCTGTAACATAACAGTCGTTAGTAGCTAAAGGCAAATAATTCCCTAAATTTATTATAATAACTGATATACCTTTCGTACTCCAAAATTTCGTCACAGTTTTTGAGGATATACGTATGCAAATGTGTGACCTCTTGGGCTGATAGTTTGCGTTTCTTTCCTTTTCCACTTGCTCGACCAACTTGGGCAAACAAATCAGGAACAACCACAGCATAGACTGCTTTCTCACCTCTATCATCATGTCGGGCAGGACGTCTCGCCTTAGTGCGAACTGCCGATGGAAAGTAATATTCTGCAAAGTGTGAGACTTCCTCGTTTAGGCTTTGTGCGACAATAGATCCCTCAACCTTGCTCAAATTTTTAACCTTTTTCTTCAGGTGGAACATGTAACGCTCGAACGGATACATCCATCGGTATTGAACAGGGCCTCCTAAGGCTGCTTCTCGTGGGAGGTGAATAGGAAGGTGTTCCATAACGTCAAAAAAAGACGGTGGAAATATCTTCTCAAGATTACAAAGGAGAACCGGGATATTGGCCTCCAAGTTACGTATCCCGTGGACGGTAAGCGTTCTTGAACATAAATCTTGGAAGAATGCACCAACTCCTATAAACGAAAATTAAACAAGTTAGTACATATATATATAGTAATATTATGGTAGTAAGAAACTAATGGGAGTAAGAAATATACCTCCAATTGCTTGGTGGATAGGTTCTGGAAGAAGATATACAAATACAAATGGAAGAAGACGCTGCATCACGACATGACAATCATGACTCTTCATTCCTATATACTTGCCTTCCGTTGAATCCACGCAATTACGTAGATTAGATGCGTAGCCGTCTGGAAATTTGACAAATTTTTTGAACCATTCAAAAAATACTTCTTTCTGCCCAGCGTCCAACCGGTAAGCATGCATCGGCAATCTACCGTTTGAAACATGAAGAGATGGCCTCGAACAAATCAATGGCAAGTCGAATCTAGACTTCCAGTTATCTTTGGTTTTTCTTGGGACGTTTAATATGGTGTTCATGATGTTGTCAAAGAAATTATTTTCAACATGCATGGCATCTAGATTATGCCGCAATAGATGGTCTTTCCAGAAAGGCAAATCCTAGAAAATACCTATGGCAATCAAACCATGAAGTCTTCCTTCCGTGCTGCAGTTGGAATGATGTTGTATTGTCTTGGCAATAAGGACATGCCAATCTTCCATGCGTTGTCCATCCAGATAACATACCGTATGCCGGAAAATCGCTTATGGTCCACATAAGAACAACACGCATGTTGAATTCTGCTGGACTGAAACATCATATGCCTCAACACCATACTCCCACAATATCTGCAACTCAGAGATCAATGGTTGGAGGAATATATCGAGCGACCGTCTTGGATGATCTGGCCCGGGAACTAGAATTGAGAGAAACATGAACTCTCGCCATATGCACATAGATGGAGGCAAATTGTAAGGTGTTACGATGACCGGCCACAATGAATATTTTCTTCCATGCTTGCCAAACGGGTTGAAACCATCAGTGGATAAGCCTATGTATACATTCCGTCGTTCATATGCAAAATCTGGATATACGGATTGGAAGTGTTTCCACGCTTTTGCGTCATAAGGATGGTGATATCTCCCTCTTGACTATGCTCTGCATGCCATCTCATAGCCTTAGCTGTGCGGTTTGATTCGTACAGGCTCTTCAACCTCTCCGTTAAGGGTAAATACCACATCCATTTGAATGGAATCTTCACCATCCAGATAACATATCGTATGCCAGAAAATTGCTTATGGTCCACATAAGAACTGCACGCATGTTGAAATTCTGCTGGACTGAAACATCATATTCCTCAACACCATGCTCCCACAACATCTGCAACTCAGAGATCAATGGTTGGAGGAATATATCGAGCGACCTTCTTGGATGATCTGGCCCGGGAACTAGAATTGAGAGAAACATGAACTCTCGCCGTATGCACATAGATGGAGGCAAATTGTAAGGTGTTACGATGACCGGCCACAATGAATATTTTCTTCCATGCTTGCCAAACGGGTTGAAGCCATCAGTGGATAAGCCTATGTATACATTTCGTCGTTCATATGCAAAATCTGGATATACAAATTGGAAGTGTTTCCACGCTTCTGCGTCAGAAGGATGCGTGATATCTCCATCTTGACTATGCTCTGCATGCCATCTCATAGCCTTAGCTGTGCGGTTTGATTCATACAGGCTCTTCAACCTCTCCGTTAAGGGTAAATACCACATCCGTTTGAATGGAATCTTCACCCTGCCACTTGTGTCCTGGAACCGGGGTTTCTGGCAAAATTTACATTTGTTCCAGTTCTCGTCTTCTCTCCAATATATCATACAGTTGTCGATGCACACGTCTATAACCTGGTAGGGCAAACCAAGATCGGCAACAAGTTTTTAGACCTCGTAGTATGATCCTGGGGCCAGATTATCTTCTGGCAAAACATCTTTCACGAACTCGGCGAATGCATCAACACATTCTTCGGACAAATTATAATCAGTCTTCAGGTTCATCATCCTACTAGCAGAAGATAGCGGTGAATGACCATCCCTACAACCGCTGTATAGTGGTTGCTTTGATGCGTCTAACATATGGAAAAACCTTTGAGATTCTAAATTAGGCTCTTCAACCCTATCACCCTCATATCCACCCGACTGCAAATTCTCTCTAAACGCATCGTTAAACATCGCAACCGTACTTACCCCAACATCTACTCCCGCTGTAGGTTCCCCTACGCTATCCGGAAAATAAGGTGCATTGCTACTAGTACTACCATATTCATAATTGGCTTCTCCATGTAAATACCAAACCTTATATCCCGGCCTAAAACCATATCTATATAAGTGAGTCCAAACATTATGAACGGCAACACTAATTCTATTACAGCAATTGGAACAAGGACATTTGATATCCTGACCTTTTTTGGCTGCTTCTAGATTACTGGGTAAATTCATGAACTCGCATATTCCTTGAGCGTACTCGTTCCTTAATAAATCCAAGCCCACATCCATCTTTGGCTCGTCCATCCATGACCGAAAATATGAACTCATCTTTATAATTTTGTTTGGTACTCGAAATTTTGTTATGATGGAATGACGAATTCTACAAAATTATGTAGAACGGATTTCCGTCGAAAAGCCGTCGGAATTCCGTTAATACCTCTGACATAACACCTCACCAATCCCATCATCCACCGTAGACGATATGGGAACCACTCAAACTTTGCCGACATCGGAAATCGTTGGAATTCCGTCGGAAATCCGTTACGTAATTCCGACGGAATTAGTTCCGTCGGTATGAGCTGCCAATCAAACTTTGCCGACATCGGAAAGTCCGAATTTCGTCGGAATACCGTCGGAATATAACGACAGCTCGTATCCATCTGTCTTCTGTCGGTGGTTTCCGACGGTATTCCAACGGAATGCTGAGAGAGTGGGTTTCCATCGGTATACCGTCTGAAAATTTGACGGAATTCCGACGGAAACCGACTCTGTCAGCATTCTGTTGGAATACCGTCGGAAACCACCGACGGATTACCGACGGGAAAAAATTTCCGTCGGAAATTAGCCTGTTTTCTTGTAGTGGTTGTTGATGATAATATTTTTTTCGTATTGATTTTGATATAATTTCAACATATAGTTTATTTATAATTTAGTACTTTTAATTAAAACCGAACCGAATAAAATTAACTATAATTTGCTAGCAAACTACTCCAAGAATCTCTATTTTTTACCTTTCCATTTTGAATTTGTGGCGTATGTTTATGACTTACGTTCTTAAATCATTCGTATAGGTTTTGGTGCAATTGCAATCAAGCTTGAAATATTAATTGTCAACAAACAGCTCTATTTATATTTTTATTCCAAATATGTTGTTTGTAGATCAAACAAAAATATATATATATATATATATATATATACATGCATACATGTAGAAATACATTTTTTAGAATTGGGGATGAAAAACAGACAAGAGTACAAGAATAATAAATGTAGCATCTAATTTCTTGTTCAAATAGATAGAGGAAGCTCTAAGCAAATGTTGTGGGGGCCGACGAAACGAGGACACTTTGGTCGGTGAATCTCTCTATCTATCAACAAAAGAAATTTATGATCAAGGAACTGTCATTTCCTTGTCTCACCCCTAATTTATATACAATCGTTGGGTTGATAGTGTTTTCTTACAATGATATAGTTAAAATCAACGTTAAAGACCGATAATTAAATATAAATACACTGATTAATGATTAAAAAATGAAATTATTTATAACCATAATAAAAACAACATGAAAGAAAACATCACACGTAAATGACATCTTCTTATTATGAGCATGTCAAGATTTAAATATATAGTAATATGTATTTATAAACCACACGCTATATGATAAATACAGGTATGGAGTATACAATCAATAATAGTTAGCGGATTTATATTTTAGTACGTTAACTGTCTAAAGACAACTGTAATTAAGAAATTTAAGAGTTAACAAATTGGCAATTACCGGAGAAGAGGAAAAGAGAGACAGGCTTTTGAGTTATATCAATTATTAAATGAGGCATTAAGGATTTGGTTAACAAGTAGTAGTATACTTAATTATTAAATGAGGCATTAGAGGAGACTAGTTAATGAAGGGTATGATATAGTACGATTTAGCGCGAGATTAGTGGAGAGTAATTAATAACTAATGAATAAACAAAGGAAGAAAAGGAAGAAATTAAGCGGAGAGAGAGGCATGTCGAGTGATGGCATGTAAAAACCTAACATGGAATCATTCCGATTGCATTTTCAAAGCCACCGGCTCTGGATCATTACACCGAATCATTCTGTTTGCTCTTCTGTCCTCTACCACACAAACCACACATATTATTCAATACACACATATATAGACGGATTATGCAAATTTGATTTCCATGACTGCGAATCCACTAGATTAGCCATCTTTCAGTGCAGAGCATGATTCGTTCTGAAACAACCAACACTTTTTTAAAAAATAAACAATTAACCCGGATTTAGTATTCTCATAAATATTAAATCTTCAACGGCTAATTCAACAATAACCAAACTCAGCGGAAAACAACAACTCAATTAAACCATTTAAATCCAATAAAACAATTTAATTCCGATAACCAAACAAACTCAAATTCAATTCCAGAATTCCAATTCAAATAGCTTTAGCAACCTAAACACCATGTTTTACTAGAAACAATAACAAAAATAAATCCTAATCATCCTCTCCCTAAAGCCTTGATTCTGAGATCACATTTTTCCTTTACATGCAACACATAGAAATAAGAGTTGCGTAAGTAATTAATAATTACTTAGTGAGACGGTCCTCCCATCTACAGGCTAAGTACGCATATACCAAAACATCAAGCAACAATTAATTTAAAACGTTAACGCATAAATAACATGGTGTCGATCGAAACTACCACTAGGTGTCGATCCACACATCAACAAACATGGCTTTGATCGACACAACCACTAGGTGTCGATCAAGGCTTTATCAACAGGGGTGTCGATCGACACAACCTCTAGGTGTCGATCGACACTCTGTACGCACACGCACGAAAAACATGAAATTCAACATCAACTTCATCACAAGAACATATATCAATCACGATTTCATCACAATAACACAAATCAACCACGATTTCATCACGAAAACTCCTAAATCAACCGATTACTCAAGTTTTGACCTATACGAGCCCACAATCATGCACTCACCTTAGCAACCAATGAGAATTGAGACAGAGACAGCGAGGTACACAAATTTCAGACCTTTACAAGGCTGGAAAATCGTCGAAACCGTTTAATACCACAAACAACGATAAAAAACACCACTTCTTTTGACCAAATATCCCTCAATCTCAAAAGTGTCTCTCTTTTCTCTTCTCTCTAAGGTTTTCTGCCTCCAAAACACGGCCAAATGAAGTTGTACGCTTATAAACCCGCCCCTAGGGCTTCTCCTAAACCAAACACAACAAATCGGCATATTAAAAATCGAACCAAAACCGGTTCTGCAACACTAGTGTCGATCGACACCCTTACCAAATTATACTAATTTGGTTTAGGGATGTTACAATTCTCCCCCATGACTCTGGATTTGATCTTGAATCCCGCATAAAACGTCTATCAAAGACCCAAAAATCCTGGCCCAACCGGCCAGTACAACCAGAGATCCTCACTTGATCCCAAAGGCTCACCTCTAATCCCATATTTATACGCACGTTCCTAGACATTTATTACCCTTAACTCATTACCACATACACTCACTTTCAGGAACACATCCTTTGAGCTCACACCAACCATGGAAACCACTGTCCCCTCGAGAGAACCACCGTGTCTCAGTATTGATACTGGAAACCACCGTCCTAAATAAATACACAGGGAAACCACCGTCCTCTAGAGAGTACCACAGTCTTTCAGCACTTATACTGGAAACCACCGTCCCAAATAAGTACACAAGGAAACAACCGTCCCTTAGAGAGTACCATTGTCTCTATGTACTTACACTAGAAACCACCATCCTAGATAAATACTCAGGAGAACCACCGCTCCAATAATGAGTTACTAGCAACAAATTCTAGAACACCTATAAATACATAAGATTAAACTGCCTCATGTGGTCCACATTTGATATTCCATCACTCAGAATATCCACAAAAATAAGAATCACACATCTTATAACACGGAAAATATAAGGAACTGCATCTTATAAATCTCCAAAAGTATAAATCGTTACAACAAAACAAAAAATACAAAACACCAATACAAATTAGCCACATGCAAAACCACCAAAACTAGAACCACAAAGATAAAAGCAAAGCTCAAACTGTGACCTGCTTGTCGAATCACTTCCTGAACTTTAGCTTCATCTTTGCTTCAAGCTCCCAAGTCTCCTCCTCTCTACCGCTACAGTCCCACAAGACTTTTAGCAACAATATCTTCTTACGATGCATAATCTTGACATTCCTTTTGAGAATCCTCATAAGTCTTGCCGCCCCAGAAAAATCAAGCTGAAGATCCTCCGGAATCTCAGCCACCAACTCCTCCAACTTATGCAGGCACTTCCTCAACATCGACACATGGAACACATTATAAAATGCCTTCATGAACTGATAAGCCACCGGTCCAACTCACTCCACCACCGGGAACGGACCCATAAACCTCGGACTCAGCTAATTCTCAGAAATTGATCTGTTGGAGCCTCGCAACATGGCCATCTTGAGTTACACTCTATCTCCGACCAAGAATCCAACTCTCTCTTCCTCTTATCAACATAACTCCTCTGTCGATCCTAAGCCTCCTTTATGTTCAGCTTTAAAACACAGATCTTATCCGTCATTTCCTGAACAAAACTCCCATAAAAAATGCTCTGCTCCCCCACTTTGGTCCAGCATAACGGTGTCCTACACGGCCTTTCATATAACTCCTCATAAGGAGTCATCCCGATACTCGCCTGAAAGTTGTTGTTATACGCAAACTCAGTCATGCACAAATGATCAACCTAGTGACCACCCCAATCCAGCACACACATCCTTAGCAGATCTTCCAAAGTCAAAATAGTCCTTTCTGACTGACCATCAGTCTGCGGGTAATAAGGTGTACTCATATGCACCTTAGTGCCCATCTCAGCCTGAAAGGCTCTCTAAAACTCAGAACCAAACCTGGGATCCCAATCTGACACAAAATTAGTTGGAACTCCATGCAGTCTCACAATGTCTTTCATAAATTTTTAGCCCAAACCGCAGCAACATCGGTCTTCTTAATGGCCAGAAAATGTGCCGACTTGGTCAGACGGTCTACAATCACCCATATAGTATCATAAGTCCTCGAGTTAGATAATCCGACCACAAAATCATTAGTGATCATATCCCACTTCCACTATGGAATGAGTAAAGTATGTAACTTACCACTCGGAACCTGATGCTCTGCCTTAACTAACTGACACGTATTACACTTCGCTACCCAGTCAGCTACATCTCTCTTTATCCCAACCCAATGATAGCACCGCTTAAGATCATGATATATCTTAGTCGCTCCCGGTTGAATCAAGAACTTACTCGCATGAGCCTCTCGTAGAATCTCCTTCCTCAACTCATCAACCTGGGGCATACAAACCCGACCACGCACAAGAATCGTCCCATTCGAAGAGACCTGATACTCATAACTAACTGCCCTCGACGCATCGATAAAACGTTGATCACTCTCCTGAGCCACTTAAATCCTACTCAGAAGGTCTGCCTGATATGCCGCCTCTAAACCCAACGACTCCTACAAAATAACACATAATCGCATAGTGCTAATCTCGCTCACAAGCGCCTCCACATCCTGCTCCCGAGCCGAATCTACTCTCCTACGACTCAGAGCATCTGCTACCTGGTTTGCCTTACGAGGATGGTAAATAATATCCATATCGTAATCTGCCAGCAACTCAACCCAGCGACTCTGCCTTACATTCAACAATGGCTGAGTGAAAATATTTTGCAAATTCTTATGATCCGTGAAAATCTAAACCTTCCCACCATAAAGATTAGATCTCCAAATCTTCAGAGAAAACACTACAACTCCTAACTCCAAATCGTGAGTCGGATATTGTGTTCAACACCTCTCAACTACCTCGAAGCATACACAATCAACCTGCCCCCATGCATCAATACACAACCCAATCTAATCCCAGAAGCATGAGTGTACACTGCATATGGCTTACCCGGCTTAGACAACGCCAATATAGGTGTACTCATCAACATCTCCTTCAGCCTCACAAAGCTATCCTCGCACTCCTGAGACCAAACAAATGGGACAAAGCTATCCTCGCACTTCGTCCTTGACTACGCCATACTCACAAATCCCTTGACGAATCTCTGATAATAACCTACTAAGCCCAGAAAACCCCTGATCTCAGTAACAATAGACGGTCTAGACCAATTCTTGATAGCCTCGATCTTAGTCGCATCCACATAAACTTCAACTGCAGAAATAATGTGGCAAAAAAATCGCATCTCCTTCTGCCAAAAATAGCACTTGGTCAACTTTGCAAAAAGCTTCTGCTCCCAAAGCTTCTCCAGAATTAACCTCAAGTGCACCTTGTGCTCCTCAGGACTCCTCGAATAAACCAGAATATTGTCGATGAAGATAATCACAAAGACATCTAGATACTCCTGAAACACGCCGTTCATCAACCTCATGAACGCTGCAGGTGCATTCGTCAAACCAAACGGCATCACTACGAACTCAAAGAGACCATACCGCGTCCTGAAAGCAATCTTCCGAACGTCAACCTCATCTATCAGAATCTGGTGGTATCCCGACGCCAAGTCAATCTTGAAGAACCAAGTAGCACCCCTCAGCTGATCCAATAGCTCATCAATCCTTGGGAGATGGTATTTGTTCTTCACAGTGATCCGGTTAACTCTCTGGTAATCGATACACAACCGAAAACTCCCATCCTTCTTCTTTACAAACAACACCGACACTCCCCATGGTAAAGTACTTGGACGAATAAACCCTTTACTCACCAAATCCTTGAGCTGCTTCTTCAGCTCTGCTAACTCAGCTGGAGCCATCCTATAAGGTGCCTTAGATATAGGTGTTATCCTTGACTCTAACTCAATCATGAAAGGATCAAACCGAGATTGCGGTTATCCCTTCAGCAACCAAAAAACATTCTCATTGTCCCGAATAACCTGAATATCTCCAATAGCAACCTCACCAACAGACTCTGGCATAGAAATTGTCGCTAAATACGCCTTGCATCCTGCTCAATAATATGCACTACTTGAACCATAGAAAACACGAGACTCTCTAAAGTCGGTCTCACTCCCTGATATACCACCCTCAATCCCTCACACTCAAACATTACGCGACCTCGATGACAATCCAAATGAATCCGATAACGCTCCAACCAGTCCATCCCCAGAATCACATCATACAACTCCACAGGACTAATCACTAAGTCTGCCGGCATCGACTCTTCCGCGATCTGAACATCAATGCCTTTTGCTCGACCATACCCCCTGGCCCACCAACATCGCTCAGAATGCCACTGCTCTTGGCACACTCTGGAGTAATGAAGCAATTAAATGCTCCCGAATCGAGCAACACATGAGACTCAAAGCCTCCAACTAATAAGGTCCATGACCAAACCTCATGTGCTAAGAAACCCTACTATTTCTATCACAAGGACTAACAGAAACAAATAATTTAATTTGACGCACATAAATTTAAAAGTCTAAAATCTGAAAAAGTACATATTATCGGTCTGGCACTCTGCTGGCATGTCTCTCCCAGCGTATACATGCGCGGTGCTCCAGTAATCTGATTACTCAAGTTTTGGCCTATACGAGCCTACGGTCACGCACTCACCTTAGCAACCAACGAGAATCGAGACTGAGACAGCAAGGAACACAAATTTCAGACCTTCACAAGGCTGGAAAATCGTCGAAACCGTTCAACACCATGAAAAACGATCAAAAACACCACTTCTTTTGACCCAAAATCCTTCAATCACCAAGGTCTCTCTCTTTTCTCTTCTCTCTAAGGTTTTCTACCTCAAAAACACGGCCAAACGAAGTTGTACGCTTATAAACCCGACCCTAGGGCTTCTCCTAAACCAAACGCAACAAACCGGCCGATTAAAAATCGAACAAAAACCGGTTCTGCAACACTGGTGTCGATCGACACATCCCATGGTGTTGATCGACACCCTTACCAAATTATACTAATTTGGTTTCGGGACGTTACACGTTCAAGATGTTAAATCAACACTTTGTATCTTTTAGCTTAGTTCATATTCCACGTAGTGATGTTGTCTGTGCCGACTCCCTTGCAAAATTAAAGGAGCTCGAGCACGGAATTATGTATTTTTTCTTGTAAGTCAGACATTTTCGTTTGGGGTTGCCCGCAAAGAAAACCGTCCAAACGCTAACACCTAATTTAATATATGGTAATCGTTGACAAAAAATACATATATATATATATATATATATATTAACATCCATATTTGTACATGTATATGTGTCTTTCAGTGCTTGTGATATAAATTCTTCGAGTTAATGGCTATTTTTTATTGTTTGTCCATTTGCTACACTTGCCATGTTTTTTATTTTCTTTCTTACTTGTGAATATGAAAGCTGAAGCTATTTAAGGTTCATGATATTTATGTTTCATGAAATATTTTGCGGGTCCATCAAATATACGTTATTTTGCAAGGAAACGCTAATTCATTTCCTAAAGATTAATCGCATAATTCTGTCAAAAAACTATACGTCTTACGGTCGAAAAACCTTTGTTTCTCTATCAAAAGAAATCCAAATTAAAGAGCTCATAGACGCACATCATTTGGAGAACTGAAAACTCGCCACTAAGAAGCTCAAATTCGAATCCAATACTACTAAAATAGCAACCATTTAAATGAATGAGCTATAACCGCATTAGAATAAATGTTAGTATCATTTGTTCTTTAAATAACAGAAAAAATGTTAATTTTTTTATTAGGAAAATATGACTTTGTCTTAATTAAAGTTTGGGAAAACAGCTTATTTTGAGGTCAGACTAAAGAAACTAAAATACTATAATAAAGAAATATAGAGACGAGAGATAGAATGATTAGGGGAAGAGTGTTTATAATATTTCTTCTTCTTATTCTTATTGCTTACATCTACATTTCAACATAAGTACAATCACTTATTTATAGGGAAAACGGCCTAGTAGTCCCTGCACTTAGGGTCTCTGTTATCATAAAGACTTGCACGTGATTAGCGTGCTTTAACATACCTACACCTATATAAAATTTGAATTTTTAACCCACATAATAAAAAATCAGGTTTAGTATACCCAATAGAAACGGAGTTTGTTTAGCCGTCAACTGTGCTTAGTCAGCATATGACTCATTATCTGAGTAACTAATTAATAAAAACGTAATATTGTTTTAATTAACCACAACAAAATAAATTAGTTAATTTATATAACTTTTATTGTTATGGGCTTCCAAACTATATTATCGTGCATTTGATTATATGTGGAGTTGTAAAAAAAAAGCACATAAGATCGTGTTGTTCCTCTTCCTCAAATCAAAATCCCTAAACTCGTTCTTCATCGAAGGTTCGACGAAACCCAAAATATCCGATTCCATGGTAGTTTAAGCTTCAAAGACAGCTTTTGAAATTCCGAGAAAGCATTTGGATTAATTGTTTTATCTCTAAAAAAATGAGGTATGTAAGGAAACTAGGGTTTAATCGTTTTAATCGTATTGTAATTGAACAATGTTGTTGATTTTAATATTTTACTTGGTTATTTCAGTAGTTCTAGTGATACTACATTCAATATTTACTATGGTGGTAAATTTGTGGCTCAAGAAAGAAGTGAAGTAACATACGATGGTGGTGAAGTCCATGTGCTTAGAACCGCTGCTGAATCTTTGTTTACTGGTATGATGAGTGGTATTAATGTGTCCTTTTCTGGTCAGAGGATTTGGTATACGGCACCATTCGAAAATGTGAAAGAGGCAAAGATTATATATAATGGAAGTGATAATTTTCAGCGAATGTGTTCTGTTGCTATATGGACTAGGGTGATTAACATATATATGGAGCTAGATGATGATGCAAAGCACGGTAAGGAAGTTACAAATCATGGTGAATCAACTGAAAATCATGGTGAAACTACTCAAAATAATGGTAAAACACAGTTTGAAGAAGAGGCTCGTATTGAGGCTATTGTGAGTCAATTTGTTGATGAGGAAGATGACGGTGAGGAAAAAAATACTCCTCCAGCTTCGGATAGTGAGGAAGAAAAAATTTAATGCCCTTATGAGAGATGGAAGGAAGGAAGCGGTGAGTTAAAGATTAGGCAAGTATTTGAAAGTGTTAAAGAGTTCAAGAAAGCTGTGCTAGAATATGCTTTGAAAAGTGGCTGGAATATTAGATTCAACAAAGGGGGAAGTGTTAAAGGTTGTGCTATTTGTGGAGTAAAAGTAGAAGAAGGTGAGAGCCCTTGTCCATGGAGAATATATTTGTCCTATGAACATTCAGTGGGCATGTGGATGGTGAAGACTTTCCAGGAAGAACATACATGTTTCAAGGACGGGCGTTGTAGGATATTATCAGACAATATTATTGCAAGGATGTTCTTAAATGATGTGAGGAATGATCCAGGCTTGAAGCCTAAGTACTTTCAAGAACAGATTCTGGAGAGGTACAATGTGAATACAAAGAATGATCAATGTAGAAAAGCAAAGAAGAAAGCATTGGAAATCATTCAAGCAGAGTATGATGAGCAATATTCAAGGATTAAAGTCTATGAAATGGGAATTCATGAGTAAGTAACTAAGCTTTTTTTACTACTATTTCAGCTTGTTAACATTGTTACTAACATTGTTGGTCTTCCATAGGTCAAATCCAGGTTCTTCAACTGATCTAAGGACAATTGCTCTAGATGGTGGCCTTGAAAGGTTTGACAAGTTTTATGTATGTTTTGCTGGATTTAGGAATACGTGGCTCTCTTATTGTAGGCCAATCTTTTGCATAGACGGGTGTTTCTTGAAATCTTCTACAAAGGGACAATTACTAGCTTCTGTTGGTAGAGATGCTAACAATCAAATTTACCCATTTGCTTGGGCAGTTGTTAGTGTAGAGAGTTATGATACATGGAAATGGTTTATTCAGATGCTAAAGTCGGATTTGAATATAGTAGATGGGGATGGATATACACTAATCTCAGACAGACAAAAAGTAAGCGCATTAAGTATTATCAGTCATTGAGTAGCTATTTTTATCATCTAATCACTGTTCATCTTCTTATTTTAGGGATTGCTAAAGGCAGTGAATGAAGAGTTACCAAAAGTGGAGCATCGAATGTGTGCTAGACACATTTAAGGTAACTTGAAGAAGTTATATCCAAAAAAGGCTGAGATGAAAAGGTTATTCTGGCAAGTTGCAGACAGTTACAATAAAGCTGATTATACTGCAAATTCAGAGGAAATGAAGAGCTATGACATTGGAATCTACGAAGCTTTAATGAAGAAGAAGCCTGAAACTTGTAGTCGTGCATACTTCAAGAGTCCTACTTGTGAAGATGCTCTAAATAACTTCTCTGAGTCTTACAACTCTGCTATCAACAAGTTAAGAGAGTTGCCTTTGGTTGAGATGCTTGAGACAATGCGGAGACAAGCCATGGCTAGAATTACCATTGGGAGGAAAATGGAGTCTTAGAGTAGGTAAGGTACTGGCTGTAGAGGAAAAAGAGTGGAAATGGTGTAAAACTATGTTAAGTTTCCTAGGCATCCAACTCAAAACCAATTGGCAATGAGTGGAGAGACCCAAGTCCCTTATATATTAGTTCAGATTTATTCCCACTTCCGATGTGGGACAATATTCTTCACACCCCCTCTCGAGATAATGGCCCGTCTAGCCATTAATCTCGACAATATCCATGTCTCGGATTAATTTCGGGTAAGATCAATCGGGCCTCTTTTGGACCGGATTGATTTCGGTTCGGGTGGGGGAGCGTGTGTTCAGGCTCTGATACCATGTTAAGTTTCCTAGGCATCCAACTCAAAACCAATTGGCAATGAGTGGAGAGGCCCAAGTCCCTTATATATTAGTTCAGGTTTATTCCCACTTCCGATGTGGGACAATATTCTTCACAAACTATTGCAGGACCTGCTTGAAATAAGGGAGAATGGTGTATCACACACAGTTAACATGAGGATGAAGACTTGTACTTGCAGGAGGTGGGATATGAGTGGGATTCCGTGTCGTCATGTATTGCGTGTTCTGATTGATGACAAAACATACAAAATGGATGATCAAATTGCTCAATGTTATTCCACATCTACTTGGAAAAAGCAGTATGAAGACTCGTCTAGACCAGTTGACGGAGTTAAGTTCTGGCCAAAGAGTGGTGAACCTACAATTGAACCTCCACCAAGAGACAAATCCAAGGGACGGAAAAAGAATCCACCAAAAAGAATAAAAGGTGTTAATGAATCTCCAACTAAGGCAAAGAAGGTTACACAACATGGAAGGGTTATGCATTGTACTAGGTGTAGTATGGAGGTTCATATGTCAACTAAATGCAAGTTTGGAGGTGTACCACTTAAACCAAGGCCTCCAAAAAAATCCAAAACTCAGGGAATAAATGAGTCTAGGACAATTGATGGTGCAGAAGGAACAACTCAACCAACTCAAAGTTCAATTATCTCTGATTAACCAACTTAGGTATCTCACTTCTCCTCTCATACTAGATTGAGTCTTATAACAATAAGGTTATCACTTCTTTTGAAAACTAATTATGTATGCCACTGATTTTGTGTTACAGGACAAGCATAAAGATGTTTGGTTTTGGTTTATGGGATGGTTTTTGTGCCAGGTCTGATCCAAGAAAGAAGACTATGGATATTTGTTTTTAGTGGGTTCTATGGATGGTTTTTCCATTTATTTATGTTTTCAAATACTATGGATGTTTGTTTTTGGTATGTTGGGTCTTACGGGTATGTAAGGATCACTACATTTTTTTCTGAAATCATGCAATATTTGGCTCTTTATTGTGTCAAAATCATATAATTTTAGGCATCTTCATTGTGTGTTAAAAGTTAGTACATTAAAACTACAAAATGACACTAAAACAAGAAAAACAAAACTAAAGCTTTGTAGGGGAGAGTCGACTAAAAATAACAAGTCTCGGTGAAGAAGAACAACAAAACGATACCGTTTTATTCATGTTATGATTAAGAAAAAATATTTTTTAATTAATTAAAGAATCAGATAATGAGTCATTTGATGACTAAGCACCATTAACGGAGTAAAAAACACCGTTGAGTATTGGGTTGGTCGAGTCTGATTTTTTATTTTTTGGGTCGCAAATTCAGAATTTATATGAGTGTGGGTATGGTAAAGCACGTTGATTACGTTCAGGTCGTTATGGTAACAGACCCTAAAAGTGCGGGACTGTATAAGCCGTTTTCCCCTTATTTATACTAGAATAAGTTACATATAACGAAGACACATGTCTTACACTTAGATACATTATTAAGGAGATTAGTGGCATGGAGGTGTTGAGTCTACATTATACCAATCGATTAATCTTAGTGTATAATGTGATCACATTAGTTTTATACCACTCCCCCTTGAGTATTCATCATATTTAATTTATTTGGTTTCTGACTGCCTCGTTAAAAATCTCTGGGTAACTGCGAAAATATATTCCTACTCATAATAAGAGTGCTTAACAATTCCCCAATTCTAAATAATTTGAATTTCTTTACAAGAACTAATAAAATTAGGCTTATAAATACCTCAGAGATTACAGTGTTAGTTTTTCGTTAACAGAAATGACTAGGATGCTGAGTCAGTAAATCATAATTTATATGTCATATTTGTTTTTAATTAAAAAAATTTTTACGAAAATAAAAAACGTTTAAGTGGACTCGAACCTGCCACATCATGTCCATTAATTCTTCCCTTAATCTAGTTGGACTGCTAGTCTTTTGTACAACAAGAAGCCAATATAGTAATTAAACACAAAAATAGATAAATATTTAATCAGAATTAAAAACAGATGAAACGACGTCGTTCCATCCCTGCATTTAAAAAAACCCTAAGTCCCAAATCGAGTTCAATCTAAAATACGAGTAGTAGAGAAAAAAGAGAGAGTGTTCTTTTGTTATTCGATCTTGATGAATTGTGTGGAAAAGGCTGCGAAATTGTGGTTGTCTTTTAATTTGGGTATTGGGTTTGCATTTGGGACTTACGGTTTTTTAATTGCAGAGATGAAATGATGTCGTTTTATGAGTTTTTGTTTCTGATTAAATATTTAGCCATTTTATGTTTAATTAGTATATGAACCTCTTATTATACAAAATAATTGAATAGTCAACTAGTTTCAGAAAAGTAATAATGGACATGATGCGGCGGGTTTGAATACCCTTTAACAATATTTATTTTGAAAAAATATTAAATTAAAAACAAATCTGACTCATAAACTATGATTTACTCAACATCCTAGTCAGCTCCGTTAACGGAAAACTAACACTGTAATCTTTGTAACATCCCGTAACTAAATTCTAGGAATTTGGGAGGAGTGTCGATCGACACCAGTGGTGGGTGTTTGGGTTGCTAGAATTATTTAAATTATGGAATGAATTTGTTGAATTTGGTATTTGGTTTAATGGTTTGATGAATGACTGTTTGAGAATTTCCACATTGTTAGAATTTTTTTTTTAAAGTGTTGGTTGTTTGATTTTTTTATTAGAGCTTTTACGGTTTTAAGACTGTAAATTGGATGAATTAAGACTATGTTGTTTAATTGTTTATTGGTGGTTAGACAATTAGTAGTCTTAGATCATCCTCTGAGGCCTTTAATGAGATTCCGTGGTAAGTTGTGTTTTTGATTGTTTTGTGACTTCTCGTTTGCTCATATTTCCTGTTCTATATGAGTGCAAACCGATGGATACCGAAGCGAGAGGTTGTGGCAGAGCTAGAGGTCGTGGTAGAGGTTGTGGTCATTGATGCAGCCTAAAGTAGGCGATGCAAAAGAGTTTTAAATTTATAAACCCTAATCTGCAAGTGCACAGTTGACAATTGTAGTACTTAGAGGTCGATCCACAGGAGACTATGTTGTTACGCTATAAATCTATATGATGCAAAATAAGCTAAGAGCAAATATATTTGGGTTTTAGGGTTTTTAATGAAACGAGCAAAGCAATAAAATAAAGGGATAGATAAATCAAAACACTCAAGATAAAAGCAATTAAAAGGAACTAATGCAACATGAACTACACGGTTTTTAAAGAGATGCAACTAGTGTTCTAGAACTCAAATCACTATGGTAGAATCATTCCACTCTAATAGACTCGGCTTTCGCGTTGTTATTACAAGGTGAATTACGCTGTAAGATTGAGATTCGATTTTTCATTAAACTCCTTAACTAACCTTTCGAATTGTTAAGACATCTAACCTATCAAATACTAGATCCGATCAGTCCAAAAGCTTTTAAAATCGGCACCAATCTAAAATCGGTCACTAGGTAGCTAATTTAGATTACGCCTTGAGTATAAATAAAGATAGAGAATCAATCTTGAAACAAGCTCAATAAAGATGTAAAAGATGCAACAAAAGAACTTTAAAATAACTTTATATCAAACATACAACTACTCTACATGTTATGAAACATGGAGCAACTAGAGAAGTTGATAAAACAGTATATTCCTGCTAAGTAAGGGCTCGGCATAGGTGGATCCCGAAGCACAAATCTTGAGAAGAACACCATGGCCTTCATCGCTTTTTTACAAAGGATAAAGATGAAGATCTAAAGAGAATAACGAAAATACATATTTATTATTGATTTGTGGCGCCTAGGGCTGCTCTCCTTCTCTCAAGAGGCTAAAAGCAAGTATATATAGGTGTAGGAAGAGGTTCTAGGTCGGCAAAGGCTCTAGGTTTCAGTTCGGGCAAAAACGTATTTTTGTCGATAAGTACGCAGAAGTGGCCACGGCACCGGATGGTGGCACCGGTCACGTGAATTGGTCCGGGGTCTGGCTCAAAATCATCTCCTTGAGCTTGGCTTCAGTTAAATGAGCCGTCACATGGGTTGGCTCGGTGCTTAGGCCCATCTTGGACTTGATTCATCTATAGGGAGAATGACATGTCTTTAGTAAAACTTGAATAACTTTCAGACTACAACTCCATTTGATATAATTCCAACTCCATTGGAAAGCTGACTCAAAGGGCTATCTTTGTGTGAATTTTAATCACCGTCCAAGTTGGTTTGGCCTTCCGTCCGGGGTGATCTTTCAGAGATATACTTTCTATCTAACTTGGGAAATTGTGAAAACTTCAACTTAGGTGACTTAGATTGGCTCCTTTGCTCCTTTTTACTCTCTTTTCGATGATTTTACCTATATGACTCTTCAAAACCAAATATACGAGAAAACTACCTCTTTTGATACAAAATATTATTAAATAGTATATAAAATAGATAGAAATAAGTAGTAAAAGTGATAAAATACCAGGTATATCAGTCGTGGTAGAGGACCAGTGCCAGAGTCTTTGAGTAGGGTGGCTGCTAGTGCTACGCAGGTGTCAGAGACTCCGACACATCATGTGGGATCCGTGATTGCCAGTGTGGGTGCTCGAAGGGGTGCCGGGTTGTCTGGTGGTAGAGCGGCCCCAAGTGAGGGTGCTGCTCCAGTTCAGGATCGTTTTGATCGTCTGGAGGGTTTGATGACACAGGTTTTAGGGTGGTTTCGGGCGGGGGTTCTGGGGCAGGCTATAGCAGGGGCTCCGGTGGGTGTGGCATAGCCGAGGGCAACAGAAGTTGAGCAACCGAGGGCTGTAGTTACTGAGCATCCTCCCTATTTTGTGATGATGGCACAAATGCAGAAGATTGGTACGCCTTTCTTTTTGGCAGAGTTAGGCCTGAGGAGGCCGAGGAGTGGCGCTTAAAAGTGGAGCACAACTTTTGATCGATTCAATGTCCTCCTAAGTATCATGTGGAGTTGGTCGTTCACTATCTTAGTGAGGACACTCATTTGTGGAGGAGATCGATTGAGACTAGGAGAGCTGTTTTGATCTGGGGCTAGTTCTTGGTCGAGTTCAATGCCAAGTACTTTCCTTGGGAGGCGAGGGATCGTCTTCAGACGAGGTTTATGGAACTAACTCAGAGTGAGAGTATTGTGCGAGAGTACGATGTTGAGTTCAGCAGACTGGTAGTGTATGCTAGTTGTAGCATAGAGGATGAACGGACTCTTATGCAGAGGTTCTTGCAGGGGCTTCGTCTGAGCATTATGACGCAATGTCGCAGTTTTATATACGCCTTGAGGACGGAGTTGGTGGAGCTTGCTGCTTCTATTGAGGAGGATTAGCGTGAGCAGACCGTTTATGTGGTTACTCTATCTGTGGCTGTTCCACCAGTGGTTGCTCCTGCTGTTCAGCCGAGGAGACAGCAGCAGCAACAACATTCTCGGAGTTCTGGTTCTGGCAAAGGCGGCAAGTTTGCGCATGACCAGAAGAGGAGGTTGGATAAGGTTTCTAGAGGCGGTTAGAGTGGTTGTAGTTGCCATGGGAGCAGTAGCCCAGAGCATCATGTGGCAAGCTATCCCAAGAGGGAGGCATCTCAGGATGCCAAGGTGTGTTTTCATTGCAGTGAGTCGGGGCTTATCAGGCCGATGTGTCCTAAGTTGTAGCAGATGGCTGTTACAGCTTTTCAGCCGGTGGGATTACAGCCTGTAGGGCAGTTGGCGCTAATATACCCTTTGGGTCAGATTGGGCCTGCACCGCGAGTCTATGCACCAGCAGAGGCATGGCAGCAAGGTGGCGCGCATATCACAGGTAAAATCTTAGACTCGAACTTCGAAAATGCTTTTGTGGTAAAATTGTTGTTGTGTTCTTTTATTTTGCATGTGATAGTTTTATTAGGGTTCTCATTGCATGTGAATTGTATAGGGACCTTATTAGTGGGAGGTTTCAAGTCCCACGTCCTTTTTTATTTTGGAGCATCGAACTGCTTCATTACTCCGGAGCAGTGCGAGAGAGCTTTCAGACTTGGTTAAAGTGGCTGGAGGAGGATTCCTGGCTACTTTCGGTCGTGCTAGAGCAATGGATGTTCAGATTGCTGGGGAGTCGATGCTAGCAGATTTTGTGATTAGATGTGATTGTGGGGATGGATTGGCTATCGAGGCAGAGTCGTTTTTGAGCGCGACGCGAGGAAGTTAGTGTTTCAGGGGGTGAGATCTTCTTCCGGGAGTCTTGTAATCTCGGCTATTCACACGGAGCAGATGGATGAGCGGGGTAGCAAAGCATTTTTGGCTACTATTTCGATGCCAGAGTCTAGAGGTGAGGATGCTATCAGGGAAATCCAAGTTATTTAGGATTTTGAGTATATGTTTCAGTCGTTGCAGGGATTACCGGCGTATCGGTCTGATTCTTTCATGATTGAGTTAGAGTCCGAGACAACTCTGATTTCTTAGGCGCCTTACATACACAGCTAGAAGAATTGTTGAGTAAGGGGTTTATTCGACCGAGTGTTTCGCTGTGGGGAGCACCAGTGTTATTTATGATGAAGAAGGATTGCAGTTTTCGATTGTGTATCGATTACAGAGGTCTGAACCGAGTTACTGTGAAGAACAAGTACCCTCTCCCAAGGATTGAAGAGTTTTTGGATCAGCTGAGGGGTGCTACTTGGTTCGCCAAGATAGTCTTGGCATCGGGTTATCATCAGATCTCGATAGATGAGGCAGATGTTTGTAAGACAGCGTTCACAACGAGATACATGCATTTTGAGTTTATAGTCATGCCTTTCGGTTTGACAAATGCATCGGCAACTTTTATGAGATTAATGAACGACGTGTTCATGGAGTATCTGGACGTGTTCGTTATCATCTTTATTGATGACATTTTGGTTTATTCGAGAAATTCCGAGGAGCACGAGACTTATCTGAGATTGGTGTTGGAGAAGCTTTGGGAGCAGAAGCTATATTCTAAGCTGAGTAAGTGTAGTTTTTGGCAGCGGCAGATGGGGTTTCTTGGTCATATCATTTCTGCAGAGGGAGTTGTTGTGGATCCGGCAAAAATAGAGGTTATTCATGATTGACCTACACCGAGTAACGCCACAGAGATCAGAAGTTTTCTTGGTTTAGCTGGTTATTACAGGAGATTTGTCAAGGGATTTGCGAGTATGGTGTAGTCTATGACGAAGTTGACCAAGAAGGATGTCCTGTTTGTTTGGCCACCGGAGTGCGAGGAGAGTATTGCGAGGCTCAAGAAGATGCTAACGAGTACTCTAGTATTAGCATTACCCAAGCCGGGGAAGCATTATACAATGTACACTGATGCTTCAGGAATTGGGTTGGGTTGTGTGCTGATGCAAGAGGGTAAGGTTACTCTGTATGCTTCCAGGCAATTGCAGGGTAGTGAGCGTAATCGCCCTATGCATGATCTTGAGTTAGGAGCAGTGGTGTTTGCTCTAAAGATTTAGAGATCCTACCTTTATGGCGGGAAGGTGCAGATTTTCGCGGATGACAAGAATCTGCAGCATATCTTTACTCAGCCGTTGTTGAATAGAGACAGAGGCGCTGGGTTGAGTTGCTGGCGTATTATGATCTAGAGATTATTTACCATCCGGGTAAGGCCAACCAGGTAGCAGGTGCTATGAGTCCGAGGAGAGCTGATTCGATTCGAGAGCAGGAGGTTGAGGCCTTAGTGGGCGAGATTAGCACTTTGCGTTTGTGTGCTATTTCGCAGAAGCCTTAGGGAATGGAGATGGTTGATCAGGTTGATCTTCTGAGCAGGATTTGAATGGCCTAGGAGAGTGGTCAGGTATTGGTTGAGGCGTCGAGGGTATCAGGTCTCTCCAAATGCGACTATTCTTGTTCACGGGCGAGTGTCCATGCCTAAGGAAAAGGTTTTGAGGCAGGAGATTTTGAGATTATCATTGGGAAGGGATGAAGAGAGACGTGGCTGATTTGGGTCGCGAAGTGCGATACTTGTTCGTTGGTTAAGGTTGAGCATCGGGTTCCAAGCGGGTTATTGCATAGTTTACCCATTCCGGAGTGGATGTGGGATATCATCACGATGAATTTCTTGGTAGGATTGCCTAACTCAAGGACCTATGATGCGATTTGGGTGATTGTGGACCGTCTGACCAAATCTATACATTTTCTGGCCATTAAGAAGATCGATGTTGTTGCGGTTTTGGCTAAGAAATTTGTAAAGGAGATTGTGAGGTTACATGGATTGCCAGCCAGTATTGTGTCAGACCGGGATCCTAAGTTTGCGTCTGAGTTTTGGAGAGATTTTCAGACCGAGATGGGTACTAAAGTGCATATGAGTACGGTATATCATCCGCAAACTGATGGGCAGTCAGAGAGGACGATTTAGACCTTAGAGGATTTGTTGCGGATGTGTGTTCTGGATTGGGATGGTCACTGAGCTAATCACTTGTGTCTGGCTGAGTTTTCGTATAACAACAGCTTTCAGGCGAGTATTGGGATGGCTCCTTACGAGGGTTTGTATGGGTGGCCATGTAGGATATCTCTATGCTGGATCCAAGTTGGGGGGGGGGGGGGGGGGAGAATTTACTGTACGACCTATGTTCAGGAAACGACGGAGAAGATCTATGTTTTAAAGTTGAACATGAAGGAGGCTCAGGATCGACAGAGGAGTTATGCCGATAAGCGGCGGAGAGAGCTTGAGTTTGCAGTTGGAGATCGTGTGTATGTCAAGATGGCTATGTTGAGGGGTCCTAACAGATCCATAGTAGATAACAAGCTATGTCCGCGGTGTCTGGGTCTTTTCCCGGTAGTGGAGCGAGTTGGACCAGTGGCGTACCTGTTAGAGTTACCTCCAATCATGAAGGCATTTCATAAGGTTTTCCATGTGTCGATGTTGAGCAAGTGCCTGCATGAGTCAGAGGAGTTGGTGGCTAAGATTCTGGTGGATCTTCAGCCTGATTTGACGGTTGCAGCAAGACCTTTGAGGATTCTCGAGAGGAGAGAGAAGGTCCTGCGCCGGAAGAGGATATTGTTGCTGAGAGTCTTGTGGGACTGTAGCGGTATAGAAGATAAGACTTGGGAGCCAGAGGCAAAGATAAAGTTGAAGTTCAAGAAGTGGTTCTATAAGTAGGTTGCAGCTTGAGCTTACTTTTATCTATGTGGTTCCAGATTTTTGTATTAGCATGTTGCTTTTGTGGTTTGTTTCATGTATTCTTCGTTTCGTTGTAACGATATACATTTTTATGAAATTTATAAGATGGTGTTCCTTATTTATTTTCCTGTATTATTATAAGAAGTGTGATTCTTATAAGCGATATGTATTGGTTGACCAGTGTGGATCGTGCGTTGGATAATATTTCGGGTGGAAAATATCGAGTTTAGCCACGTGGGGCAATCTGGTCATAGATTTTTATAGACATTTTAGAATTTTTTACTCTAGGGACAATATCGGTTCTGAATAACTCCTTACCATTTTGGGGAGACACGTGGGTCTCCAACGGATCTACCTGTGATGGGTGGGTCTTATTATAGTGTTGAGGTTATACTTACCGATGACGGGTGGGTCTCGGTTTAGTATAAAGGTCACACTTACCTATGACGGGAGGGTCTCAGTATAGTATGGATAGGATACTTACCGAGGACAGGTGGGTCTCGGTGTAGTATGGTGAGATGCTTACTTATCTGTGACGCGTGGGTCTCAGTATAAGTATCAAGAGACGGGTGGGTCTCTTGAGGGGAATGTGTTTCCCCTTCATTTCTTTTAGAGGGAGTGGTTCTCTAGAGACTTATTGAGACGGGTGGGTCTCAGTATAAGTCTAGAGGGAAAAGTGTTTTCTTGTGTACCCTGAGTGGATGGTACGTTGGTTGTTAAATGATGTGTCGTGAGAGCAAGGTAGTGTGATAATGAGTTAAGAGTAGATAATGTCTAGAAACGTGTGTATAAACATAGGACTAGATCCAAGTTCAGGGATTGGGTGAGGATCTCTAGTGAGTTTTTGACCAAGTGGGGTCAGTTTTCGGTCTTTTGGTAGATGTGTTTTGTGGAATTCGAGATCGAATCCAGATTAGTGGGAGAGAATTGTAACATCCCGTAACCAAATTCTAGGAATTTGGGAGGTGTGTATATTGACACCACTGGTGGGTGTCTTTTGACACCATTGTTTCAGAACAATTTTGGTTTAAGTTAAACTGTATGGTTTGTAGATGTCAGTTTGGGAGAAGCCCTAGGTCGTGTTTATAAGGATGATGGAGTCGCGTTTTTTGCTCGTCAAAAGAGGCAGAAATCGTGAATGAGAGTTAGAGAAGAGAATTTCGAGTTCTTGAGAGAAATCGAGATAGTCATGAACTGTTCTTTGTAGTTTATCGTCCTAAAGGCTTGTGTGCGTGATTGGAAGTGTGGAACGATGATTCTCAGTGATTTCCAGCGAAAGGGAATCGTTGTCGTGGTCTGTTTTCGTACAATTTTTTTTTTGGTGTCTTTGAATATTTTGTACTTTGGTATTGAATATTTTTCTTCTGACTGTGCATGAGACATTAAGGTGGATTTGTCGGTAAACTTGAAATACGCGGAAAAGTTGTGGTGTGACAAATGTGGTGTGACAAATGTGTCATTTAATGTGATGTTTGTAATGTGTACCAAATTAGTTGTACTAAACTATGTGGTGTTTTGTAATGTGTCCTTTAATCATTTTTGTGGTTGTACCAAACTATGTTTCAAAACTCTTTATATGTATGTCATCGGTTTGTTAAGGAAACAATGTGTATGTCTCTTTCTTCTACTCATTTTGAAACACCTGGTTCCCTTTTTTTTATATAATTACCTAATTACTAGTTCTCCATCAATTCAAGCATAAATCAATTAACCAGCGGAAGACACAACAACTTAAACCATCAATTTAACCATTTAAACCGTTCATTCATTTAAACCATTCATTCAACAGTACCGAACAATTCCAGATTCACTAGCAACCTAACCAGCAATCCGAAACAACAATTCAATCTCAAACACATAAAACCAAGTCTCTAGATCATCCTCCTCTTCATAGATATGATTCCACGATCACATCTTATACCTGCAACACATGGGAAAACGAGTTGCGTGAGTATTATCATAAATACTTAGTGAGCCGGTCATACCACCTATGGGGTATCACTCAGGCGTAAAAAAGAAAAATTATCACATCAACGATCAATCATATGAATAATCAACACAATTCACAAAACACAAATGGTGTCGATCGACACCCACCACTGGTGTCAATCGATGCCTGCTAAACTCTGGTATCGATCGACACAATCACTAAGTGTCGATCGTCACCTCAATCACAAACATAGAACACAAAATAACTAGTGTCGATCGACACAACCTTTAGGTGTCGATCGACACCCCATCGCATAATGTAGAACCGAGCCAATCCTCACACGACTCAATCCCGATTCATCAACGATAACACGCAATAGTATACCAAGTAACATGAATTCACAGAGACAACACATGATCTCATTTAAAAAAATAACCAAAATATTCACACAAAACAATCTTACTCTTTAGCCAATGAACAATGGTCCCGCACTCACCTTGATAAAACGAAAGAAAAGGCTAAGAACACGAAATCAGCTACTCACCGCCCACGCAGCCTCTGATCTCACACACAAACATCGAGGAACGCTTCTTCTAACACCTAGGACTCACAATTAGGGTTTTCCCTAAACCCTAATCAGATTTCCAAGAGAAACAGAAAGGACACACTGACTTCAAAAGAACATAGAGATCAGAGCTCACCTCCAAATTCAGATCGAAAACCTAATCTGGAAACTAGACCGAAAGAGGTTTCCAACGTTATATAGATCACTCCTGAATCCTTCTCTAACGTCGAAAAACACTTCCCAAGAGGATTGATCAAAACCCGAAAATGCACAGACAACTCACGGGAAAACAACCATAACTCATTAAGTACAGATCAGAACGACAATCTGTTTCCTCTTGTAGATAGATAAGAGACAGAAGAACATACCTACGAAAATTCACACCAATCGGACTTGATTCGGTTGTACGTTCCTCCTCTCTACTGAAATAGCCAAGTCTGTCCTCTCCTTTCTCTTTATCTCAACGAGTAAAACACCCTCAAGAATACTCCAAAACCCTTTTCTCTCTTTATCACGTTTTCCTCCACTGAAAATGAGGCTGCACGGCTAAAGAGAGTTAAAATACTCAACCCTAAGGTTTCCAACCCTAAACCGCAATAAAACCGGACAATTAAATTTAAACTGGACCGACCATGGAGAGGTGTTGATCGTCACCACCGAAATTCCACGATTCTGGTTCACGGTCGTTAAAATTTTGATTTCAAAACTATTCTACTTCAGGAAACGTCGGTTTCTATTTACTCTTTATATTTTCTACTTTAGATTGCTTCTCAAATCTTTGCTTCTAATTGAAACAACTAAAACCCCTTTTTTTTAAACAGCCTGAATTAATAATCCTTAAATATTAATTCTCAACGACTAACTTAAATAACTAAACCATGCGAAAATTCTCAAGAAATAATTCAATAATTAAATAACCAATTCACTCAACAACTCAATTCTCAAATTCCAAGAATAATAAAAATCTAGCAACCTAAACACCAGGTTCCACTAGACTAAACAAAAACTACAACACCCTAATCATCCTCTTCTTCCGGCCTTGATTCCGCAGTCACACATTTCTTTTACCTGCAACACATGGAAATAAGAGTTGTGTGATTATTATCACAAATACTCAGTGAAGCGGTCATCCCGCCTACCGGATACATAATAAGAGAATATAGATTATCAATTGCTACGCGGTCAAATAACAATCAACAGCAATTGAATTCAACATTTTAAAACATGTGGTGTCGATTGACAAACCCACGTGTTGTCGATCGATACTCCATTCTCGTAACCGAGCCTCGCGATCAACCAAGTGGTATCGATCGACACTACCACTAGGTGTCGATCGACACCTCTCGCAGAAACCTAAACCGAGTCAAATCCTCTCGCGACTCGGTTCCGTTTCATCGTTTGAGATTATTCACGGCTCAAACACACGATTTCACACAAAACAATCACAGAAAACATTCCAATCATCTCAATCAATCACCCAATAACCTAATAATCTAATCTCATATCCACGATCACGCACTCATCTCGGAATCGCGAATTGAAAAAGGGCAAGACGAGGAACAGCGATGAAACTCGATGAACAGAGCGAGAAAAACACCGAGAAAACGTCCACAAACAACACAAATGAACCCTTATACGATCTCACAAAAAGTCCTAGTGAAAACGACGAAGAACGGCTAACGATCCTTTCGATTCTCACTCGAAATACTCAAAACACGATTTCCTTCACTAGTTTTCCTCTGAAAACTCGTGCTACTACGGTTGTATTATTATATAAACGTCCTAGGGTTGCGCACCCAAACCGCACAACAAACTGGACAATTTTAATTCAAACCGAAATTGACCGAAAACAATGGTGTCGATCAACACCCCCTACTGGTGTCGATCGACATCCCTCCCAAATTTCTAGAATTTGGTTACGGGATGTTACACTAATCAACTGATCTTACTCACTTTTCTTCTAATTACTTTACTTCTACTTTTTTTGTTTTTAATCACAAACAACAACACTTGATGAAAATTCTCTACCTTTTCTCGTAATTATTCTACTTCTATTTCATTTGCTTCTAATCACAAACAAGAACACTTGATGAAAATTTTATATCTTTTCTTCTAATTACTTTACTTCTACTTCATCAAAACTTTTTCAAATTCTCTTTCTTTTCCTTTTTTTATTTTTATTTTTATTCAAATTCTCTATCTTTTTCAAATTTAACCCCCAAAAAATCATGTCATCTCATCCTCACACTTCTACAATTGATGAAATTTTCGATCAAATCTTTGAAAGGGGTTTTGAAGATTGTGTAGATGATTATTGTAAATGTCAAACAGCCAAAAAAACAAAGAAAAAACGAGCTTACTTAGAAAGAGGATGCGAGGAAGAACAAATTCAATTATGGAATGATTACTTTAGCGAGAAGCCAATTTACCCTGATGGCACATTTCGACGACGATTTAGAACAAATAAGCGACTGTTTATGCATATTGTTCATAGACTCTCCAATGAAGTATCATTCTTCCAACAGAGATAATGTAACATCCCGAAACCAAAATATGGCATTTTGGTAGGGATGTCGATCGACACCAAGTTATGGGTTGTTTTCCAGTTTGATTTTAATCGTCTGGTTTACGACGGTTTGATTGCGGAACCCTAGGACGTGTTATATAAGGCCTGTGGCCGTATTTTTCAGAGGAAAAAGAGGAGATTGATAAAATTGGTGTGGGAAAAAATAGAGAATTTTGAGAGTTTTTGAGAGTTCTTGTTGTCCTTAATCTTGTTCTAGTGGCTTTTAGAGCAAGGTTGAATTCGTGTTGGTGTTCTTCGCGTTTCGTTGAGAAAATCAGAGGTTCTGTGTGTAAATCGAGTCTGATTTCGTGTTTCCTCTTCGATCAATTCCTTTCAATCCGTATTCAAGGTGAGTGCGTGATTGTGGTTATGGGAATATAATGTTGGATTATCGATTGGTTGAATTGTGTTGGAGTTGTCATTGTTTGATTGCTGTTCTGTGATGATTCGAGTGCTTTTTGTGTTGATTATTCGTGAACTTGACTCGCAAGATGAAACGGAATCGAGTCGTGAGAGGTTTTGACACGATTCAGGTTTCTGCGAGGAGTGTCGATCGATACCTAGTGGTAGTGTCGATAGACACCCACTTTTGTTTTCACGATTTTTGTGTTTGTGAAGGGAGTGTCAATCGACACCATGGAGGTGTGTCGATCGACACCCAATGATGATTTATGTGTTTCGTTTTGTAGTGTCGATCGACACCATCTGTTGCATTGCTAAATTTTGTCAATTATTCTCATTTCGGTAATTTGGACATGGTTAATTGATGGTTGTTGCATAGTTTTGGCATTCTTTTCCCTTATTATGTAACCTGTAGACGGGATGACCGCCTCACTGAGTATTTGTGATAATACTCACGCAACTCTTATTTCCATGTGTTGCAGGTAAAAGAAAAGTGTGATTGCGAAATCATGGTGTCGGAAGAGGATGATTAGGATCTTGTTGTATTTGATTGAACTGAGTAGAACCTGGTGTTATGTTGCTAGTTTAGTTGAATATGGGATCATGTATTTTGTTGAATCGTTTCTTGCTGAATTGTTTAGTGGTTTAAATGTTATTAAACTGATTAGTTTAGATTGTTAGTATTTTCCGCTGGTTATTGTTGTCTTGAAATTGACCGTTGAGAATTAGTTTTTTTTGGAATACTAAATTCGGGTTAATTATTATTTGTCTATTTAGTAAAAAAAAAATTAGTCGGGTTGTTTCAGATAAGATGCTAACGGAAGGTTCGATATGTCTGCCCTACAAAAATGTTATGCCGCCATTCGTATTATGGCATATGGTCTTGTAGCTGATGTGGCTGATGAATACCTCAGATGGGTAAAATCAATGCGAGCAAATGCTTAGAAAATTTTGTGGATGAAATTATACATTTTTCAAAGATGTGTACATGATAAGGCCTACACCGGAAGATCTCCAACGATTACTATATATTAGAGAGTTTAGGGGATTTCTCAGGATGATAGGAAGCATTGATTGTATACATTGGGAGTGGAAGAGTTGTCCCACGACTTGGAAAGGACAATATTCACGTGGACATGGAAAACCCACAATCGTTTTAGAGGTTGTGGCTTCACAAGATCTTTGGATTTGGCACAATTTTTTTTGGACCTCCAGTTACATGTAACGATATCAATGTTCTTGACCACTCACCAATTTTTGATGATATATTACAAGGTCGAGCTCCAAAAGTCAATTACTTTGTCAATAGACGTCAATACCATATGGATTACTATCTCACAGATGGTATATATCCAAAATGGGCAACTTCCATCCAATCAATTTCTCGGCCACAAGGCCCGAAAGCATCATTATTTGCTAATTACCAAGAAGGTGTCAGAAAATATGTCGAGCGTGCTTTTGGAGTCTTGCAAGCTCGATTTTCTATTGTTCGAAACCTAGCTCTTAGTTGGGATAATGCAAAAATAGTCAAGATAATGAAAGCATGTATCATATTTCTTAATATGGTAGTAGAAGACAACGAGAGTAAGGCACTAAATATGATGTATAGAATTCCAACAAAGAGAATGAAGCGGGACTTCACAAGTGGACTAAGTGTATTTTACAGAGAAATCTACAAATGTAAACAATATGATGACCAATCGAGCTATAATTCGTGATGAAAGAATGCATCAACAATTAAAAACTGATTTGGTTGAACATATTTGGCAAAATTTTGGCACAACTGAATACTAGAGCCGAGTTAATTGTGTTCTTCATCATGTTTTCATCATGTTTTTTTATGTTTTCTTTCATTCTACGTTTTTTTGTTTTATTATATGTGATTTTATGTTTTAGTTTGTTTTTATGGATTTTAATATACTTTTAAAATTTGATGAAACATATTATATAAATTGTTTTCTATATAAAATCTTATGTATATATAGCAATTTGATTTTGTTTTTTTGTGTAAACAATTTTAAAAAAATTAAAAATTTTATTTTTTATTCTTTAGAACCCCACTTGAGTATAACCATTGGACACATAAATATTAGCAAATAGTAATTGAGACTCAAATAATAAATTTAAATTAATACTAAACAATGCTTTAAGAACCCTTAAGAGTATCTTAGGTAATGATGCTTTAATGACAATTTTAATGGTCCAAATACCAAATACTTAAAGCAAATACCAAATACCAAATGCTTTAAGTATTTTGATTAGTGGTTTAATGACAATTGCCTTTAAAATTATACTTATCCTCTAATGATAATATTTGACCTAGCCTCTCACGATTGTAAAAGTTTTAAAACACTTTTTAATATAAATATTTTCATCAAATTTATAATAAAGACTTACCAACTTTGTTTAAAAACATTATTATGTTTTGTGAAAAAAATTTCTCAAATTGATATAAACAAATATACATATTTTAAAGAAAATTTAATTTCTATCACAAGATAATGAAATAATTTAAGAGAAATTGTTATATATATATATATATATATATATTTTTTGATTAGTGAATTAAAAATAAATTAAGAAGATTAAAACTTTGCAACTATCTAATTTCCTATTTCAGATTTGGTTTTTTATCATCTGTAAAAATACAACTCAAAATTATCATTATTTTTAAAAAAAATTAGCATCTTCTGCTTTTTGATGTTATAAAAAACTTAAAAATCTGTTACTTGAAAAGTATTTGAGAAATCTTAGATCAGTATGTGTATTTCAAATTTTATTTTAGATATTTAAACATGACAAATTTTACATAATACAGAATTATGATACAATCCAAATACATAAAAGTTATACACGATTTTTTTTTTGTCAAGAGTTATACATGTTTATTAAACAAATAAATATTATTTAAACTAGGGAGAATTACAAACATGCCACTTTTGAAAATATTTTTTCCAAATATGCCACCCTTGAAAATTTATTGTGAACATGCCACATTTTATAGACAAAAATAAAATCATTAAATTTTTTGTTCTCTCTCACAAAACTCAAACTTTAAAATCTACCCCCAAAAACTATATCCTAAATATAAAATAGTTAACCCAAACACAATAAATATAAAAGTTAAGTTCAAATAAAGAGGTTGTTCTTGCAAAGATTGTCAAACGGTAGCATAACTATAAAGTGGGTGTATCATGAAAATTCTCTTTAAACTATTGGTTTGTGGGATTTATATTTTATATATTAAACATCATATTTTAGATATCAAGTACTACACAAATGACAAAATATAACTGTAAGGCTTTTATAATTAGCTATAAATGCCTAACAAAAAAACCTATGACAATTATTTGAAAAAATGATATTTTGATTTAAATGCCAAAACAATTTGAAACCTTATGTTTTTGATACTATTTGTCACAAATCGAAAATTTTACACTACTTGACCAAATAAATATTCCTACTGATAATTAGATACATTTTAACCATTAAATAAAATTTTATAATTTATTTGGTATTTAAAAAATTAAATAATAGCAAAATGATTTATGTCATCTTACGCACAATATCAAATTGCTTTTAAACATTTTTTTTTTGTAGTAGATATCAAAATGATTTATACTATCATACACACAATATCAAATTGTTGTAAATTTGTTTTAATTATTATTTTCATGTATAACGCAGAAAGTCACCTAATTGTATAACATATACCATTTGCATGGCCAAAATCCAAGAAAATTGTTTCCGCCTATACAATGAGAAAGTAATTTATATGCTATAAGTACATATACATTCATATGATGTCGTACTACATATCACAGAATTCAATATTTGAATTCACGAGAAAGGTAGCCACATTATTTCAACTATGTTCATTACTGTTTTTGGAGCATCGGTTTATTTTTAAAAATAAACTCAAAAGTAATGATAGAAAAGAAGCTTGATTTCTTTAATTCGTGTAGTCATGTCTTATATTTTGAAGTGCACTGCACCGAATCACATGCCATGTGAATTATGCAGTAATTTAAAGTATAC
Organism: Draba incana; assembly: GCA_963576765.1. Classification (NCBI taxonomy): domain Eukaryota; kingdom Viridiplantae; phylum Streptophyta; class Magnoliopsida; order Brassicales; family Brassicaceae; genus Draba; species Draba incana. The sequence continues at coordinate 16,772,687 of OY755208.1, forward strand.
ACATAATTGAAACCAATTTGTAATTTCAATCAACATGGTGTGTGCATGATTCCGCTCAGCTATAAGCCTATAACCACTTGATCCTTTAATTTTCAAAGAAAATTATTGATGTTTTTTTTTTGAATAAAAAATTATAACCTCATTCATAATAAAATTAAATCTATAGTTTTTTTTTCTTTGTTATTGTAAAATAATGAATGTTTAGTTAATTGTCTCATGAAATCTCACAAGTATATTTTTTTGTCTCTTTTATTTGAATTGAATGTTCTTTCTATTATATACTACATGGGTACAATGACAAGAGAGGAAATGAAAAGTAAGAAAAAGAAAAAACGTGTTATGTTGGTAGTAAGATTCTTTGTTGATTGATGAGTGTGAAAAAGGGAGAAGTAGTTGAGTCTTGTCGCATAATCTTCGCTTTTATTAACGTTGGTTTCCACATATTCTAACATTGTTTCATTGGTTGTGTTGTCCTTAGTGTTTGGTTGCTGTTTGTGAATACGTGTCATTCTTGTAATGATCATAATAACTAATATTAATCGTCAGAATTTTACATGTTAGAATGCATGTGTTTCATAGTATATACTATATAGCATAGATTCATATGACCTTTTTTTTCCAGTGTTTTCTTGTCATAATAGTGGACATCAGTATATCAGAATTAAAGGTGCGTAAATTAGAATGTAATAAAAACAAGGTGCTTAAGTTCAATTAAAAGATACGAATTTATGATTTTGAAATCGCAGATTATCGCCGTGAAAAGAAAAGAAAATAATAAAAAAATATATATATCTATATATATAAAGATAGTTTTTTCTCTATTTTCATGAATGCTCCCTCATCATACACATCATATTTTCTATTTTATTTTTATAATTTCAAAATTTAATATATATATTAATTAAAAATTATAAATGTGGTTTTAACATTAGAGAAAAAAATTGAAAAGTCATAATGTCATACCAATAAATACAGATACCTATATATAGTTACTAGATTAATAACATGTTTAATAAATTTGGTTATGCTAATATATTTTACATTTTATATATCTTCAATTAGGTTAAATTGTATTTGTAAATATTATAAAAAATCTAAAATATCAAGAAAATCATAACAATTTACAAATAACTTGATCTAGAACCAAATTCATATCCAAAAACATAAGTCGCTACATCTTACAGCTAAATTTAATACAAATTTGAAAGTATCCTTAAAATAATAAGGGCAATTATACATAAAAAAATAGAAAAAATGAGAGGAAAAACTATTGTTTTCTTAAAAAAAATATTAAAAGTATTAACACGAAATATAATATAGTTACACAAAATACAGTTAAGAATTGGGTTTTGTGATTTTATTTTTATTAAAAAAAAAAAAATTTTAAAATACAATTATAAATATAGGAGAAATCTCTTTGCTATTAAGCAATTGTAAAAAAGAAAAAACAAATGATCGATGGTGTAACTAATATTTTAAATAAAATATTTTAGGTACAATATGCGGTAAAAATTTAAAGTATGAATATTTCACATACTATATTTAATAAATTTGGTTATACTATATTTCAAACTATAAATATTTTGTAACACCCGTGAACCAATAATCAGATTTTTTGGTAGAGTTGTCGATCAACATTCTAATATATAATTACCACATAAATATTTATATTATATTAAATTATATTTTATTTAATTTTTATAGTTTTACATTCAATAGATTTGGTTATATCATTATTAAAATAATTCTGAAACTCATTTTTCATATCTTAAATTAAACTTGAAACCTTAAAACTTATATAAATATTGTTGACTAAAATAACAGCAATTTTAATACATATTATAAAATATTATATAAGTCCTAAAATTAAACAAACAAAATTATTCATAACTAAATCATAAAGCCAAATATAAGTTCATATATACATAAAGTGAAAATAAAAGAATAAGATTATTGCAATTTCATCAAATAAAGGGAAAATAAATTAAATTAAAGTATAATTAAGACAACTTTTCCATTATACGTACATAAAGTGAAAATAAGAAAAAACAATTATTGCAATTTACACACAAAATAATATTATTTCTGATTTTATTTTTAACCCAAAAAATTGGAAGCAAATTGGGTAGTTCTTGATTAGTGTTTTATGATTTTAATTTTAACCCAAATAGAAAATTTAAATGTAACTATAAGAGATAAGAGGAGGAGGAACAAAAAATCCAAATTATCAAGTAAATGTAATATACATCATGTGATGTAAGTGCAATACTGCAATTAATATCTTTAAACCATACAACATTAAATTTCAAAGTCAATATGTGAAACAACCAAGCCCGGTTATTTGTTTTTTTAATACAATTAAATACGAATTAGTATTCCCATAAATACTAATTATCAACTTAATCACAATTACCAAACAATTCAACATAAAACCAGCGGAAACATAACAAATCAACTAAACCAGGAATTAACCAATAAATCCAATAAACCATAAAATAAATCAATTCCAACAATTTCACAATAATCTAACAACCTAAACACCATGTTCAAGATTCAACAACAACTCATAAAGCAATTGAGACCCTAAATCATCCTCTTCTCCTTACAATCATATTTTATCTTTACATGCATTACATGGATAAAAGATGTGACACCTTGGTTTCAGAGCATATATGGTATATGCAGTATATGCGGAGAGGCTTAAAAGAATTGATTTGACTACCTATATCACCAAAGTGCACATATCTTTTCGGGCACATGTCTTGAGAGAACTCCAGAGTTAAGCGTGCTTGAGCTGAAATAGTTTATGGATGGGTAACCTAATGGGAAGTCATTTCCAGTACCGTGTGAGTGAGGTCAAAACACGGGAAAAGATCGCGTGGTGATTTGCAAGATCAGTAAACAAGACTTTCGAGCCTCTCGGACTAATGCACCGACCGTCAGACATGGTGGGCCCACGAGCCTGAGAGTAGACGGGGGCCCATGAGAGGGGCGATCGGAGCATTACAAGTGGTATCAGAGCGAACCTTGACATCTGTGAAGAGTCAAATAGTCGGGGTGACGATCTTGGTATGCGCAACGAGGACATTGCGATGTGTTAGTGGTGGTGATTGTGACACCCCGATTTCAGAGCATATATGGTGTATGCAGTATATGCGGAGAGGCTTAAAAGAATTAATTTGGCTACCTATATCACCAAAGTGCACTTATTTTTTCGGGCACATGTCTTGAGAGAACTCCAGAGTTAAGCGTGCTTGAGCTAGAATAGTTTCAGGATGGGTGACCTACTGGGAAGTCATTTTCAGTACCGTGTGAGTGAGGTCAAAACACGGGAAAAGATTCAGTGGTGATTTGCAAGGTCAGTAAACAAGACTTTCGAGCCTCTCGGACTAATACACCGACCGTCAGACATGGTGGGCCCACGGGCCTGAGAGTGGACGGGGGCCCATGGGAGGGGCGATCAGGGCATTACAAAAAACATGCGTAAGTATTTCATAAATACTTAGTGAGACGGTCATTCCATCAAGGACTATACACACATGTAAATGAACATAATCATTCCCAAATTCAACAATTGATAGCCAATATCAAACAACAAAACATCTCAACAGACGTTGGTGTCAATGAACACCCTCCTGGTGTCGATCGATACACACATAACATTAGCGTCGATCGACACCCTCCTAATGTTGATCGACACTGACTGCAGGAACCACATAATAAAGCCTCTCCTCTCTTGGCTTGGTTCTGGGTTGCAGCTGTAACGACCGCAACCCAAAAGTGTGGAATTTCGGGGGTGTCGATCGACACAAGGCGTATGTCGATCGACACCAAGTTTTGTAGGTTCGGTTCTTTTTGATTTTTATCGATTGGTTTGGTCAGTTTGGGTTCGGAAACCCTAAGGTCATGGTATATAATCTGTTTTGTGCCGAGCAGCCTTAGGAACAGAGCCAAAAATCATGAGTTTGAGAATTTAGAGAGAAAAGAGAAAATTCTAGTGAATTATGGTTGTTCTAAGACTTGTTGTGGCCTAAGGATTGTTCTAGTCAAGTCAAACAACCAAGTTATTTTTTTTTTTAAACCTAACAATTCTACTGCGGAAATTCTCACAAACAGATAATCCAATAAATCAATCCATTAATTCAATAAAACAAATTCAAATCCAATAGACAAATTCGAGAATTCATAATCAAATAATAAACTCTAGCAACCTAAAGCAACATGGTTCACTAGAACTAAACAACACGCATTAAATCATATCATCCTCTTCCTACGCCTTGATTCCGCAGTCAAACTTTCTCTTTTACCTGCAACACATGAGAAAACGAGTTGCGTAAGTATTTCATAAATACTTAGTGAGTCGGTTATACCACCAACTGGCATAACAAGCAGGCTCAGGCAACATTACATACGATAACATATATAACACAATCCAACAAATACACAACCCTGCATTTCCAACAAGGTGTCGATCGACACGACTCAAGTGCTCTAGTCGAGCGACACCCCGATGGTGCAATCAACACACTACCAGCACTCGTGTCGAGCGACACCCTCCTGGTGTTGATCGACACGCCTCAATAACGCACCAAAATCGAGTTCTTCCTCCCACGACTCGATTCCGGGCGATACGAGTCACAAACCTGCAAACATTTAATACCAAAACAATCCACAAACATACAGCAATAGCAACAATTCATTCCACGCAAAAATTCATCACTAAATCATCACGAAAATATCAAACAACCATCATTGCATAGAAACCTATGGTCGCGAACTCACCTCGAGTATGGATTGAAAATGATTTGAAGGAATGAACACGAAATCAGATTCGAAAACAACACAAATCCTCTCATCCGAACCAAAAATCACGATGATCACAATGAGAAAAGCTTTACGGATACTAAAACTCGAAGAAACGATTTTCTCAAGGATTTGTTTGCAACAATCCTCAGGAAAACAAATATCTCTCAATTATCTATCACTTTTCTTAGAAAAAATCGACGGCCACGAACCACAAAGGCTTATAAGCACGCAGCCCTAGGTTTTAATCCATCAAATCGAGCCAAATCGCAATTAAAAATCTAATTAACCCGATTCTGCAGAACGCAGTGTCGAGTGACACCAACCATGTGTCGATCGACACCCAGCCATTCTTCGTGTCGATTGACACATCCCTTGTGTCGCTCGACACGAACACCAGAAATCACATTTCCGATTCGCTGATGTTACATCAAGGTTTGGTGACATTCTTCAGGAATTGAGGAAGGAATCTGAGTTTTTGGAGTATGTCGAGTCTAATTTCGTGAATCAATTTTGTTATCATGTTCATTTGATCCAAAAAACCAAAGTGAGTGCATGACCATGGCTTGTGGGTGATTTAGGATGATATTTATGCAAATTATGTTGATTGATTGATTAGAACTTGTTGTTTTCTGTGTTATTACGATTTGGAATGTATATGTTGACGTTTTTGATGCAGGGTTTGTGAATTGAGGCTGATCAGATTCAGACTAGAGAGGAGAAAGTTTGAGTCCGATGTTCTGCAGCCGTGTGTCGATCGACACATGTATCGTGTCTATCAACACAGAGGTTTTGTTGGTCGTGTCGATCGACACGAGTTAATTTTTGTTGCTTATGTGTTGTTTGGTTATTGCGTGTTGTCTTGGTATCGTGGTATTCTAATTGAGCATGAGTGATAGGTTGTAGATGGTATGACCGTCTCACTAAGTATTTATGAAATACTTACGCATCTATTTTTCCCATGTGGTGCAAGTAAAGATAAAGTGTGAACGTGGAATCATGGAAGGGAGAAGAGGATGGTTTAGGGTCTCGAGTCTATTGTTTAATTTGTTGGAATTTTGAACCTGGTGTTTAGGTTGCTAGTAGCTCATAGAAATGATGTTTAGAAAGGATTATGGAATTTAAAGGTTTAATGGATTTATTGGTTTAAGTTGATTTACTGTTTTCCGCTGGTTGTTGAATGTTTGTTGATTGGGAATTAACCATTGAGAATTAGTATTTATGAGAATATTATTCGGATTAAATATTTTTTTAAAAAAAAAATTGGTTGCTGGAATTGAACCAGAGAGGAGAAGGTTTGATTTTGGTCGTCTGTGACTGTGTGTCGATCGACTCGAGGTTCTATTTTGTGGATTTTTAGTTGATTGTTGAATGATGTTGATTGTTTTGCTTGGTAATCATTTTATTCCATAGGCATGTGTGTATTGTCGTAGATGGAATTACCGTCTTACTAAGTATTTGTGATAATACTTACACATCTCTTTTTCCCATGTGATGCATATAAAGAAAAAGTGTGATCGTGGAATCATGGCGATGAGGAGAAGATGATTAAGACTTACTTTATGTGCTTTAGTTATTGACTTTAGAACCTGTTTTAGGTTGCTAGGTTATTGGATTTGGTGAATTGGTTGTTGAATTGATTTCTAAGTTGATATATTTGTTTTAGTTTGGTATTGATGAATTTCCGCTGGTTTTTTTTATTTGATTGCTTGAGTTGAAAATTAATATTTATGAGAATATTAATTCGGATTTAATTGTTTTTTTAAAAAAAGGGGCTAGGTTGTTTCAAAATCGACAATTCAAACTAACCTTGAATCACCGTCCTTAAGTGTAACAAAGGAGAGACGAGAGGGCGGAGAAACCTAGAGCAACGACATAGAAAAGTCATCTCCGACGAACCAGATTTACATCTCAAAACGGAGAACTCCCCTTAACTTTTGGAAACTAGTAGGTGAAAAGAAGAAGATACAAAAAAACTCATATTATTTGTCTTTAAATATAATATGTTCATACAGTATAAATAAAATAAACTACATGAGATAAATATGTATCACGGTGACATGTAAAACAAAATTTGGAGAGACTAGAAAGACTTATGAAATAAATAAATATTTCACAAAAAATTAAGAAGTACTTACAACATGATCATGGTGTTATTGAGGCACTAGAAAAAAAATTAATTTTATAAGTTTTTAGATTACGTCTTTATAATAGGAAACTAGCTTACATAATACTCCCTCCATTTTTATTTGTTCAGTGTTACAAATTTTTGTTTTGTTTCATAAAAATTAATCATTTTTAATTTTTTCTATGCATTTTGTAGAAAATAATAATGATAAATTATGAATTTCAAGAAATTAATTCATTGTATTGAATTACTATTGTTTTAGAGTTATGAAAAATTGTTTATTGTATTACTTTTTAATCATGTATTAATGTCTTTTCTCAATAGGCATAAAACTCTAAAACACATGATAGACTCCTCGTGAAGATATATGCCCAAGGAACACACTTCGTAGGTTTTGGACTTGAAAATTAGCGGATTGATGATGAACAAATGATCCGATTCGAATGGTTTCAGCGGATGAGAAGATGAACGGACAAGAGATGGATTAAATTGTACTTCTAAGAGAGATGAAAATCTCTTAGACTCCGAGCTCGAACTTAACTTAGATATTACGCACTAAGAAAAGAACAAGCTGAGAAGATATTAAACACTTCTCGGATCAAACAAATTTGAGAGAGATTTTTGATTAAAAAGTTTGATAAGAAATGAAGTTTCATAACACAAGAGTTATAAAGAGAGAAGAGATGTAGGGTTTTAGTCTTGGAACATGCTCTTTGACTAAATATTAAAAGAAAATTTGAAAACACAACTCTTGATCTTCCAGCCGAGTTGCAGAGTTCGCCTTGGATCAGATTAACACATGGGCCTAATTATGGTAATAGACTTACTGGAGAATGTAACGCCCCGACCGCCCTATCCATGGGCTCCACGTCCACTCTCGGCCCGTGGGCCCACACTCCCCAACGGTCAGTGCGTTAGTCCGGGAGGCTCGGAAGTCATGTTTACTGACCCTGCAAATCACCACGCGATCTTTTCTCGTGTTTTTGACCTCACTCACACGGTACTGGAAATGACTTCCCAGTAGGTCACCCATCCTGAAACTACTCCAACTCATGCACGATTAACTCTGGAGTTCTCTCAGGACCTATGACCGAAAAGATAAGCTCACTTTGGTGATATAGGTAGCCAAATCAATTCTTTTGAGCCTCTCCGCATATACCGCATATACCACATATGCCCTGAAACCGGGGTGCACAGAGAAAGTGTGTGGACTTACTTCATTAAAAACCACTCTCGGAAAACCTGTTGGGACAAAACCAAGAGGGGGGAAAAAGAATGAAAGGCACACACACCTCCCATTATCATCCTTCCTCGGGTTGAATCACAACCAACGTGGTTTGATAAGCATTCGAGTGAAGTTGGCCAGTGATTTTTGGCAAAAGTAATCCAATAGCTTGATTAAGTTGTTTGGTTCTTGACCTCGTCATGGGTCCAACCGGTAAATGTAAGGACTTAGAGTCCATAGGGTCATCCGCGCTACAAGCTGCTCCTCGGCTACGAGCGGTCCATGCGGTTCCTTAACTTCTTGTTCTGAGCTAGCCATGATCTCATCAACACTAAACAAATAAAAGCGAAAAAAAGTATAATATAGTGATGGTGGTCTAGTAGTAAAAGCTTGAATATAATACATAAATTTACCATTTTTGAATTCGATTCCAACTAAAAACATTTTTTATTCTTGTCACATTTTAATTCCACTAGAAACTCGATGAATAAACGATGCGAAAGTGTACTCCTCTTGGTTAAAAACAAAAGTGATTATACTTTTTCCGTTTTTATTTGTTTGATTTTATAGAGTTTTCACAGATATTAAGAAAACATATTAATGGTTAATTATAAATGTTTTTTTTTTTATAATAAATAATTTTTTATAACTTTAAACCAATAGTAATTCAATAAAATTTAAAAATATGTTTTTATATCTACAGTTTACCATTATATTTTCATTAAAAATGTATTCAAAAAATAAAAAATCAATATTTTGAAAACAAATTTTTTTCTAAAACATCAATTAAAAAAAATGGAGGGAGTATACTTGTATATGTAAATTAGTGAACATAAATGTATTATATGTTCTGCTTTAATAAGTGACACACATGTGAAGCTGTCTCTAGATATGTAGAAGCTGTCGAGTTTTGATCAATCTCTCTATCCCTCATCATGTAATACTCATTAGCAGCAGCCACATGTTTTTTTTTGAAATATATTACAAAAATTATTCGTGAATACTACACAAAATAATTGTTCAAATAATTTAACAGTGATAGCCTACACACTATGCATACATATATGGAAAATGACTATAAAATTGTTGGACATTTATAAGTTGATATAGTTTTTGCCTACACACCATGCATACATATATGGAAAAAAAATTGTTGGAGATTTATAAGTGGAAAATCGATTTATTTCCCCACGAGAAATACGATATCTAAGTATATATATATACTGTCCAAATTTTAACCTCTGACTATATATCTATCAATCGAAAGTTGTATATCTAAATCCACATCAATCGAAAGTTTCATACTTAAATACACATAAATTCAAATTTCAAAATCTCTGAACAGACAAATGTCAGTTAATAATGGTTTACTATTTTGAGATGGTTTTTTAACGATAGTAAACCGGATTATAATCCGATTAGAATCCGAAAACCCAATTAGAATACTTAACCGAAACATAAATTTTATTCCCGTAAAAATCCCCATTTCCATTGAATTTGGACCTGAAAAAAGACGAACTTGAAATCATGACGACGACAATTGTGTTTCTTTCTACACGTTGAATTTCTTTCGTCTTCTTAACGAAGCTTTCTTGATTCTAGCTTCAATTTAATCCTTTTCCTCTTTTTTCGATTCGATTCAGTTTCTCGATTTGGATCGATATCTTCCAAATTCCGATCAGTTTGTACGAACTAAGAAGCTGGGATTGCTTTTAGTTGGGGAAGAACAGGTTTTTTCATTTTGTTGGTTGATCTGATTTCTGGGTATTTCGATCTGAAATCTCTCTTCGTTTCAAGACTTTTTGATTTCTGGGTTTGATCGTAGATCGAGAATTAGGATCTAGGGTTCATAGATCGATTCTGATCCAATCCAATCCGAATTCGATTGGATTTCTGTTGATAGAGAGAGGAAAAAAATAATCAAAATTTTAGATTCGAATTGGGTTTTTTTCTGGTTCGTAATTATCTCGAGTGATTCGAGTTTGTGAGTGAGATGGTATATTTGCATAGCTCAATCTCGGTCTGCAATTCCCTTGACCAAGCTCCTACATTGATCATGGCAAATTCACTTAACTCATCAGATTCACAGCCAAAACCAAGAACAACTCGAAAATCCTCCACATCATCATTGAACAATTTCACGATTTAGGGTTCTAAATACTTCAATTTGGGGATTTGGGGTTTATTACCGTTTGAGCATGTCGGGTCGGGTTTCACAAATCGGATACACGGGTCGGGTTCTAACTGGGTTGAAATTCGGTTAAATCGGTTTGGTGTTGTCGATCTGGTATACAGAAAACCAACCTGGTATTATATTTATGTGTATTTGGGCATGAAACTTTCGATTGGTGTGGATTTAGGTGTGAAACTTTCGATTGGTGGATATATAGACAAAGGTTAAAGTTTGGAAAAGGTTAAAGTATATACTTAGATATCATACTTTTGATAGGGAGATCGATTTTCCTTTATAAGTTGATATAGTTTTTGTGGACAAAAACCATTTCATTTGGCTACATTAATTTGAATGGGAAATATGCATTGTTGTTGATTTTTTATTGCGTATGCACAGTGTTTTTGACATGATATGTCTCGCGCGCTTAATAATTGTATCCTTGTTGTAGAAGATAGTAGAAACGAATCATACTCACTATCATTTCATAAATGTGGGTCTACCATAACTCGTAAAAATAAATGTAAACTTATGAGTGTTTTCCAAAATTTCTTGTCATCCGATTCGTACCTGAAATATGAACTATTTGAGTTCTATTGAATATTTGGGTTTTCTTGCGAAATAATGATCTATTCTGATCAAAATTGCAGCAAAAATAGTTGGAGCTTTAATCTTCAACTATTTTGATCAACAGAATTGGTTAACTTTAATTTTGTGAAATAACTTATATTTGACCATACAAACGATCATCTTAAATATTTACAATAGTTGCAACAAAAAATAAATCATAATTATAAAAATTAAGATAAGATTTTTTTAGTGTATCTAACAAAGAGAACATGAACCATGAGATCCAAGATTGTGGGGTATGTTTTGACCCAAAAAAAAAAAAAATTATTGTTGGGCGTGTAAATCCAAAACAATTACTGGATATGTAAAGATAATCAAAATGAAGTTGCTATTTTAAACTTTAATCTTTCTTTCTTATTTTTGAACATCTCACATTCCATTAATTTAAAGAGTTTGTACATATTTTTTGAAAAACAATTGATGAATCCAAATTTTCTTATCATCCAAACACCTGCTAGTAACGTGATAAAATTCTATATATTGCTATATCCATTCTTAGATCATATACAACTACCTCGAAAAACCGGCAGATGCGTTGTTTATAACGACAATGCCAGAAAGAAACTTTATTTAAAGTTTCAAAAAAAAAAAACTTTATTTAAGAGACAAAATAGTTACTCATTATAACCGACACCCAACGAAATCAAATACAATGTAAATTTATTTAAACTCTGAAGAATCATCGAAACGAAACATAAAATACATATATAATAAATAACGCTATTGTGCATGTATGATCTGGACACCGGCCGTGATGGCCTCTGAAAAATGACGATGACGTAGGTACTTTTTAATTACCATTAGTTACGCAGTTAAATAACTATGTGAGTAGTTAAAATTTGTCTTTTTTCTTAACATAATTACTGATAAATTAATTATTTTTGTGACTCTTTAAATTATTTCAAATTTAAATCTGTTTTTAGTGATCCCTTAATACAAGCTACAAAACTAGGAACCTTCATGAATGTGTGCTTTATGATGGCGAGATGGATATGCGTAGCCAATTAAATGTACTAACTAGTCGATTTGGGGTTAGATTCATCCGTATTTGCGTTAATTATTGGATTGAAGAAATAAAGAAATGCAAAACCCAACTTGTGGTGAGTGGTGACAGAGTGGTAATTGATGAGCTATTTGTTTTTCTAGAAAGTTATAACATAAACTAGTGATGATATGTTTGTCACAAAAATTTATTCTTGTGGTAATTTCAAATTTTTTTAAACGATTATGCATCATAGAATAAATATATATAAATAAATGCGATTAGTGAAGGGAGACTAAAGTTTATAATCGCACAAGCTGTCTAACAACTACACCAGTCTAATTAATATAGAAACTAAGTTTATTAGTTGAATTTTTTATAGATTTTTTTCTTTATTAATTTGAAGCAACATATAAAGATTGTTAAAAAAAAGATTTAGAAAAGTGTTTTAATGGTTTTAAAATTCATTATGTTTGTTGATAATTAGGGGTTGTGCTAAAAATGTTTTAAATTGCAGGGTATCTACTTTTTTACATTTTTTGCGGATTAATCTATATTTTGATCTGAAAATCTCTCGGTTTTTTAAAAAATCCATGAGATTGTTAGACCATAGTTGTCCATGACATTTCTATTTTCGTAGTACTAAAACATTAAACTAGTGTGCAAAGAAGATTTAGAGATAGTTTAAAATCTGGTTTACAACAAAAACAAATGTTGGTTGGGAAATAGTAGAACAAACGAGAGAGGAGAAGAGACACAGAGGCACAAACTCACTCATAAGCAAAACCATTTTGGCTAAACCGAAAGACTCGGTCGGACTCTAGAGCCTGTCTCTTCCGACATCGTCTGCCACACCTCACGTGCATGCTCACGTACACTCACGTGCACACACATTTTTTTATTGTTTCGTCAATTAAAAGACAATATACTTATTGACTTTAAAAAAAAAAAAAAAAACTCTACCTTTTTTGGGTTTGTTTGCTAAAATGAAAAATTCAGAGCAATGCCCTGGTGAGCGTTTCTCATTTAATAATTTTAAAATAATTTATTTTATTTATTTAAATTTTAATCATTAAAACTACATTTTAATCAATTAAAATAGGACAAGTTAGCAAATGAGTTTTTAAAAATATGTGTACATGTTCTTTCCATAGAAACTATGACTTTTCTTTTTTCTGCTTTAATCATTATTTATTATTTATTTAAGTGAAGAAAATCATCAAAAACTTGCCGTTGAACGTAAAAAAAAAAAAACTCTAAGAATCCCTTTTTTGGGCTTAGGACTCTTTATTTCACATAGAGGCGTTGGGCATAATTGGTTGGACTGTAAAAACCACTTACAACCTTTTTTTTTTCTACAGCCTAAAATGTCACCAATCAAGTTGTATGTTAATTTTTGAAGTTAAAGACAAAAAAAAAAAGGTGTAAAAGCCATATTTTCTACATCCCTAATTTTGAAGCTGTAGAAAAAGAGAGAGGGGCTGTAGGAATTTTAGTTTCCTTTTTGTACTTCTCCTTTTTTTTTCTATTGAATACACGATTCACATCTATATATAAATATTATTATATTATATTATTTACAATGCATATTAGTTTATCCTACGTTACACCTATATAAAAATATAATATTTCTACTATAAATATATATATATATATATTGAATTAATCTTATCAGCTACACACAATAAGTATTACATACGTACTATTTATATAAAATAGTATCATAAATACAGTTTTATGTAGTTAAATATTGTTTCATATACTTTTGTATGATATCATTAATGTAATTATAACAAAATATATACATTTATACATAATAAAGATCTAATTATAACATTCGCCAGAAAAAACCATTTTATAACTTACATCTATCTTACCAATCACACTTTAGTTGTAAAATAGTTACAGCCAAATTCTTACAGCTACAGCTACAACCCAAAAACGTCTACAGCTCAAATTCTACAACAATTAATTTAAATCTACAGTCCAACCAATCTTTGTTTCTTTCCATTTGGGAGAGCTTTCAGGTATTATCTGATCAATTAGGTTTTTGATTTAGCACTGTTCACCAAATTAGAGTTTTCTGGATCGAGAGTTCTTGAGAAAAAGTTGAAAAGTTTTTTAGTTTAGTAAGGGTTTCGAAGGAGTTTAGGGAGGGATAAAGAGAGGGATCAAGAGAGTCAGATTTCTTAGCTGTCAGAAGGGATAACCTTGGATGTCGTCAGGAATCGATAAAATTCTGATGGCCTTGAAAATTCATGATGTCGAGGAACCATACGTTATGCCGGATGAACCGAAGTATAGTTCCATGGAGGATAATCGGCTCAGTTTGGTGGGAAGGGTTACTTAATCCGCCGAGACATAAGGTTTTAGATCTGGTTTTGGATATGCCTAGGAAATGACAACTCTGGGATAAGGTGAGAGGAATAGTGTTATCAGACGAAAAGTTTCAGTTCATCTTTAAAGAGGAACAAGATCTAGTGGAAATCCTGAACAGATATGTACACACCTACAATCAATGGAGCATAGTGATAGAGAGATGGGCGGAGATCCAGCAGATGGATTTTCTTCAGACGATTCCAGTATGGGTCCAGTTGAGGAACATACCTATGAATCACAAAACGCTAAAGTCCATTCAAGATTTGGGAGGGTTTACAGGGAAAGTCATAGAATTGCCCTATGATCCATTTAAAACACAGAGTAGAGAATTCGTGAGAGTAGGGGTCAAATTGGATGTGTCTGATCCAGTCATAAGGTTCAAAGGTTTAAACATGTCGTCTGGTTGATAAACAACAGTCCGATATAACTTTGAAAGCCTAGAGAAAAGATGTTATACATGCCAGAGGCTAACACATGAGCAGGACCAGCGTCCCTTGTTCCTGAAAAACGAGTTTAATGAAGGGGATAAAGATGAAAGAGAGACCAAATCGAAGATGTAAGAGATGGAACCAGTGATCAAGAAAGGGGATCCTTTGTTTAGAATTTTATCGGAGGAACAAGTAGGGATCAATCCAGACACAGGAAGACCAAAGATAGATAAAGAGTTACTTGAAGGTAAGATGATTTATCTTATGGTAGGAGCTGATGCAGAGAGACCAATGCGAGAAAGCAGAGTGAGGAGCTCGATTGAGGGTTTAAAGAATGATCCAAATGGATACTACTCCCTCAGTCTAGATCATATCCCAATCATCTCAACAGATCTGGATAGGGATAAGGGGATAGTGTTCGATTATGAGGTTTATGATAAGAGGTAGGGTAAGAAACAAAAGGAGGAGGAGGCTTTGGGAGTTAAAAATGATGGTGACAAAGGTAAAAGGACAAAAGAGAAAGAGGATATGGTGAAGAATAAGGGAAAAAATGATGGAGAACATATGGATGAAGGCTATGCCTGTCTTTTTCTTCTAATGAGTGTTTAACGGTTTACAGAACTGGCTTCTATAAGGCAGGTTATTCTGGGACAGTCATAAAGAAGAGAAAGACTAGGAAAAAGCCCTATATGAACAACATGAGGCCTAAAAGAAGTGTGGTTGCTCCCCTAGCCATAACGGATGAAAATAAAAAAGAGGAATAATGGTGGGAGTAAAGGAGAAGAGAAAAGGTGAAGAGGAAGTAGGTGTAAAGGGAGAAAATGAACTGAGAAAGGAGAAAGAACAAAGAAAAGAAGTAGGAGACAAGAAGAGTGATGGTGATATGCAAGTTGTTAAGTGTAGCAACCATGAGGAAGTCCCAAATGAGGGATTGTCCACCATTTAATGAGTCTTCTATGTTGGAATTGCCAGGGCTTGGGCCGTGTTCAAGGCCTGACAATTCAACGCCTAAGGGAGGTACATCAAAAATATTTTTCTGAGGTAATATTCTTAATGAAAATGAAACAAAAAGGAATGTTTTAGTAGATCTGCAAGTGTGGCTAGGATATGATAGGGTGTTCACTGTCAAACCTAGAGGGTATAGTGGAGGTATGGCTCTATTTTGGAAAGGTTATGTAGATATAGAGATAAAGTAGTATTGGAAAATTTTGATAGACTGTCAAATTCAGTATGGGGGTTTTAGTTTTTACGTTTCTTGTATATATGGAGAACCAGTAATGAAGGATATACCTGCTTTGTGGGAAAGGGTATTTAAAATAGGTATCTAAAGGAAAGGGCTTGGTGTATGATGGGGGATTTTACTGACTTATTGCATAATGGAGAGAAGATGGGAGGGTCGTGTAGGGATGACTTTCAGTTTGAACATTTCATTAAGATGATCGAAGCCTGTCAGATGGTAGAGATGCCAAGTCATGGAAATGGGTTTACATGGGGGATGAAGATATAAGAAATACATTCAGTGTAAGTTGGACAAAGGTTTTGAGAACAAGAAGTGGTACTCCTTATTTCCAGTTTCAAACCAAGCTTTCCTAGAGAAGAGGAAGTCTGATCATACACCGATTATGATCAAGATAATGTCATCCAAAGATAGCTATAGGGGCCAATTCAGGTTTGATAAAAGAATGCTACATAAACCAAGAGTTCAAGAATGTATTGAGAAAGCCTGAAACTATAGATGAAGTTAAGGGGATAATCTAGTTGCGGATAGAATCAGAAGATGTAGGAAAGAGTTGAGAAAGTGGAAGAAAGTGAATAACACTAATGCTAGAGATAACATTACTCAGATTCAAGATGAGCTTGAAGTGGAACAATCAGCCTTACCTCCTTCTACTCATAATCAAATAAGACTGAAGAGGAAGGTTTGTAAAACTTATAAAGATGAAGAAACCTATTGGAGCCAGATGAGCAGTGAAAAATAGGCAAAGGAAGGAGATGGAAATACAAAATACTTCCACGCTTCAGTTAAGGCTACTAGGGAAAAGAAGAATATAGAGAAAATGAAAGATGAGAATGGAAATGTTCAAAAATCTGAGGCGCCCATAATTGAAGTGGTCAACGGATATTTTGCTAACCTTTTTAGCTCTTCTTTAGTGGAAAGCTTCCAAGATTTTTTTGAAGGGTTTCCAAGCAAAGGTCGCTCAAGTGATTAATAACGAACTAATTGGAGAAGTCTCTACGGAAGAAGTTAAGGAAGTTGTATTCTCAGTCAGGGCATCCAAAGCTCTAGGTTCGGATTGTATGACTAGAGTTTTCATCCAACAATATTGGGAGATTATTGAAGATCTAGTATGTGAGGAGGTCCAGGGGTTCTTCAACAATGATGTTTTTACAGTAAAATAAAATTACACTCATCTATGTTTGATTCCAAAAAAGCCTGGAGCATCTAGGATGAGTGATATGAGGCCTATAAGTATGTGCTCTGCTATCTACAAGGTTGTTTCAAAGATTCTAGTAAAGATACTACAACCTTTTCTCACAGAATTGGTATCCCCTAACTAATTTGCTTTTGTGGCCGGAAGATTTATCTCTGACAACATCATGGTGGCTTATGAGGTTGTGCATAGTCTAAGGGTTCATCCTAGGATTTCAGGCGAGTACATGGCCATAAAATCGGATATGTCTAAGGCATATGATAGGGTTGAATGGGATTACTTAAAGGCATTGTTGGAGGGTCTGGGATTTCATCAAAAGTAGACAAAGTGGGGTATGTTCTGTGTAACATCAATGCCGTATTCTGTTCTTATCAACAATCAACCCTATGGGCTGATTATGTCTAAAAGAGGATTGAGATAGGGAGACTCTCTCTCCCCTTTCCTTTTTGTGTTATGTACTGAAGGCTTATCCCATCTTTTGGGAAAAGCTGACCAAGAAAGGAAGATCCAAGAAATTCAGTTTGCCATGGATGGACCATCAATTCATCATCTTCTTTTTGCAGGTGACGGTGTGTTCATAATCAAGGCAGAGATGGGACAGAATGATGAGCTAAAGAGAATCCTAGAGAAGTATAAGCTAGCTACTGGATAGAAGGTCAATCCAGAAAAGTCAGCTATATCTTTTGGAGCCAAAGTGTCAAAAGAGGTATAGGTATGTATCAAATCCTCAATGGGCATTGAGAATGAAAGTGGGATGGGTACTTATTTAGGGCAATCTGAATGTTTTAGCGACTCAGAGATAGATATGTTGAATTATATAAAGGAGAAGTTAAAAGATAGGATGTTAGGGTGGTTTGCAAGGACTTTCTCCATGGGAGGAAATGAGGTTTTGATAAAGGCGGTTGCTTTGGACATGCCATTGTATGCAATGTCTCTATTCAAATTGCCAAAAACCACGTATAAATCTCTAACTAGTGTTATGGCTGCTTTGTGGTTGAACTCAGTAGAAGATAAGAAGAAAATACACTGGATCAGTTGAGATAAGATGTGTTTGTCAAAGGAGAATGGGGGTTTAGGTTTTAGAGATATTGAATATTTTAACCAA
This sequence comes from Draba incana, assembly GCA_963576765.1. Taxonomy (NCBI): domain Eukaryota; kingdom Viridiplantae; phylum Streptophyta; class Magnoliopsida; order Brassicales; family Brassicaceae; genus Draba; species Draba incana. Next base: position 16,790,969 of record OY755208.1, read on the forward strand.
GCTCTGCTAGCTAAACAGGCATGGAGACTCCTCCAAAACCCTCAAAGCTTTTGTGCTAGATTTATAAGAAGTAGATACTACTATAATGAGGATTTCCTCAAGGCAGAAGTGGTTAAAAACCCTTCCTTTGCATAGAAAAGCATCCCATTTGGAAGGAATCTTTTGGTGGAAGGAATGGATAAGATGATTGGAGATGGCAGTTCCATTAGTGTGTGGTGTGATCCTTAGCTGGATGATGGAAGACCAAAGATCCCTCTCATGAAGAATCTTTTTATCAACATTGTTTTAAAGGTTAGTGAGATCATACATCAGAATATTGGGAAATAAAATCTTGAAAAACTGGAAGAGTTGTTTTATCCAAGAGATGTGGAGTTGGTCCAAAAAAAAGACAATGGTCTCTCAAAAGACTACTGGGTATGGAACCACACTAGAAGTGGTGTGTATGAGGTAAAAAGTGGTTATTGGCTGGCAAACAAAGGAAAACATAACAATTTGATCAGAGAAGCTTCTGCTCAACCCTCCATTAATAGCCCTTTGGATGAGGTGTGGAAGATGCAAGCTCCCCTAAAGATAAGAAATTTTATTTGGAGGGCTGTGAGTAGTCTAATCCCAGTTGTAGATTTACTGACCATAAGAGGAGTCAAGATAGATAGTAGATGTCAGGTATGTGGTTTGGAAGGGGATAGTACTAACCATGTGTTGTTTGTCTGCTATATCGCCAGACATATGTGGGCAGTTTCAAATATTTTCTTTGTGTTGGGGATAAAAAAGAGTGAAGAAATTCCAGTGCATATTAGAAGATCAATTCCTTGGATTATGTGGAGGATTTGGAAAAACAGAAATCAGGTGCTTTTTGAAGGAAATCTGTATCAAGCCACATAATTAATGAACAAAGTGTTGGAGAATTCTAATGACTGGTTTATT